>PVIU01002100.1:0-183941 GCA_004026605.1 Ondatra zibethicus | reverse complement strand
GTACCCAGGTTCATCAGACTTCTCCACTTGCTTCCTCCAACATGGCTTCATTGATTAAACCTCTGTTCTTCACCATTACTGTCTCTTTAAGTGGCATATTCAGACTGATGGCCCAATTTAACCAGTGGAGGCTGGCATAGCCAAGAGTTTTATCTTAAAGTTCCAACTGTAAACTTAATAGAATTTAGGCCAACTTAACATTTTAATATATATAGCCACTCACTTGTAGACCAATTAGATACATGAAAGAAATATACAAATGTAAACACGTATTCATAATCTGTCTTTTAAGTCTTTTGTCTGACATTCCATCTAACTCACTCTTGGTAGATACCATTAATGTAGAATTGCCAACTTTGGGAAGAGTTATATTGTCTTGCTTTTGTTTGTTTATTTATGTGTGTGCGGTACCCAATTTTTAGTAATCAGACACTTTGTTTCCTTAGTCCCTGTACTTGTGCTGCAGAGTATGTTGGAGAGGTTCCTACCTATGCCACCATGAATCTGTTGTCATTTGATGAACTTTCACAGACAGTAACAAACAATTACTGATTAGCTGAGATTCCAAATTTCCTCAACTTTCTACAAGTTCCCTTCTGATTCACATTGTTTCTTGACTAAAAAAGTTTGACACTTTACTTGAGGTGAGACTCACCTGTAACTTTTCCTAAAACTTTAAAGGAAAGCAGGCTGTCATGATTTGTACCTGAAATCCCATCAGTTGAAAGTGTGAGATGTGGGGCTCACTATGAATTGAAGACCACTCTAGACTGCATCACAAGTTCCGGGACAGCCTGGACTACAGACTGAGATCTTGTTTTGAAGACCACATCCTAAATATAACCCCAGTAGCACAGCCGCTTAGAGCAAAAATTAGTAAGTGGGAGCTCCTGAAACTGAAAAGCTTCTGTAAAGCAAAGGACACAGTCAACAAGACAAAATGGCAGTCTACAGAATGGGAAAAGATCTTCATCAACCCCACATCTGATAGAGGACTGATCTCCAAATTATACAAAGAACTCAGGAAACTTGACATCAAATAACAAATAATCCAATAAAAAAAAGCAGTATAGATCTAAACAGAGAACTCTCAATAGAGGAATCCCAAATGGCCAAGAGACACTTAAGGAAATGTTCAACATCCTCATTCATCAGAGAAATGCAAATCAAAATGACTCTGAGATTCTATCTTACACCTGTCAGAATGATCAAGATAAAAAAAATCTGATAACAGCTTATGTTGGAGAAGATGTGGAATAAGGGGAACACTCCTCCATTCCTGGTGGGAGTGCAAACTTATACTACTGCTTTAGAAATCAGTATGGCAGTTTCTTAGAAAACTGGGAGTCAATATATCTCAAGACCCAACAATACCACTTTTGGCATATACCCAAAGGATGCACACTCATACCACAAAGATATTTGCTCAACTATGTCATAGCAGCATTATTTGTAATAGCCAGAAACTGTAAATAACCTAGATGCCCATCAGTTGAAGAATGGCTAAGGAAAATATGGTACATTTACACAGTGGAATACTACTCAGTAGTAAAAAACAATGACATTTTGAAATTTGCAGGCAAATTTATGGAACTAGAAAAAGCCATCTGAATGAGGTAACCCAGACCCAGAAAGACAAACACAATATATACTTACTCATAAACATATATTAGACATAAAACAAAGGACAACCAGTCTACAGTCCACAACCCCAAATAACCTAGATAACAAAGAGGATCCTAAGAGACTTACATGGATCTGCTCAGGAAGGAGAAAAAAGACAAGATCTCCTAAATAAATTGGACGAATGGGGGGCAAGATGAGGGTGAAGAGGAGAGACAAAGAAAGGAGAGTGGGGGAAAAATGAATAGCACCTTCCTATCCAAACAATTAAAATGAGAAGGAAAAAGAAAGAAATCTTGCGTGAAACTCTATACTAGAATGAGAGATTTATGGCATATTAGTAATCAATCTTCAATAACGAATGTATTCTCTGAAAGTTTCTCATCCATCGTCCCTTTCGAATTTTCTCGTGCTCTTTTAGGAGCTTGGTTTGCAATATGGATGTTGAGAAAACTGACTTTTTCTTAATGGCCATGTTCAGCAGCAACTGTCAGACGTCATAGGACTGCAGCAGTCTTCCAACAGGAGCTCAGAGTGAGTGCCAGCCAGCAGTTCGCTGTGTCTGTTCGGGCTCACACTCCTTTCTCCAGCTTAAGTAATTCAGTTTCTTGGACATTTCCCCATCTTACCTGATTTGCAAGCCTTCTGTCTGTTTTAAGCCTCTTAATTCTGTGGATGAACTTAGGTCTGAACTGAGAGAAGTCTATGCTGTGGGTTAGCCATCCAAGTGAAGCCAAGCAGTATGGCTGGAGGAAAAGAAAGCCTGGGGGAAGCAGGCAAAAGCTGGGACATCAGTGGTAAGGGGATTTCTAGTTCTGTTTCCGTAGGAGTTCAGGCTGTGACTGTCAGTAGGAGGACGGAGGAAGGACAGGGTACCCAGTTTGAAAGTGGGAAGGGTATTTTGAAGATGGTACTTTCTGCAGATACTACTCATCAGTAGCACTAACTGCCTTCAAATTCAGCAGCTATTTCTGATAGTAAACTCTGGCCTATATGCACACACCTATGAGTAGTAGCTGGGGTGCTATGGAAGCAACTGGAAAAGTGCTTTAAGTGAAAATTGTAGAAAAAATGCTAAAATTTGCCAGCACCAAATGTCCACTGTAGATAAATAAACAATAGAACTTAGTCATCATTTGTGAGTTTTTTTTGCTCTTATGACCTGATTTTGAAGCTTGCCCCGATAGTTCAATCACTCACTTGGTTACTCTAACTTTAACTTAAAACAGTCCGAAACGATCCCCAAAGACTATCACAAATTTCTTTATTTCTTAATAAAAAACAAAATTTAATTTTTTTACAACTCTTTAATAGTATTTTTGTTAGCCAAGCAAAAGTCCTGCTGAGAACAATGGAAATGTTCTACATGTGAGTAGTTCTCTTGGTAAGTGTGATGTACATGGAATGTCTGGCCAGTGTTGACAATGGATTTTGATTGTTTCATGTGAGTAGTTCTTTTGGTAAGTGGTAATGTACACTGAATGTCTGGCCATTGTTGACAATGGATTTTGATTGTTTCATGTGAGTAGTTCTTTTGGTAACTGGTAATGTACACTGAATGTCTGGCCAGTGTTGACAATGGATTTTGATTGTTTAGAAATAAAATCACAGCATTAAAATGCATCAAATATTTAAATAGCACCTTGCAGTGGTTTGAGTGTAATATATTGATTGCATAGAAAAGAAGTCAGTGAAATTGCAAAGCATATATTTATATGAAAACTGTCCCTACTTATTTCAATTCTACTCCAGTCTTAATAAAAGGTTGTTTTTATCAATGTATTTCCTATCTTTTAAACTCTTGGGGAAAATGAGTGTTTCATTTCACACAAGCTGTAAAGGCCTTTTGGGGCTTTATTCTAGTGTAAATACTAGATAAGGGCTGGAGAGGTGGCTCAGCAGTTAAGAATCCTCTGGTTTTCCAGAGGACCATGGTTCAGTTCTCAGCACCCATGTCATTCCTGCCTGTAACTTTAGCTCCAGGGAATCCAACACCAATGCTCTCTTTTGGCTCCTTTGGGTACAAATACAGGTGATATATATAAATACCTTAATAAAAAGAAATCTTAATTTTTGAAAAATGTATTTGTGATTATTGTATGTGTCTATACGGGGATATATGCATATGAGTGTCGAGGTAAGCCAGAACCTTCAGATACCCCTGAAGCTGGAGTTAGAAGCAGTTATGAGCTGCCTGATGTGGGTGCTGGGAATCAAAGTTGGGTCTTCTGCAAGAGAACTCTTAATCACTTAAGCCATCTTTCCATGGTCTCAAACTAATCTTTAAAAATATCAAGATGACAGCATTATGGAAAGGTAGGCCTGCGAGGACTTAATCTCGTTGATGAAACAAAATCCAGACATGGAAAAATATATGTTTATTTATTCTACTGTCAGACAGTTTTTCTAAGTTTGTAATTTCGACAGGTCTCACTAGACAGACTGCTCTACCTGCCTCCTTCTGTCCTCGTGAATCTCAGGTATTCAGTGTGGTATAGAGAGAAGCAACATGGACGCCACCTGAGAGCTTGTCAGAAATGCAGAGCCTAGGGCTGGCGATGTAGCACAGTTATTAGAATGTTTGCCTAGCATGAGCAAGGCCCTTCGTTTAATCACCAGTACTGCATAAAATCAGGTGTGGTTCCTGTTGTACCAGAACACAGGAGGGTCAGGAATTCAGTCATTCTCAGCCACACCCAGCTTAAAGCCAGCCTGGACTGTGTGAGAACCCATGGTGTGTGTGGGGGGTTAAATTATTAAAACAAAGGAAGATAAACAAATCCACACAACATAGGCTTGAACAGAAAGAAACTCATTTTTATTACCAATACCACTGGAACAATAAAACAGGTCAAAACACCCTCGTGTGTGTATGTGTGTTTCCGAACAATTTTTATGTCATATTGTTCTGTTTTAATTAGAATTTTCATTCCTCTTTTCTAATGTGTTTTTAATGCTTTAAGTATTAATGCAACCTAAGAACAAATTCTGGTCCATTGATGTTTTAAACAAAAGGGCTGTCTCATAATGACATTAGACTCTGATGCTACCAGAATTTATTGATTAAAGATTAATACTATATCCAGACAGTGGCAGCGCATGCCTTTAATCCCAGCACTCAGTAGGCAAGGGCAAGCTGATCTCTGAGTTTGAAGCCAGCCTGGTCTACAGAGTGAGTTCCAAGACAAGGCTGCTACACAGAGAAACCCTGTCTCGATACCAAAAACAACAAAACAACAACAAAATTATTGTTAAATTGCAAAACATTGTCAAATGTTTTAAACTACTATTGTATAATAAACGGCTCTCATAAAATACTGTTTTTGATTACTTTCTTATGCTGTACTCAAACTGGGTTTTTGTCACTATCAGCATTTCTTTACAAATATGATCTTGATTAAAAAAAATTAAGGATCATGATTATGTCTTAATGTTTTTCCTGGCTATTTTAAATCGAGCAGCAATGAACATGGGTGATCAGGTAGCTCTGTGATAGAATTTAGAGGCATTCGGGTGTCTGCCCAAGCTGTATCATGGCGGATCTACTGTTGGGTTTTGAGTAGCCTCCCTGTGGATCTCCACAGAGACTGCACCACTTCGCACCCCCACCATGCGTGAGTAAGTGCTCCCCTCCCCCACACCTATGCCAGCATTTGTCATCCTTTGCTTTCTGATCTTAGTCATTTTGCCTGTAGTAAGAGGAATTCTCAACATAGTTTTAATTTGCATTTCACAGATGTCTGAGGATGTTGAATATTTTAAAAAGTATTTCTCAGCAATTTGTATTTCATCTTTTGAGAGCTCTCTGTTTAGTTCCATGCCCCACTTTTAAATTGGGTTGTTTGTTTTCTTGATGTTAAATATTTTTTAAGTTCTTTGTATATTCAGATACTAATCCTCTGCCTGTAAAGACTTTCCCCCATTTTGTAGGCTTCTCTTTCCCTGAATAATGGTGTCCTTTGCTATACAGCAGCATTTTGTTTCATGAGATCCCATTATTAGTCCTTGATCTTAATGCCTGTGCTATTGGGTTCCTGTTTAGAAAGGTCTTTGGGTATTCAGAGATAAGTACTAGATCTTTTAAAAAATACATTTAAAATCCCAAAGGTGTTATTAATTGTTTTAATTGTATTGTTTTAATTGTTACATAGACTTTCAGTCTACTTAATCACAAATTTTACATATTCATTTTTTCTTTTTTTCTCATTTTTTATTGCCATTATTTTCTTTTTCACTGAGATCATTTTCTTTAACCTAAAGAAATTTCTTTGGTATTTATTTGAGCAATCAAAATTATCCAACAACAAGCAACAGTAATGAGAAAATAATAAAAATGTTGAAAAGTATGTCAGAAATATAGAATGGCTTTCTCGATCTCTGAGAGTTTGAGACCAGCCTGGTCTACAAGAGCTAGTTCCAGGACAGGCTCCAAAGCCACAGAGAAACCCTGTCTCAAAAAAAAAAAAAAAAAAAGAATGGCTTTCTCATCAGCTAAAGTAATCTGTTGGCCAAACTTTATAGCACATTCATTTAATGTGCTTTATGATAATCTTTCATAGTTTTTTATTGACCCTTAAAGCAGTCAATAAAGGAAAGTCAGAAAAAACTCAGATATATAATTTTGTAGTTGTATTAAGACAGAGTCTCCCATAGCCCAGGCTGGCCGGGAACTAGAGTCTCCCAAAGCCCAGGCTGGCCAGGAACTAGAGTCTCCCATAGCCCAGGCTGGCCAGGAACTAGAGTCTCCCATAGCCCAGGCTGGCTAGGAACTAGAATCTCCCATAGCCCAGGCTGGCCAGGAACTGGATGAGGACAAGGATGACACTGAACTCTTAATTCTCCTTCCTTTGTGTTCAAGTCCTAGAATCATAGAAGTGCACATGTCCTGCTTCTGAGTTCATGCCTTTTTAAGCTTAAGTTTTATTTTATATGTTCCTAAGCAGAGGGCTTTATTTTAAACATACTTTAATAATTGTTAAAGGTTCATTTTTAAAAGGCTTATATTTTGTCAGCTGCTCAGCAGCCCTACACATTCTGTACACCAAACTCTCTTGAAGCTCAGACCCAGAGTAGCAGGGCTGTCTGCTGAAAACTGGCCAACAGAATCCTGCAGGACTACAGAACGGGGCATTTACATGAGATCCTTGCAATATCCAGCAAGCTAAAAGATACACAAGAACCAGAGTCTATAAGGATACTTTCATAAAGACTCTAGGCAGCATGCAGGACCTTGGGTAATGCCGCATGGGAGTGGAGCCAATATCTGCAACCAGAAACCGGAAGATGCTACGGATGTATGACCAGCATCTGTAATATGAACATCTAAAGAAAGACTCAGAGCAGAGAATGGGACCTCCCATCACAGACAGACTCCCAGAGGTGAAATAAGTGTCTAGGAACCAAGGAGGGGACTGTGAGACATCTCAGATAAATCCAGAAGTCTGTTTTCATAGCCCCTCCATATTTAATCCAATTTTATTTCATATGTAATGTCAATTTATTATCCCAACTCAGTTCTGTTCTGTTCTTGCTCTCTATCACTGTTTTCCTTCCCCTTGCCTAACATCCTAAATACTTCACCAAAACCTCTTAAATGGATAAATACTTTCTAGCAAAAATATAATATCAATATAATATAAAAATATAATATAAATTAGCATATAAAATCAGCAACTTTCCTCTACAACAGATACAATCCTTCTTGGAAAGAAATCAGGTAAATTATTCCATTCATGATAGCATTAAAATTATTATCCCATGATGGCAGAAATAGCGCAATCTTCTCCCTATTGGAAAGTTTCTTCTCTTGTTTTCATTTAGGGATGTTATATATTTATGAATTTTTATGTTGTTTTAATTTTGATTGAGAATGTATTATGAAATACTGTAAGTGAAGGAATTATTGTGTTAGACTGGATAATCTATGTCATAGTAGCCTTTTTTATTGCAGCAATAAAATATAATCCCCAAGGAAACTTGTAAAAGAAATCATTTAATTTAAGGTTTATGTTTTCCGAGAGTAAGAGTCTATGACTCATAATGGGGAGCCTGGCAGCAGGCAGGCAAGCATGGTACTACAGCAGTAGCTGAAAACTTACATCTTTATCCATAAGTAGGAGTCAGAGAGAGCTAACTGGGAATGACATGGGCTTTCAAAATCTCAGTACCTACTCCCAGTGACCATGCACATCCTACGACAAGCCCATTCCTTTTAATCCTTCCCAAATAGTTCCACCAACTGGAGATCAATTATTCATATATATATATATACATGGCTATGGGGGAATTCTTGCTCAAAACAGCACATTCCACTCCCTGGTGCCTACAGTCCTGTGGCAATATTGTAATGCAAAGCACATTTAGTTCAAACACAGAAGTTCCTGTCTTAGTTAGGGTTTCAATTGCTGTGAAGAAACACCATGACCACAGCAACTTTTATAAAGGAAAACATTTAACTCCGGTGGCCTACAGTTTCATAAGTTTAGTCCAATATCATCTTTGCAGGAAACATGGTGTCATGTAGGACAACATGGTACAGGAGGAGCTGAGAGTTCTACATCTTGATCTGCAGACAACAGGAAGTTAACTGTGACACTGGCCGTAGCTTGAGTGTAGGTTATTTCAAACCCTATCCCCACAGTGACACATTTCCTCCAACATGGCCACACTTACTCCAACAAGACCACACCTCTTAATATGCCACTCCCTTTGAGGGACAATTTCTTTCAAACCACCGTATTCTATTCCCTGGGCCCCTAAGGCTTGTAACTGTATCATAATGCAAAAATGCATTCAGCCCAACTTCACAAGTCCCCATAATCTATCACAGTCCCAAACCTATTTAAAAGTTTAAAGTTCAAAGTCTTTTGTGAGATTCATGCAACCTCTTAACTGTAATGCTCTATAAAAATCAAAATAAAAAAGCAGATCACATACTTTCAATATATAATGGCACAGGATATATGCTAGCATTTCAAAATATAGTGAGGAAATACTGGACCAAAGCAAGACTGAAAACCAGCAAACTCCAAACTCTGTATTTCCATGTCTGATGTTAAAATGCTCTTCAGAGGTCCAACTCCTTTCAGCTTTGTTGACGGCAACATACTTCTCTCTTTTGGGCTGATTCCACTCCCTGCTAGTAACTCTCCTTAGCAGATATCCCACAGCTGTGGCATCTCCAACATCTTGGAATCTCTAAGCCAATGCAGGCTTCAACTTCAGAACTTCACACAATGGCTTCTCTATGCCTTCATTAAGGGACACCCGTGACACATGCCTGTCTTCACAGCTTTCCTTATTTGGAGAGGAAGGTTCCACAATCCCTTTCTTCTATCCTTGACTCTAAAGGCAGAACCACATGGCTGAAGCTGCCAAGTTCTGTTGCATTCTGGGGCTAGAACATGGCCCCCTTGTTCAATTACATCTTCTCCAGCTCTCTGTTTTCAATAGTTACCTTCACTAAGCTAGGCTGTTCTAGAAGTTGCTCTGTAGATCAGGCTGGCCTTAAACTCAAAGATTCCTCTGGGGAACTGGGATTAAAGGCATGCATCACCACACCCAGCTTTGAGTTTTTTGCTGTGGGATAATGCTCTTGTATCCTGTATAGATTTGCCACTTGTGTTGGTTTAATAAAATGCTCATTGGCCAATAGCCAAGCAAGAAGTATAGGTGGGGTGGCCAGACTAGGATAATTCTCGGAAGAGGAAAGTCTCAGTCTATAGTCACCAGCCACATGCAGAGGAAGCAAGATGTGAATGCCTCATTGATAAAAGGTACCAAGCCACGTAGCTAACATAAACAAGAATTATAGTTTAATTTAAGTTGTAAGAGCTAGTTAATAATAAGTTTGATCTAAAGAGGCCAAACATTTTATAATTGTTATAAGCCTTTGTGTGTTTCTTTGGCTGAATGGCTGCAGGACTGGGAAGGACAGAAACTTCTGCCAACAGCTTTCTTCGTATCCCTTTTCACAAGTTAGCTTAGCTGGATGGGATCTTGCCCTGAGGTAACCATTCCCTTTATTCCATTTCTTAATCTCTTTATTTCCTTGAAGACAGGACTTCGTTCCAATCAAATTCCTGGTTTTCCTTTTATCATATATTTTATATTCTTCCTTACTCATCTTGTTTCTTTTGATTATAAATCTTCATTAGAGTTATCACTAATAACCACATGACAGAGTCAATATTAGGCTTTTTTCAGATTTCTTCTGTCAACAGATTTAATCCAAATTCTTAAGACAGACTCTTAAGACAAGGACAAAAATCAGCCATATTCTTCACCAAAATATCACAAGAACAATTGTTAGGACATATATTAATATTCTTCTACTCTGAAACTTCCTGAGCTAGGCCCCACAGTTCAAATAACCCTCAGCACCACTGTCTTCCATGATCCTACTAGTATGACTCATTAAACAGAACTTAAAGCATTCTGCTACTTTCCTAACCCAAACTCCCCAAATCCACACTCTTCCACCCCCACAAAAAAACAAAACAAAACATAGTTAGGACTATCACAGTAATCCCCCACTCTCTAATACCAACTTCTGTCTTAGGGTTTCTATTGCTGTGAAGAGACACCATGACCACAGCAACTCTTATAAAGGAAAAATATTATGGGTGGCTTACAGTTTCAGAGGTTTAATCCATTATCATCACAGAGGGACATGGCAGTGTATAGCAGACATGGTCCTGGAGAAGAAGTTGAGAGTTCTATATCTTGATCAACAGGCAACAGGAAGTGAACTGTGACACAGGATGTAGCTTGAACATAGAAGACTTCAAAGCCCATCCCCACAGTGACACACTTCCTCCAAAATGGTCACACTTATTCCACCAAAGCTGCACCTCCTAATATTGTTGCTCCCTTTGGGGGCCATTTTCTTTCAAACTACCACAATATGCATTGTCTTTGGCTGTCCCTACATTGTTCCAAAGACCAATATTCAAATTCTCTTCTGAGCCTCAAGGAAGTCTTTTAGTTATAAACCCCTGTAAAATGACAAAGAAAATTATATACTTCTAACATACAATGGGACAGAATATACATCAGTATTACAAAAGGGTGAAACCAAGGCACAAAGAGAAAATGTTGGCCCAAAGCCAGCAAAATCAAACAGGAAACACCAAATCCTGTAGTCCATATCTGATGTTAAAGGCTTACATGGCTCTGTCCTTCCAGCCTTGCTGACTGCAACCCTCTCTTGGGATGCTTTTCTGGACACAGTTCTTCTTGGCAGAAACTCTGGCACCTTGAACATCTTGAGGGCGCCAATGCAATCCAGGCTTCACTTTCACAGTTTTATATGATGACCTCGCTGGGCCTCCCTGCAGGGACTCTCATACTATATGGCTGGCCTCAATAGCTGTCCTTAAACATGGACAGAGTTTCCATATGCCCTTTACTTATGATTCTAAAGATAGAACCACATGACGCCTACCCTCCAAACGGTCCTGATTCAAACCCTGTTCTGTCTTCATCCCTCTCTGTGTCTACAGCACCAGATCCTACCCTCCAAACAGTCCCGAGTCAAACTCTGTTCTGTCTTCTAGGTTCCTTTCCTTATAATTTTGGTTCAAATGAGGGTTAGAATTCAAGGATGCACTTCCTAATTCATTCTGTTGCTTATGGAGATATTATACTTACCCCCCCAGGCTAGGAAATAATGTTTTGCCTTCATTCAATGTATTTGTTAGTTTCAGTATTTTTATGGATTTAATAAGCATTTTAATTAGAAGTTTGGAGAAAGCAAATTTAAACTTTTGTAAATCCTTGCCATGAAGGTTAATGATCAGAATGTAAGTATAAACTTGTATTTATTCACTCACTATATTTGTTGTTGTTTTGCTTTCCCTTATATTATGAGATTTATAAAAAGCATGGTGCTGTGGCTTCCAAAGGGACCCCTCATTGACTATGCTGCATTCCTACTAGGTTGAACTAGATGGTTTAAGGGAATGAGTACTGGCCTTGAATTTAAAAGAAAAGAATTTGAGTCTGTATCCATTTGATTCTGCAGAATAAGAATAAATTATTTAATTACTCTCATCTTCAAAATCTTCATGTATAAAATGAGATTAATAGTAAGTATCTCAATGGATTGTGAGACTTGAGGTGATACTATTTGGAAAATGCAACACTGAATATACCATTGTTAACAAAAGTTAGTGTGGTCCGAGTTCTTATGGTGCTTTTTATCAAAGGGGTCTCTGGGTATCAGATTAATACTTCTACAGTGCAACTGTGACTTGTTTACAAAGGAGAAATTATTCCCTTCTGTTGAGTTTCAGTACACTTGGATTTCAGTTACCGTGATGTGATTAAATAATATCAGTTCACCCCAACAATACTGTTCAAATTTTCAGCTACTAAAGTATATCAGCTGAGTAATTATATTGTGTACAAACTTCACTTTTATCTCTTTATCAACAAATATCTATACAATAATAGGTGCATATCATCATTAATGACAAATCACCAGTTTTTCCAGTTTGTTAATGGTTGGCTCCTGCATATATGTTATTCCATTCATCTGTAAGCAACAAAGAAAGTATTTGTTCTCTTTTTTGTTTCCTAGTAATACATCCATGTGACATTTTACACAAGAATTCACACACAAAGATAAAAGTATCAGAAAAAGAATGAATAATGGCCATGTTGGAGGTGAGGTTCAAATTGAATGTAAATGATATTCTGCCCATGAGAGTGTTGCCATTGCCATCACTGCAAGAGATTCTAGGTGTGTGTCCAGAGGTTTATTTAGTTCAGGTGGAGTTAGCAATATAAATGAAGAGAGTCGCTGTGTCCAAAAAGGTGGATATGTCACAAAGGAAGTGACAGCAATGAAAAGTTCCTATTTTAGAAACATTCAGAGATATTTCATCATGTTCAAAGCACAAAGGATAAAGTGCGAGATGCAGACTGAAAGTACTCACCAATGGAGAAGAAAAGAGCTTGCTCATTATTTTAGGTTATAAGAAGAAAAAGAAAAACAATGTTTAATATATATTATGATATTTTTAATACAAAATTATTTTACAGTTGACATATTTTTCTTTTGAAAAATATGCAATATAAAATGTTAATTCTATGTTAGACTTCCAGTGATGCATTTTCTTTTTCTTAATTTTTTTCTTTGAGAATTTTATATACATATACAGTGAGATGTTCTCTAGAACATCCTATTTCTCCTTCTAGATTCCTCCAGCTCCATCCACCGCACCATTCCCTCACAAATTCATGTCCTTTTTTTGTTTTGTTTTGTTTTTGATAACTCACTAAGTCTAGTTAGTACTGCCCATATGTGCAAGAGTTTGAGCCCTCCACTGGAGAGTGGACAACCTGCCAATTGCTATATCCTCAGTATTTCAGAATGCATTTCTAAAAACAAAACCATATTCTTAAATAACCTCAACATAGTAATCAAAATCAGAAAATTATGCAATTACTTTTAAGTAATGTCTACAAGAGTGTGTTTTGGTAACTGATACCATCATGATTTTTATTGTGCAAATAATTTGATCTGATTTCAAAGGGACCATCATATTCGTCCTGCCTTTTGTTCTTGTTTTACAAATTTTCTTCAAACGATGTCAAAATGAAGCTCATTGCTTCTTGACAGTGGTTCTATCACACCGTTTCTTCCTTGTGGTTATGAAGCAATACAAAAGTTATTCTGAGACCTCCCAGAAACAATACATCTGTCTCAGTTTTTAATATTATTTTTTTATGGTCAGGAAAAGCCAAAAGAAAAAAACCTTTGAGTTGCAAAGATTTTGATGTGTGGTCTTGAATATTTACAGAGCCATTTCTTCCCACAAACTGTGTAGTATGTCTGGAGCTGTGATCACACTGAGCCACCCACACAACCACGCTATCAGCTTGTGCAGTGATTAGACACACAATGTTTCATTTTTTTCTTAGTTCCTTCCATCCCTCTAGGTGAGGAAAAACTTTCCTTAGAGTCTTTATTTAGACATGTTTTACTCATCAAGCATCTATTTTATGTTTTAGTACCCTTCCTTCTGCTGTGAGTCAGTGGCACAAAAGTATTGCCCCCTTTCCCCTTGTTCTTGTGGTTCCATTACTTGCCATTCACAAACTATGTGATAAGTTTTATTATATTTAAACTCTCATCAAGCTAAACTATTTTAATAAGTGTTCCATTTGTTTCATAAGAGGATTTTGACCCAAACAATGTCTTTACTGTTTCAAAACCAGTTTTCACTTCTGTACAGCTAAAAGGATCTCAGGGTTAGGTGTCTGCGTAGCTCTGCATATTTTTTTAGGTATTCCCTTAAAAAAGCATTCTAGAATACAGTATTTTTAATTTTTTATGGACTGAGAAACAGAAAGAAGAGAGATAGTCCTTAATACAAATTTCAGCTATAACCTCAAAAGGAATACCACTGCTGCCTTCCTTGAAGCTTTTGTAGCGGTTTTCAGCACAGTATTATTTTTAAAACTCTTACTCCACATGCTTCTTTTGCAAACTATATTAATCTGCTATTTTTTATGTATTTGTTCATCACTTTCATTTCTGTTCTTTCTTCTGCTATACTCCTTGTGGTGATTTGAATGTTCCCCATAGATGCATAGGAAGTGGCATTATTGATAAATAATAATACCATATTATTAGATACTAACACATCATATATAATTAATATGCTAATATATGCTACTATATTAATATGTGTTATTATATTATTATTATTATCCAGGAGAAGTGGCCTTGTTGGAATAATTGTTGTCTTGTTGGAGGACATGTGTCACCAGGAGTGGACTCTAAGGTTTCAGAAACTCAACTCTTCTTTGCTGCTTCCTGAAGATCCAGATGGAGAACTCTCAGCCCTTTCCAACACCATGTCTGTCTGTGTGCTACCAAAGTTCCCACCATGATAATGGACTGAACCTCTGAACTGTAAGCCAGCCCCAATTAAATGTTTTCCCTTATAAAAGTTGCCATGGTCATGGTGTCTCTTCACAGCAGTAGAAACCCTAAGATACACTTAATATTATAATTACTTGATTCTTTAAAACCATATTCTTTTTTCTTTTAGGTCAGTTCCTTCCTTACAGTTTTTATTTTTTTCTATAACACTTATTTTCTCTTTAAAACTACTTTTATTAGTTCCTTGAAAATTTTTTATAACATATTTTGGTTATAAGCACTCTCCCCCAACTCTTTCCACATCCACACCCCTATTCTTTACCACCTAAATTGGTGACAGTCCCCTATCAAGGCCAGTTTGTGCTGCCCAAATTTTCTTGGGTATGTGGACTGCAAGTGGATTGTGATCAACTTATTGGGGGCCATGCTATTATGGAAAAGAGACCTTCCTCTCCCAGCAGCTAAGAACTGCTAATAACTCCTCAGCTAGGGGTGGAACATTGTGCTCAACTCCCCTCTTCATGCTGACGTGGTCTAGCTGGGGCTTCCAAGTCTTGTGCATGCTAGTATGATTGCTGGGAGTTCATATGTGCAGCTCTCTGCTGTTTCCAGAAGACACAATAGTCATCCACCCACAGCCTCTTGCCCTTACCCTCTTCCAGCCCCCTTGAATCTTTACAGGAGGTGGTATGGTATACATGTTCCCTTTGGAGATGAACAGTCTGCAATCTTTCGTTCTCTGCACCTTGGTCAGAAGGAATTTGTAGAACATGTTTTGCATAGATGACGGGTACACAAATGCATAAAAGAATAACAAAAATTAAATACTGAGGGGCAGTTCCCTAACTGGTGATTTTTTTTGCCTTTCCTAGTTGTTGAGTGTGTGTATGGTCTAAACCACCAGTTCTCAACCCATCAGTGGCAACCCCTTTGGGGTCGCATATCAGATATCCGGCATATTTGACATCACGTTTCATAAGAGTAGCAAAATTACAGTTATGAAGTAGCAATGAAATAATTTGTGGTTGGGGGTCACCACAACATGAGGAACTGTATGAAATGGTTGCAGCAGTAGGAAGGTCAAGAACCTTAACTTAAACTCTAAACCTTTGTTTGTGGGCTAAGAAAATATTATGTGCCTTACAACAATTTTGGAGTCTGTGTATAGCATTCACCACTTATTTCATCACCTGTGCGTCAGCCTTTGCAAAAATACAAACAACATTGTCTTATACAATACAAACATCTGTCTTATGGGCCAGAGTCTGACCCTGTTCCTCTAATTTTAAGAAATGTAAATCTTGCAAAAAAAAAAAAGGGAGCAAACAGGAGGGATCAGGTAGAGGGAAGATAGAGGAAGAGAGTACTGGAAGAGACAACTGGAATCTCGGGGCATCTCTGGGACGAGTTAGAAGCCTAATGCAATGGAAACTCCCAGCAATCTATGAGGTAACCCTATCTAAGACTCCTAACAATGGGGGATATAGATCCTGAACATCATCTTCTGTAACCAGGAAAGACTTTCAGTGGAGGGATTAGGAGATCAACCCAGCCACAAAACCCTTGACCTACAATTTGTCCTGCCTACAAGATATGCTGGGATAAAGGTGGCACAGAAATTGTGGGAGTGACCAATCAATGACTGGTCCAGTTTGAGATCTATACAATGAGAGGGAGCTCATCCCTGAGGGCCAGGACCCAGAGGCAGGATACCCCAGAAACCTAGGATAGAACCAAAATGACTGAAAAATTAAAAGTAAATGAAATGATTCCTAATGATGCTATACTCATAGATTGGTGCCTAGCTCAACTGTCATCAGAGTGGCTTCACCACCAGCAGAGTGGTATATAGCTGTTCACATACACTCAGATTGTGAAGGGGATAAACTCACCCCACCGCATTCCTCCGTGGGAACTGGATACATGCCAAGCAGTTTTCTGTAGCCAATAAAATATGAATGGACCAATTATGCTTTGATCCCAGTACTGGACACAAAGTAAGGTGGATCTCTGAGTTTGAGGCCAGCCTGGTCTACAGAGCAAGTTCCAACCAGGACTACATGGAGAAACCCTGTCTCAGAAAACCAACCAACTAACCGAACAGAAAGAGATATTTAGTTTATTTTAAAGAAAGATTTATCCATTATACCCTAATTTGTGCTGCATTTCTGTGTCTCTGCATATGTCATCCTACCAAATAGACTCATATCTTCTTGTTCCAAAAAGCTACCACAGACCCTCACCCCAGTTTCAAAATATTCCCAATCTATAGTGCTGTCTCATTAAATACATAATGGTGTATAAACAAAAATAAATAGATCTCAGAGAGGATTTCCTGCATGCGGTATACTCACTGGGAGACAGTGTCCCTAGTACTAGTCACTCAAGCACAGGCATGCCTCAGCCTCAGCAAACCTAACTTACACAGTTTCTTAATGAGGACCAAAAGAAACCGACTGTGAAGACCCGGCCCTGGAGTCACAGTTCTCGAAAAGAAAGTTCTTTGGACCCTTTCTGCTTTACAGTTACACAAAAGGGTTCTCCTGCTCATATGCCTCTCTTCCCAACCTAACTCCCATTTATTTATCAGGACTGTCTTTCCTATAGGATTAGTGGGTTAAAGAGTGTGCACACTAATAAATTCTGATGCATATCATGGACAATTTGCCAGGAGTTTGTATCAATGTAGGTGCTTGCCAGAAAATTGTGGCAGCATTCTTACTGCAATAGGGAAGACTTATTTTTAATATTGTGTTTTAAACCATATAATTGCACCCATGTCCAAACCTGATGATTTACACTGTGAATGGTTGATGCACTGTGATTCAGTATAATAACCATCATAATCCTTTGTCTTGGTTTATTCAGTGGAATTATTGCAGTACTTTGGGAAAAAATAATTCTGGATTCATTGCAAAATTTGTTTTACTGTCTTTGAGTGGCACCTGAAACTGTAAGTATTTAAGTGATTGCTTCTCAGAAGGTGTTCATCTGAGTGCAAATGAGTTTGGCTCAGAATGGCTTTTAGCGGGCATTTGACAGCTTGGATGACTGGCACGTTGTCATCTTCATAACACACCTAACGTGTTGAGTGCCAAAAATCACAAACAGGTTTGGTGTAGTTAAAGACTGAGAGCTTGTCCAACTTAGTTAATTTCTTAAAGCACAGCAGCAGAAATATGCCAGCCTTAATTAAAATTGTAATCCGTAATGTAAAACATGATTATCTTGTTTGAAGATGCATACTTGTTATTTATTGTTCTATTTTTTTCTGAGATGAATCCGTGGACCTCTCTGGCCCAGTCCAGAGAACAATTGAGAACAGATGAGACCAGACCAGACCAGACTGGATCCTAACAGTCAGCCTTTCCTTTTCTGACTATTTCTGATTGTTGGATTGTTTGCTATAGGGTTTTAGCTGAGGATTTTAATTAAATACTTAACTTAAAAGATGTGATGCTGCTATATAGCTCAGACTGGCTTTGGACTTTCGATCATTCTGATTTGGTCTCCAGAGTACGAGGACTCTGTGTATGTGCCAGCCACTTTGGAATTTGTGCAGATGAGTAACAAAACTGCCCTTTTGTTATAGTGTATGCTGATGCCAGGTGTTATCAACACAGAAAGGTGTTATGATGGAGAAAGAAAAGGACCTCATCGAATCGTTGCTTTATGATACATAAAATATTCCCTGTAAGTGCTCTGACGGTCCCAGCACTGCACACAAAACTATCTCACTGAAACAAAACACTTACCTCAGGAAATGCTAGGGAATGATCAGAGGGACTGCCATCATTCTCTTTCTCTCTGTTCCCCATCTTGTGCGTGTGTGATGTACACATTTATGTGTGCTCACGTGTGTGTATTTTAGTTAATATTTGTCAGTTAGTGAAATACAGAAGATAGACTGAGGTGAGGAAGAGTTCATTGACAAGTAAATTACTCATTATCCTCACAGCCCTTATTTTGAAGGAGGTACAAACATAGTAACTCAACACAATAAAAGCAGTAACTAACCAATCTAATGCCAACATTATACTGAAGGGTGGGGGGAGGGGGATCAAAGCATTGCCTCTAAAATTTGAGACAAGAATACTCATTCTCAGCTCCTTTATTCATTCAATTATAGGACTAAAAGTCTTAGCCAGAGCAATAAAACAAGAGAAAGAAAGGGCCCATAAATAGGAAATAAGAAATCAAAGTAACTGTTTGTAGAAGATATGTTGATGTACACAGAAAATATCAGAAACCCCCTCCAAGAGACTAATAGAAGTGGTAAACAAATTCAGTAAAGTAGAAAGATACACAAATCAGTATTTTTTCATAGAGAAATAACAAATTTGGTGAGAAACAATTAAAACACAGAAACAACAACAAACCTAAGAAAAAAGTTACAGATCATTGAAAAAAGTTACAGATCATTGAAAACAGTTACAGATCATTGAAAAAAGAATTAAACAGGAGACTAAAAGATGAAAGACTCCTCCTGTATTCATATGATATGGGATTCCCCTTTGTATGCCGTAATTATCATTGATTAATAAAGAAACTGCTTTGTGCCTATAGCAGGGCAGAACAGAGCTAGGCAGGGTAAACTAAACTGAATGCTAGGAGAAAGAAGGCAGAGTCAGGAGGTGCCATGTAGCTGCCAGAAGGAAAAATGTGATTTGCCAGCTGGAACCTTGCCCATAGGCCGTGGGCCTCATGATAAAATATAAAATAATGGAAATGGGTTAATTCTAGGTGTAAGAGCTGCTAGCAATATGCTTAATTGGTTGGTCAAGCAGTGATTTAAATAATATAGTTTCTGAGTGATTATTTCGGGCCTGAGCAGCCAGGGCCAAACAAGCAGCCTCCTACTACAGATTGGTGTGCCAACATGGCCAACTAACTCCACTTAAAACCTGAGAGAGTCTGGGAAGGAATTCTAGATACAAAAAAAACCCCAGATTTTAACACAGTTTCTTGCTCTGTTTGCTCACAGCTTGCCACAGCTCCCTTAAGAGAGGTCTTCCTGATTCAGTGGTAGCAACAAAGATAAACAAACAAACACAAAAACTATGCGATTTTAAAAAGACTGCTTCGTGAGCTGTTCTGCTAGGATGAACTTCTGGCTCTTTCGGGAGGCCAAGCACTTGAACGGGGTTTGTGAGCAGTGTGTTACAATCTCCTTAATGGTGTGACACAGACCCACTGCATACCTGGAACTGGGGCAGTGTGCATGGCTAGCAGAGGTGGTGAACATGCCCCTGCCATGTTGGATTGGGTGGAGCAAAAAGGCAAAGCAGACTTCATCCTAGTAAAGCTGTTTGGCATTTTAATGAGTGCTTCTGGACAGAAAAGGATTTCAGATACACAATAGGACAGATTCAGACATGAAAGACCTCTGAATGAGGCACAGTGTGTTTAAAAATGTACATAGGCTTGGGAGAGAGAAGAAAAAGAGTAAAGAGACAGTAAATGTAATATAGAAGAGTACAGACAGTCATAGATTAAAGGAGTAAAGATAATAAAATAAATATTAAACTTGTAGAAAAAGTAATAAAGTAAGAAAAATAAGCCATCATAAGGATGAAATATATACAGAGAGTCTAGATTATGTATATTATTGTGTTTTTTTAAAAATTTTTTGACTATGAAGGAGCTAGTTACAGAAAGGCATTTCATTGTATGGGCTGCTAAGCTAAACCAACATATATGTTTTAGAGGTATCTTGACCTCAAAATTTGGGTCTAAGGATATGTTGCGTTAGAAAACAGGTTCTTCTTTTGTTTCCACAGAGGATGAGAACCTGTGGAATCCTTCCAGACTGATGTGGTTTGATGGCCCAAGATCCCCCTGAAAGGTTGCCATGAACACCCCCCAAAAATACTTCAACCAACAAAAAGCAGGAAGCAGTTTGAAGAAAACTATGCCTGAATTCCCAAATATTGCTTATTCATATTTTCTTACATTTAAATGAGGATATGCTATAGAAATTTGTACTGGTATGGATCTTGGTTTATTGATACAAATTTAAGATCAATTTTGTTATATGTCTATTTCTGCTCTTGATTAAGGTATTGTGTGCAGCTCATTTAAAATGTGATGTATAATTAAGAAAATATAGGTTAATAGATAATCATCTATAATAGTCAAGCTTGTAGTCATGTTAGTTAGGTTTTCTAGATATATAGAGATATATTTCAGTTAGATAGATAGCCTTCAAACCTTTCAAAGGCTAACAGAATATGGCATTTAAAGTGTTTTAAGAAGTTAGGACTTTTCATTACAATAAGACACATCTGCTCCTGTCAGCGCCAATCTACTTCAAGAGGATGATAGGCACTGAAGAGGCTCCTTATGACATTGGTTAGCCATTTGGGCAAGAAACTGCTCTTGCCTGGATTGCTTGATGTTCTGCTATATGAACTGCACATGCAGGACCCATAGAGAAATGGCTGCTGAACTTGCCTAAAGGTGAGATGATCCTTCGGAGTTTCTACTTCATGAGAGAGTCTGCTAGACATTCTGCAGGACCCAGAAAAAGTGACTGACAAGCTGCCAATATAGGTGGAACTGTCTTTGAAATTTCCTGCTTCTTGGAAAAGTCTGCTAGATATTATGGGCCTCTAGGCTGAAGATGGATGTCCCAATGGTACAGAAAAACTTGTGAGATGTCTCTGTCAATCCTAGAGTTTTAGAAGTTGTTTATAATGAAATTTCTGTTTACTTAGGTAATATTATATACTTCTGGGGTCTTTGATGGCTTTGAGGAATAGATAGTTATAATTTTCTTAGTTATGATTATGTATAATTTTACTATGTTAAAATTAAAACCTCCCTTTTCATTTAGACAGAAAATGGGAGGTAATGTGGGATTCCCCTCTGTATGCAGTGATTACTATTGATTAATAAAGAAACTGCTTTGCACCTGTAGCAGGGCAGAGCAGAGCTAGGTGGAAAAAACTAAACTGAATGCTGGGTGGAAAAGGCAGAGTCAGGAGACACCATGTAGCTGCCTGAAGGAAAGATGTGAGTTGCCAGCTGGAACCTTGCCTGTAGGCCATGAACCTCGTGTTAAAATATAAAATAATGGAAATGGGTTAATTCTAGATGTAAGAGCTAGCTAGCAATATGCTTACTTGATTGGCCTAACAGTGATTTAATTAATATAGTTTCTGAGTGATTATTCCAGGGCTGAGCAGCCAGAAACGAACAAATGGCCTACTACTATGTTCAGTGGCAGGAAGAATTAACTGTCCAAAGCAATCTTCAGATTCAATCCAATCCCCATTAAAATATCAATGACATTCTTCATAGAAATACTAAAAATTTATAAAGTCCATACATAGATACAAAGCACTTTAAAACAGAGGATGTAATCTTAAGCAAGAAGGGTAATGCTGAAGGCTTTACCATTTCTATCTTCAAAGCGTACTCCAGAAACACAATAAATAAAGCAGCATGGTGCCAGCAGAGAATAAGACACATAGAACAATGGAGCTGAATAGGGACTTCAGAAATAGACCTACAACTCTACAGCCAACTGATTCTTGTCATACATACAAATCATATTAGATAAAGAAGGGAGAATAAAGGTCACTTCCTCAGCAAATGGTTCTGGAGAATTGAAGAGCCACATGCAGAACCCTGAAAAATGGTCCCTATGTCTCACTACCTACAAAAATCGACTCAACATGACCTCTGTTTAAGACTGGAAACTGAGACTTGAAGAGGAAACTGCAGGAAGAAAAGACAAGGGCAGTGATTTTCTGGCCGGTGCCTACAAAGCACAGGAAACAAAAAGCAAAATGTGAAAAAATGGGATTGCAAATGGCACCCAAGCACGAAGCTTCTGTACAAGAATGAAAACCATCATCAGAGCCGATAGAGAAGATGGCAGACATCGTGCCAGCTGTCTGTCCTCATCCAAAGAATTTCACAGCGTCTGACTGCTGAGAACATTGTGAACATGAGCAGAAGTGGCCGCACGTTTGCTATCCCCTCCCTGGGGTTGGTGAACGGGGGAGTTCAGGTCCCAAAGAGATTGTGTGGAGTCGGTGGGGTAGTAGAAGGAGGAGATGGGCATAATCTGAGGCCGAATCAGGTCGGCTGCCAGCGCCTTTAATTGAAAAGAGATTACACATTCTATACTGTAGAATAGCACATAGGATTAAATGGAGACAAAAAGCAAGTAAACTGGGGTGTGGCTTGAGACGGGGAGTTGAATCTAATATTGACCTTAACAATGGGCACCAGTTCTAGGTTAATTAAAGGCTGCAAGTTCCTCCTGCTAGAGATAAGAAGAATAACTGCTTTGTCAAGCAGGAACTTTCCTCAAGTTCCTAAAGGAGTGGAGACCTTTATCCAAATGCCTGACCTTAGAAAAAGACTTCTGGGGAGCAGTAAGTCTTACTCTTTGGTCCTGTTCCCCTCATAATGCTCCCAAAAGGGAAGGTCCTGATGTCTTACTCTTTTCCCATTACATTGTACCATTCCTATTGCTCTGAGTTTAACAACTGAACTCTTGCTTTTAATGTTCTCAGGCTCTGGATCTGAATTGTAGACATTTCATCCTTGGGATCAGGTGCGTTCAGTAAATCTCTAACATTCCTGTTCTTGGTGTGATTAGGAGGGCACAATGGAATTTCTGGTTTCATGGTGGCACAGATTTTTCTTCCCAAAGAATTATCTTGTTTAGGAAGGGTACCATTGCACACATTTTTATCTTCTACCAAAGCTCACACAAAATTTCCCAAAGGGAAATGCATTAATATTGAGAATCATTAAAAATAAAAGGAGAAAGGTGCTGGAGAAGTGTGGTCTGCAAGCTGTAATGCTGGAACTTCGCCAAACAGCAGTGGTCACCATGCGGTCTACTCCACCTCTGGTTCTCCTCTGTCCTCCACACGATTTCCTTGGTGGATGCACACGTATACACACACTCACATGCACACACACCCTTACAAACATACACACAAGCATACAAATACATACATGTAAACATTTTAATGCCTACAATTTATGCAGCTAACCTTCATTTTCCTATTTTTATTTACATGCATTTTCTTTTATTTTAAAAATTTGTATTTAGTGGCTTCTCTACCTTTGTTTTCAAATCAACATGTCTTCATTTACTGTAATTTTGTTGTTTCTAGGTCCTTCATTAGTTCTTACATTTATTCTAATTTGGAATTTTGATAGTTTGCATTTATCCTGTTGCTCCCCTGGTTTTCTGGGTTGGACAGTGGATTAATACTTCTTCTCTCTTTTTCTAAAATAGTTTTCAGAGCACAAAATTTCCCTAAGTATTACTTTAGTTGCACCTCAAAATTTCAATATTTAGATGTTCTATCATTGCTTAGTTAAAAATATCTGGAAATTGCCATTGTAGTTGGGATCCATAAATTATTTTGATATTTATTACAATAAATAATTGTGCTTACAATACACAAGACTGCATTTTTTTGTCTATGATGTCCAGTCTTATGTATTTGCTTAGGGGCTGTGCTTTGATGACAGTTTATTTCATGGACAGTTGCTTTGTGTTCTAGTAGGTGGTCAATGTTTGCAAATCTTCTGTGTGGGCTTGTTCAAAATACTTCTTCTTTAAGTGATAGATGTGTTTTTACCTGAAAACTCATATTCACCAGGGTGATTATTGTGTCCTTGACTCTTTAATTACTAGGAAAAGATGTTGTAAAATGGAATGGAACCCTGCAGGGTCCATGGCAGGTAAAGAACTATCGAGAGACCTTTGCTGCATATCCCATGGCAGGTGGGTACAAACTGCGGTGGGTGACAGAACATGCCACACAGGCAGAGCTTAAGTGTGGAGTTTTATTGGGGGAAGGGAGTAGGGAAGAAGAAGAAGAAGAAGAAGAAGAAGAAGAAGAAGAAGAAGAAGAAGAAGAAGAAGAAGAAGAAGAAGAAGAAGAAGAAGAAGAAAAAGAAGAAGAAGAAGAAGGGATAGAAGGAAAGAGAAGAAAAAGAGACAGAGAGAGAGAGAAAAAGAAGAAACAGGAAAAGTCCTGGAGAGAGGGGGAAGTGGGCAGAGCTTGTCTCTCTCTTTGGTTTTTTGAGACAAAGTTTCTCTGTGTTTTAGAACTTGCTCTGTAGACCACACTGGCCTAGAACTCACAGAGATCCACCTGCCTTTGCTTCTCTGAGTGCTGGGATTAAAGGCGTGTGCCACGACCACCAGAGCTTGTCTCTTAAAGGGACCTTTGCACCTGTATTCAGACTAGTACTCAGGGCTGGACAGGGTGCTACCTGGGTACATCCTGCCAGATGACAGGGCAGGACAGCATAATGTCTGAATCCTAACAAAAGGTTATTAACATCTCCTAGTATGATTACAGCCTTATGAGATGGTCCTTGCATTTTCTTTGTTTTTTGAGATCTGGTTTTGCTATGTTGCTCAGACTGACCTCAGACATGAGATCCTTCTGCCTCTGGGTCTGGAGTGTTGTGATTACAGGAAATCACCACCACTTCTTTGTCTGTTTCATTATTCTTGAGGTTGTGTTGTTAGGTACATAGGAGTCAGCAATAATATGTATTCTGTGTGATGTGTTGACAATTGGAATTGTAATGATTATTTTTATTTCAAGCTCCCCCTACTGTGGTACACACCTTAAATCCCAATACTTATGAGGCAGAGGCAGGCAAATCTATGTGAGTTCAAGGCCAACCTGGTCTATAGACTGAGTGCCAGGACAGCCAAAGTTACACAGAGAAACCTAAACTCAAAAAACCCCCCAAAATTAAAAATAAAAATAAGAGAAATAGCACTTAAAAAAAACCATGTAAAGATGGAAAATACACAGAGAGTCTGGTATGTTATTGTGTTCTCTTTGAATAGTTTGATGGCTGAGGAAGAAAAACAGCTGCTAAAAGACATTTGATTATAAATGCTGCTGGATTAATCCAACAATGGAGATTTGATTCAGAGTTCTTGTTTAAAAAACTAAAAAGGGGAAGTGCTGTGGGACAATGATCTATACCCTGTCACTTGTATTTTAAATAAATTCTGATTGGCCAATAGCTAGGCAGGAAGTACAGGTGGAGCTACCAGGCAGGAAGTAGAGATGAGGCAAGGAGAACAGAAGAATTCTGGGAAGAGTGTCAGTCTGCAGTCATCACCCAGACACAGAGGAAGGCAGACACAGAGGAAGCAGGATGTGACTGCCTCGCCGAAAAAGGTATCAAGCCACGTGGCTAATACAGACAAGAATTATGAGCTAATATAAGTTATAAGTGTTAATAAGAAGCCTGAGCTAATAGGCCAATCAGTTTATAATTAATGTAGACTTCTGTGTGATTTTTTTGGGACTTAGCGGCTGTGGGACATGGTGGGACAGAAACCTTGGTCAACACCCCCCACCAGAATTGCACCTTTTCTGCTAGTAACACAGTGAATGAAACCTTTAAAGCTGCCATCATTTTTCTTCCTTTATCTTCAATCTTTGTGTGTCTGTATTTTGAGTGTCTCTGTTTTAAATTCATGCATTTTTCTTTTGCTTATTTGATATTGATGTTATTAACCCATTTATTTTTCTGCCCACAGAAAGAATTTTAAACCAGAGATTTTAGTTCTTTTATTAGTAGAATTTGGGGATATAGTCTCTGCATACTTTTTATGCTTCTCCTTCTTTCCTCTACAGTAGTTATGGATTACATAGGAAATGATGTACATGGGTGTGACTATATTATTAGGAATGATAATAAAAGAGCCAAATAAATGGTATTAGTGAGAAGTAGTTTAACAAGCCGATAGAAAAGACCTAACAAAGAGACTGGTAAATTATGCTAGAGAGATGGAGAGAGGATCTGGAAAGGTCAGTGTCTTCATTTCTATCTGGCTGTACCATCAGTATGTAGGGACATCAACATCAGATGCTACTGTTTCTATGGAAGGCAGTGGTCACATGTGATAGAACATTGTTGGTGACTTTTGAGAGTATTGTTTCAGTAGAATAGTAGTAGCATAAATTTTATGGGCAGATAAAAATCCATATACAGATATAATATTTGATTGAAAGATTTATGAGGCTAGAGGAAATTTCATGGTGGGATAAAATCTTTGTCAAGGTTTCATGGTGATCATGTAAAAGGACAGAGTAGCCAATGTAAAAGTAAAAGTCTTGAAGACGATGATGTTATCTCTCCTTTCAGAGGCTCTTTAGAGACTGCACAGACTCCATGCCCAATTACAACTTGGAAGAAATGCAATATAAATGGAGAGTGTGTCTCCACAGGCAGTGCAGATGTAACCATTAATTTTGGTATCGTTGATCAAGGACTGTGACGTGAATCCTGCAATGTGGGTTATATCAGAACATACATTAATAAATGTGCTTGCACTTGACCTATAAAATGAATGATCAACATGTCCCATAGGGCTGGGGGACTGGTGAGCGCTCCGAAGAATCATCACTATCACTAATCTGTTTTAAAGGCCTGGATTTAGATTTTCATTAGGACAAATATCTCTGAATGCCTTTGTTAATGAAAACCAAGTGTCTAATTCCCGCTAAAACAGACTCAGAGCAATTAATAAGGTTTTTACTCTTATAGTAAAAATGCAGTACTTTTACTATACCTACAAGTTCTGGTTCATTTTTTCTTTGAGAAGTTAACTGTCATTACCAGTTCACACATAATTGATGAATGGCACCAAACACGATATTCATCACAACACTAGCTTTTCAACAGTTTAAGAGGAGCTATTTGTGTTTCATTTAGAATGAGACGCTCAGCTTCCTCCAGGCATCTTTGACTGTTTAGGAAAAGCCACTGTTCATTTCCTAAAGTGGTGAGAAAAATGATGTTACAATTCAGTATCTTATGAGATATCTAAACACAATAAAAGGAGATTTTTCTTAGAAAGAAAAACCTTGTTTAGGTCCCTTAATTATGAGAAAGAACTGAGCTCTCATCCTCATCTAGGTCCTGAGGAGAGTAACAGGAATTGGGCAATTGATTCTTCACTCCTCAGTGAGTTACTATAGGGTTTGAGCAATGGTTAAAAGGAAGGAGCAAGAACATGTAAGTAGTAAAGGAACATGATCAATGAACAGGACCTAAACAAGGAGGGGGTAGCGTGCTGTTCTCTGTACCAAACAGCTGACTGTGTTTATGATGTAAAAGATTTCACTTGCAATCACATTTTCTCCGTGATGGAATCCAGTTTTCTTCCACAGTCCCCAAGAGGAAAAGCAGGTCAGCACAGTGGTTCTTGCAGTGGTGATGTAGAAGGAACAGCTCAGCTTGTTTAGGACAAAGTGAAATACAGAATGTCTCATCTGGGGGTAAAGTGATGTGGGATGTGATTTCCAAAGGAGGAATTTGAAACAGAAGGCCACACATGAAAATATTGCAGAGGAGAGATGGGTGTTTCAATAAAGAGTAGTTTAGGATGAACTTATGAGAAAATGACGATTCCTGATTCCTAAAAGGCAAGAAGCCCAGATTGTGCCCTGAACTTAAAATACTGATGGCCGTAATGATGCTGATAATGAGATGCAAACGATCCCCACCACACATACGTACACACATGCACACAAATACACACCCCACACAGGACACACCCACATAGGCACACACAGACACAGATGCACACACACACATGTGCATGCCACACACACACACACACACACACACACACACACACACACACACATTTATGCATACATGTATACATAAACCCCCAAAGACAAGCCTTAAAACTAGTGTACCTTGATGTGGAAATCATGACAGAAAAAAAAATCAATCTACCCTAACTCTGTTTCTTACCTGATATTTTTTAATCTATAAATTTCAAGAATGAAATCTTCAGTCTGGTGCCTGGTACGTGGTAAATGCTTAATAAATGCTAGCTTCTGTAGAAGGCAGTGCTTGATGCTTTGTAAGAAAATCACACCTCCACATAACATCTCTCACATACAGTGTTGGAATCTTTGAGCACGTGGAGATACAAAGAGAAAAAACTCACTCTCCTTCCCAAAGGAGCCCATGGGATAATTTTTGGGAGATGATAAAGACTGACATGCTCTTTTCTTCTCTGCCTTTATAACCTTTGAAGAACATCCAGGAAAGGATGAAAGAGACCCAGGCTAATGGGAGGCACAGTTCCACCACAGCACGTGGTCTCTGGCAAGGAAACACGGGGACTTGGGCATCTAATTTCACCTGAGTAGACTGAGCAGCAGAGGGAAGAACCTCCTGCCATGGTAATCCTGCTTCCTATAGTCTGCAAGTAAGCAAGGAAAAATCAGTCTTTTGGGACAAGGAAGTAGAGAGAGTATGGATGGAACATGCTTCATGGCTAGAAGCTTCACCCACTTTGAGTGTGTCTTGTCTTATGGCTAGGTTAACTTCTACTTAGTTTCAGCAGTACTTTTGGTCTCCAAATTGTGGCTGTGTGTGCAGATTTCCATGTAGGAGAGAATAGATGTTATATTAGAAACATCTCCATTCATGCTTATTAATGGGAAGGCTGTAGAAGTAAAGCTATGTCTGTTTCACTTTGCTTTAGCACTTGTGACAAAATGACTCTGCCTCTGGCTAGTGTGAGGACATCACTGTTGATTAAATAGCGTGATGAAAGAGAGCAGCGCTTATGTGCTGAGCGATTATTGCCAGAGACACGTGGTCAACAAAGTGCTGAAAGGAGACCTGTGCGACAATTTCATCGCGAATTAGCAATGAGCAGTGAGGAGATGCACAGGTAGTAGTGTTCCAGGGCACATCTCTATGTGCTCTTGTTTGTAGCAGGAGGCACACAGGACCGCATCTTGCTTCCCAATTGAGCTTATTTATTTTTCTCCACAGTAATAAAAAAAATAAACTTCTGAAATACAGGGATCCACCCCAGTCTCACGGAAAAGGAATGCAATTCTAACCTCTGGCATCATACGTGAAACAACACAAAACTCCAAATGTGCATTCACCATACACACTCCTGCAGTACAGAAAGCCGTCTACATCTCTCAGAAGCGTGAGAGTCTTACATGTAAAAGATGTGTTGTTTAGATCTGTGTGATGGTTTGAAAGAAAACGGCCCCCAAAGGGAGTGACACTATCAGGAGGTGTGGCTTTGTTGGAGTAGATATGATCTTGTTGGAGGAAGTGTGTTCATGTTAGTGAAGCATGATTAATAAAAACTCAAAGAGAGAAATTGAGGTTCAACCAGAAGGTCAGGAAAACAAAACAGCCAGCCACCGGCTCTTACGTCTACCTCAGTCCGAAATGGCGATCCTTCCTTCAAGAATCTCAGAATGAGACTGAGAGCTGTTTCCTCCCATTAAACAATCATCTCTAGTTCTGAGGTTAAATATGTGCACCACTGGGATTAAAGGCATGCACTGCCCGGTTTCTATGGCAACTAGTGTGGCCACTGGGATTAAAGATGTGTGTCACCACTTCTTGATCTATAAGGTTGACCAGTGGGGCTATTTTACTCTCTGATCTTCAGGCAAGCTTTATTTATTAAAATACAAATGGCATGCCACTGCATGTTAGGGTGGACTTTGAGGTCTGCTTTGCTCAAGCTAAGTTCAGTGTGATCAAGATGTAGAACTCTCGGCTCCTTCTCCAGCTCCATGTCTGCCTGCATGCCTCCATGTCCTGCCATGATGATAATGGATGAAATCTCTGAAACTGTAAGTTAACCCCCAATTAAATATTTTCCTTTATAAGAGTTGCTGTGGTCATGGTATCTCTTCATGGCAAAAAACAAACAAACAAACAAACAAAAAAAACCCTAACTCAGGCAACCTGGGAGAAAAGAGAATTATTCAAAATCATAATTTGGCATTTGACCTTTGGCCTGTAGAATGACATCTTAGTTGGGGTTTTTATTGCTGTAAAGATACACCATGACCATGGCAACTCTTATAAAAGAAAAACATTTAATTGGGATAGCCAACATTTTCAAAGGTTTAATCCATTATCATCAAGGTACCACCGGTGGTGTTCAGGCAGACATGGTGCTGGGAAAGTATTTGATTGTCCTACATCTTGGCTTGTAGGCAACAGGAAGTCGTCTGAGACACTGGGCATGACTTGAGCATATATGGTACCTCAAAGCCACAATGACTTATTTCCTCCAACAAGGCCACATCTCCTAATAGTGTCACTCCTTTGGGGGCCATTTTCTTTCACACCACCGCATTCTAACTCCCTGGCCCCCAAAGGCTTATAATCATATCTCAATGCAAAAATGCATTCAATCCATTCAAAAGTCCCTATAGCCTATGACAACCCCAAACTTATTTAAAAGTAAAAAGTTCACAGTCTGAGATACATGCAATCTCTTAATTATAATCCCCTGTAAAATAAAATATAAATAGATCACATACTTTTAACACATTATAATGATGTAGGATATACAATATAATTCTAAAACATAGGGAAGGGAGCAGAGTGAGGAAACACTGGACCAAAGCAAGACTGAAAACCAACTGGACAAACTCCAAACTCTGAATCTCCATGTCTGATGTCAAACCACTCTTCGGATCTCCAATTCTTTTCAACTTTGTTGACTGCAACATACTTCTTTCTGTTGGACTGATTCCACTCTTTGTGCAATTATTCATAACTATATCATATCCCCCTTTAAATGTAAAAGAACATTTATAAACAATATTTGGGAATATAGACGTAGTTTTTTCTCTCCAAACTTCTTCCTGCTATATGGGGGCACTGTTAATCAGGTCTTTCATGGTGTATCCTGTTGCCAGGTTCATCTCAGTTGGCAGTTGAGTGAAGTAATTTTCTGAAACTGTTCACAGTGACCTTTCAGGAGGACGTGGTCTATGAAACCATATTATTTGTCTGGATGCAATCCACAGGTTCTCATCTTTTGTGAAAACAAAAGAAGAACCTCTTTTCCAAAGCACCATATCCTTAGACCCAAATTTGGAAGTCTTGATACCTTTAGAACATATATGTTGGTTTTGTTTGGCAGCCCATACAATGAAAATTCTCTCTGTACTTAGCTCCTTTACAGTCAAAAAATTTTAAAGAAAACACAATAAAATACATAATCCAGACATTCTGTGAACTTTCCAATTTTACTTGGCTTATTATTATTTCTTTTTCTATGACTATCTGTAGTCTGTCTCTTTAAAGACTTTACCCCCTTTTTAAGGCATTAACTTTATTTTATGACTCTCTATACTCTTTCTCTTTTCTCTCCCAAGCCTACGTACTTTATCTAACAGTATGACCCATTTAGAGGTCTTTTATGTCTGAATCTGTCCTATTGTGAATCTGTAATTCTTTAATGTACAGGAACAGTTTTGCTTTGTGCTTTTAAAATGCTAAGCTCTTAAGAATCTAAGCTGTGACAATTTCAGGTCAAATACAGGTACTGCCTGCTTGCTCCGCCCAGTCCAACATGGCAGAGCCACTTGTACTTCTGAGCCACGCGCAGCCTGGAAACATCTCTGTGTATGGCTGAGGAAATCCACCGTGCTCTCCTGCCTGACTAAGCCTGATCCCACCGTCTGCCCAGGCAGGAAGAGCTGAGCCATGGCATGGTCTCAGCTACTTTCTTCCCGATCCCGAGCAGGCAGACAAACATCTGGGCACACAAATGCTCCATAGCTGGAGTTTGCACCAGCGGCAGCGCACAGGAAGCCTCGTTTTAAAATGGCGCAACTTTTTTCCTACTGCTATTGCCACACCAGAAATCTCTCTGCAGCACACCCCAGTAAACAGCAAAAAGCTGTGTTAAACTCTCTCTCTCTCCTTTTTAAGTCCTCTCAGGTTTTTAAGTGGATTTAGCCCCACGTTGGGCGCCAAACTGTAGTAAGAGGCACATGAGCTGCGTCTTCCGCCCGGCTCCTGGCTGCCAAAATAATTACACAGAAACTGTATTCATTTAATTACTGCCTGGCCCACTAGTTCTAGCCTCTTCTTGGCTAACTCTTACATCTTGATTCAGCCCATTTCTAATAATCTGTATTCACCATGAAGATGTGGCTTACCATCATGAGTCTAACCAGTGTTCATCTTGGGTCAGAGAAGCATGGCGTCTGCCACACTTCCCTTCCTCCCAGCATTCCATCCTGTCTACTCCACCTACCTGATTTCTGCCCTATCAAAAGGCCAAGGCAGTTTTCTTTATTCAACCAATGAAAGCAACACAAATGAAGGAGCACCTCCTACACCATAATTACATCTTCACCAGCTTTCTGTCTTCCTTCACTGCCTAAGCTTGGCTGTTCTGTAAGTTGTTCACTAGACTGGGCTGTGCTCAAACTCAGTTATCTTCCAACTTCTGCCTCTGGGATGCTGGGATTAAAGGCATGTACCAACACACTGGCTCTAAGTTTCTCCTTAATTTCTTTTCACAAATTGGAAGTTTAGCTGGGTGGGATCTTGCCCTGAGGTCACCACTTCCTTTATTCCACTTCTTAATCTGTTTATCTCTTTGAATACAACACTTAGCTCCATCCACTTTCTGGTACTCCTCTCCTCAAATATTTTTCCTTGTTTCGCTTGCTCCTTTGCATTCTGTCTTCATTAGATTTAAGACCAGTAACCACAGAACAGAACCTATAATATGCTGTTTTGAGATTCCCTATGCCAACAGAATTATCCAAACTCTTCCCTTTACTCCCAGGCAAACTTTTTGGACAAGGGCAAAATCAGCCACATTTTTCACCAAAATATCACAGGAGCAATTTCAGGCAACATACAAAAGTTCTCCTCGGAAACCTCTTGAGTCAGGTTCCCACTGTAGTCCCAGCCCCCAGCATCCATCTTTGGAAGCCCCCTTCCCTAAGCCCACCAAACCTTGACCCCTCCCCAGGAAAGGCCAAAACCACTCCCACAGGCTATTTACACTGCCTTCCAGAAAATAAACACGTGGTCTTCCCTCTTCCTCTTCAGTGGCCCTGTTTGCTTTCTGCTACCCCCTCGAGCCACCTGAGAACACAGACGTCCAATTAAACCTGGATATCTTTTAATTTGGTTTGCTTTGGTCTGATTGGGATCATTTGTGTCAGTGGAGAGGCTTGTTCTTAGGAATTATTCCTAACATTTTGGAGGTCCTGTGGTGGGGGGGCTGTTTTTCCCACAGGCTCAAGGCCACGGGTTGGAAAAAATGCCCTTATTGCGCACATGTACTCTCTGCCAGGCTAAAAATCAGCTTCCAGGCTAGATCAGCTGCATCTCTGTGAGCTCCCCTTTCTTTGCTTTATGCTAGTAGGGTTAGAGGACCCATTCGCTTCTATAGTTGTCCATTTTCGGGCTTTCCATTGAAGTCGCAATCACGCTGTGGAAGTTTGATCCAAGCAGCTAAGCCGGGCTTAGCTGAGGTGAAAATTGCGTGGCCAGGGACACCTACCATTCATTTTTCACAACCCCATTTTGGCTCAAGGGTTGTCCCGGTGGATGCACTGTGACAGACTTGAGCCCCACAATTGGGCATAAACTTCTAAATGGGTTCCTGCAATTAGAAGCCAGATCTGTTATTGCTCCTGGGCTGCCTCCTACAAAATATTTATAAATTGGGACTGTGCGATTCAATCTGTCGCCACACAGCTAATTTCTCTATGCACTAAGATTTGGCCTCAATACGATCTTGACAATGGGATGCGATGGCCACCAGAGGGAACTCTTAAGTTTTACATCCTCCAGGACCTAGAAAATTTTTGCCTCCATGGGGATAAATGTACAGAACTCTCATCCATCCACAGTTTCTGGGCACTGCTCTCGCCCCTCCCTCAGTAGCCAGTGTCTTGCAGTACCAGTTCTGGTCGCCAGGGTCACAGTGCCTCCAGATTCCAGTCCATCCAGGAGTTGGGACCCTGAAAGCTCTGTCATGACCATGCAGCCAGAGACACTGGTCCCTCCCCCACTTCCTCGAACCCTTTCTACCCAACCCCCTCTTGTAGAACAACCTTCTCCACATTCCTCCTCTTACCCACCAATACCTACTCCCTCCCCAGGCAAATCGGAAGTTCAAGGTCAACTTTCTCCCTCCCCTCCCCCTATGCCTCAACCCACTTCTTGGAACCAGTATGTAGAGGGTCCAATCCTCCCCTGTCTCTTCTAGCAGCTGCCCTGAGGTCACCGAGACCCCTAGAAGGGGGACAAGGGAAGTCAACCACAAGGCTCCATCCTGCCAGAGCTCACCCTAAGTCAACCCTGCCAGGACCCTGCTACAAATGTGGTCTAAACAGCCATTGGGCATGAAGTTGCCCTGGACCTCCATCTACCAGGCCATGCCCTATCTGCCAGCAACCTGGACACTGGAAATCACAATGCGGGCTCATCCTCTATGCCATGCCATGGAAGTCCAGCCTCACCAACATCGGCAAGTGAGACTGTGCCAGCCTTCAAAATTCTCAGCCTTATGGAAGATTGACGCGACCCAGACTTAGTGACTCCCATAGCCTTCTCCGAGCTTAGGGTAATGCTACAGGTAGCAGGTAAGTCCATTGATTTTCTTTTGGACACGGGAGCTACCTACTCTGTCTTAACATCTCATTCAGGCCTTACATTCCCCTCACCAATTTCAGTCATGGGGTAGATGAGACCCACTCCTCCCCACAAAAAACTCTGTCACTGCACTGCATTCTTGCAGGGCGATTCTTCTCTCATTCTTTCCTAGTTATATCTTCTTGCCCTGCGCCTCTACTGGGCTGAGATAGTCTCAGCCACTTCAAGGTCACACTCACTTTGGCCCTCTCACATTCTCCTGAGTCACACTTTCTTCTCACTTTAATAACCTCACAGGTTCCTATCCCAGACTGTTCTGTCCCTACTCTCCCTGATCCAGTAGAACCCCAAGTATAAGACACTTCCACTCCTGTGGTTGCTACTCACCACCAGCCAGTCCTAGTTCACCTTAAAGACCCTTCATCCTTCCCTTCCAAACCCCTTTCCTATTTCTGAAACCCACTGCTGAGTCCTTAAGCCTGTTATCACCTGTCTCCTATCTTAAGGACTTCTAATTCCTATCCACTCACCCTGCAACACTCCAATTCGTCCTGTGCATAAGCCTTCTGGTGCTTACCGCTTGGATCAGGACCTCTGCCTCATAAATGAGGCAGTCATTCCAGTTCACCCACTGGTTAACAACCCATAAAATCTCCTGTCTAACGCGCCTTCTACCACATCCTACTTTACTGTCTGGACCTAAAAGATGCCTTCTTTACTGTCCCTTTATACCCTGACTCATACTTCCTCTTTGCCTTCACCTGGGAGGATCCTGACTCCCGGTCCTCCAGACAGCTTACATAGACTGTTCTCCCTCAGGGGTTTCAGGACAGCCCCCATTTCTTTGGTCAAGCTCTGACTTGAGATCTCTCAAACTTTGACCCAGGTCCTAACACACTCCTCCAGAACATTGATGATCTTCTCTGCAGTCCTACATTGTCTCTGTCCCGACAGGCCACCTCTGCACTCCTGAACTTCCTCAGATCCCTGGGATATTGAGTCTCACCAACTAAGATTTAGCTGTGCTCTCCCACAGTGGTATATTTGGGTGTTCAACTTAGCCTGGGGTCTAAGACCCTCACCTTTGACAGAGTCCAGGTCCTGCGGGATTTACAGCCCCCAACTGCAGGGGCTTAGATCCTCTCATTTTTGGGCCCCAGAGCTTTGTTCTACTTCTTGGAGCCCCTCCTTGACCCCACCCATCTCCAATATTGTATTTCACAGGTTCACTCCTCCTGCCAGACATGTGCCCAGGCCCACGTGTGCCCACAGGGGGCTCTCCACATATGTCAGTCTCTACATCAGCTTCGTGGACACCAACTGGGCGAGGACTGGCAGGTTGATTTCACCCATATGCCTACTCATAAAAAACTCTGTTATCTCCTAACACTTGTGGACACTTTTACAGGATGGATAGAAACATTTCCGGCCTTCAGGGGAAATGGCAGATGTGGTGGCTCAGGTACTCCTGGACCACATCATTCCTTGGTTTGGCATCCCATGAACCATCCAGATGGACAATGGGCCAGCTTTCACTTCCAGGGTCATGGAGCTCGTGTCAGAAGCTCTCAACATCTACTGGAAATTCCACATCCCCTACTGCCCACAATCCTCGGGAAAGGTGGAGAGGCCAATGGACTCATCAAACACCAGCTAATCAAGCTCTCCATTGAACTCAGGTTATCTTGGCCCTCCCTTCTCCCCATTGCCCTTACTCGCCTCAGGGCCACCCCATGTTCCTCTATGGGTCTGAGCCCTTTCGAGCTCCTTTGTGGCAGGCCCTTTCTCCTTAACCATCACCTCCCAGCTCAAACTCCTTCACTGGCGGGGTATCTACCCTACCTTTCCCTTCTGAGTTCCCTTCTTCGTTCACATGCTGACAGTTGTCACCCTGCCTCCACACCAGTGGACCCTAATGCCCCTAAACCTGCCCCGCTTTTCCCAGGGGACAGAGTACTCCTCAAACAGCTAGCTCCTAGGTCTCTTGAACCTTGATGGACAGGACCTCACATGGTAATCCTCACCACCCCCATGGCTGCCAAGCTCCTAGGACATCCATGCTGGTACCATCTCTCCAGGCTCAAACAGGCACCTACTCAGGACACTTGGTATGTCCAGCAGTTAGGACCTTCCACCCTCCAGTTTTTTAAGATGCCACAATGAAGGGCCTCTCTGCTCCTCATCCTGGCACACTCATTTTTGGTGATACAAACAAGATGGGTTGTAATAATATTTTTTCTCCTAGTCACCTGCCTTCTCATCTCCCTCAAGGAACAGATGCCTGGAATCTCTAGGATGCCTCTCCAGCCACACCTCTTGCTGAGTGTGAGCCCATCAATACCCAGCTCTCCCCTCCCCCACATTGTCCCATGACTATAGGAAGTAGCCAGACTTAAGCTGATGCCCCTTTATCCAAAGAGAGCCTAAAACATTGGTCATAAGTATCACCTCAGCTTCCTGTCACCCCTTATACAGAGTCTGGAAAGTAATCCTAGCCCCTGGCATCCATCTTTGGAAGCCCCCTCCCCTAAGCCGGCCAAACTTTTACCCCTCCCCAGGAAAGGTCAAGACCACTCCCACAGGCTATTTACACTGCCTCCCAGAGAATAAACAGGTGGTCTTCCCTCTTCCTCTTCAGTGGTTGTGTTGGCTTTCTGTTCCCCCTTGGGCCACCTGAGAACACAATATCCAATTAAACCTGGATAGCTTTTAATTTGGTCTGATTTGCTGATTGGGATCATTTGCATCTGCAGAGAGGCTCGTTCTTAGGAATTATTCCTAACACCCCCAGTTCAAATCACTCTCAGCACCACTGTCTTCTATGCTCCTACTAGTATGGCCCATTAATCACTGTTTAAATATTCCATTGCTTTCCTAACCCAAAGGAGTAATGTCTAAGTTCCTCCAAACAAAACTTAGTCAGGCCTGTCACAGCAATATCCCATTTCTGGTACCAAAGTCTGTCTTAGTTAGTGTTTCTATGTCTCTGAAGACATGCCATGACAATGGCACCTCTAATAAAGGAAAGACATTTAATTGAGGTGTCTTATATTTTCAGAGGTTTAGTTCATCATCATCATGGTGCAACATGGTGGCATGCAGGGTGTAACATGGTAGCATGCAGGTAGACAGGGAGCTGGAGAAGTAGCTGAGTGTCCTACATCTTGGCTTGTAGGCGAGAGGGAGGGATTTGAGGCACTGGGCTTGAACATATTTGAGACTTCAAAGCTTGCCTCTGCAGTGACACACTTCCTTCAAGAAGACCACATTTGTTCTACAAGACTGTACCTCTTAATAGTGCCACTTCCTTTGGGGGCCATTTTCTTTCAAACAACCACAGATGATTAGAGGAATGGATTTTACCCTAAAAGAACAAGTTCCTAAAAAAAAAAAGAGGCACCTGCAGCTCAGTTCTGAATGACACCAGTATTCGCACGACTCTTGCAGATGGTTTAGCCTCATAGAAAGGAGGCACATGGGAATTTTACATTTCTTTTAGTGACTAGATCTTAAACCTGCTATTGAGTGTTCTGCAGACTCTTTCTCCTAATTTTCTGTTTTTTTTTGTTACTATTATTTTTATCTGTTTACTTGCCTGCCTTCATTCTTTACTTTCATTTCCTTTTTCTCCTTCAGGAGAATAGTTAAGTCCAAAACCCTTTAGATTATTCCTAGTTTCAAGTCTCAGTACCATGTGTCACCTTAGGAAGACCGCTTAGCTTTTCTCTGACTCATTTCCCCACTACAGCAATAGGGCCTACTCCTTAGAGTTGCTCCAAGAACAAACTAGTCTAAGACATTTAAAGTGCTTAAGTCATTTCTGACATATATAGTTGCTACTGAGCTTTTTGTACATTTAAACAACCTCTGAATAAATTAGCTTAATTCATGTGGACACATATAAACATGGCTTTTGTATTATTTAATTACAGTATTGCGGTGTGTAGTGGTTCTTGAACATTTCAAAACTTAACAAGAAGAGCTCCACAGCATCAGCTGAGTCTGCGATTTCCACTGTTCTTTGTCATGATGTGGCCACAGCACAATCTGCATGCAAAGAAAATTGTTTCCTCTTCAGCATTTTCCTGACTGTCTACCTTTTCTTAGAAAATGACCCAAGTCACCATTAATTGGCCTTTTATATTTCCTCCAGAGCTGTTGGCAATCCCATTCACTTTGTGACCAATTCCAGCTCCATCACTTGGAACAGGCTGAGTTTATCTTTAAAGAACTAACCATTTCCTTAGAATTCACATTAGAAGAACTTCCTGGATGTTCAGGCCAAATTGGTGTTTTACAAAGTATCCCATTTCAACTTCTCAACTTTCTACCATGAATCCTGCTTTTAATTCTAGCAAAGGATTTTTCCCTAGAACCATCCTTCCTCAGAACCAAATTATTTCTCTCCATTTCACCTTGAGAACACAAAGCCTTTGACACTCTTTCCAGAGAGTAATTGGCTTTTCTCTCTTCTTCCATGTGAATGGGCTTTTGCAATTGAACCATTATAATCTGAGGAAACTCAAGAGGACAAATAACTTCTATACAACTTCTGTATTATGACTTCATAGTGGAAAAGGGTGTCTTCACTATTGAGAAGAGGGTGGGGTTGGCTGTTTGCTGTTACTAGCTACTTTCTACAGAATGGGCAATCTAAACTCCAGGGACATTTTCATGCTTTAAAATAGCTTTAAAAGTCAGCTTAAGATCATGGTTATTTTCTTTGTTGTTGCTTTGGTTTTTGTTTATTTGACTATATGTTTTTTTTTTTCTTGAGGTAGGATCTTCGCTAAGATTGACCTTGAACTCAGAGTTGCCCCTTGTTCATGATCTTTCTGCCTTGGATGCTGAGATCATAGGTGTTCAGATACCACTAGCCTGTCTAGGAAAGGAAGCCAACTATTTTTAGTTCTAGCTACCAATTGTGAAGCCATTGCTAGGTCTATTTGTGAATTTTCTCTTTTAGGTCTTAATAGTGTCATTTTTTTCATAGATTATAGAGAGGGTTGAGTTGGGGACATGCTTGGGAATGACAAAACAGGAAATAGTCTTGTCCCTAGGTAGTGTTTCTTTCATACAGCAGAATGCAATGAGAATATTTCTTAAAAGTTTTCGCTGGGCCTACGGAAAAAGAGTTATACCTGTACCTTTCTGTTGAAGTATTACTACTTGTTAAAATGTCTACTGGCTGCTGTATGGACTCAATATGAGAGCTTACGATGTACTTTTGAAAGGAAGGGACACATGCTCTCACGTCTTTGAAGTTTACAATGGGCTAGTTCAAATGGTAATAGAAAGAGAACACTAAGTGCCTTATTTTTTTCTCATAAACTAAAGAAATCATGAACCTTTACCAGTTACGAATACTTCTGTCCTAATTATTTACATTGAAGAACTACAAATTGTGTGTAACCATGAAGTAACAGAAAGGAATGATTCATACATGTTTCATCCTTATAATGCCTTTAACCTGTGTCTTTTGATAATCTTGACAATGTTTCGGGTGCTTTGGGGGTGGTTTTATAGCTATCAAGACAAGCTATCTTTGGCATATCAATGAGCTGATCAACTACAAGCCAGTAGAGCACAGCATCTTTAGCATATCGTTTGCATTCTGATTGCAGGTCATGCTTTCTAGAAGATGTGAGGTGACACAGACACACCTGTCTTCTCTGGGAGAAGAAATGTGCAAAAGCAAGAGAAACCTCCCCACAAATCATCACTCTGAACTCATTGGCCTGGAATGGTATCTATTCTTTTAATTATGCTTTGCTAAAGACTGCTAATAAAAGCAATCTTCCAGGGAAAGACTAAGAAACTGTTTCAGAATAAAGGAGATCATAGAAAGATAATATTTTGAATGCAAAGCATATTCCATAACTTTTTTATACCATTAAAGCAATATTGAAACACTTGGTAAAATCTGAGGTAAGTCTGTAAGTTAGACAAGAGCATTATGTTACATCAGTTTTAATTTTCAGAGTTTGATTTGAATACAAATTATTCAAACCAATTAGATGATACAGATTTTCTAGTTAATTTTAGCAAATAATTGCCACAATTTCATTCATTGTCTATGATGTATGATGTTATGTTTAAATGGAAATTTTGTTTAACATTTGTTTTATTTTTAATTATGTTTGTGTATACATGACTCTCTCTGTGTGTTTGTGTACATGTATGTGACTGTGTATGTATATGTGTGGCCGTGTGTGTTTGTGTATGTGTTTGTGTCTGTATGTGTGCACTCATGAGTGCAGTGCTCAAGGAGACCACAGGCATCAGATCACTTGAAGTTGGGGTTACAAGTGACTGGGAATTGAACATATGTTCTCTGCATGAGCCGTACATGGTCTTACCCTCAGCATATCTCTCCAGTCCTTAGAATGGTAAATTTCTGAGAAAGACAATGAAGGAGTTCCAGCTGTAGAGTTCAAGTAAAAAGGTTGATCTATTTCATAAAGTGATAATAAGGATTTTGTGAGTGATAGTTAAAGCTCAAAGAACACTAGCTGGCTGATTGTGCACTCAGCAATGATTGTTAACGGCAAGATAACTGTAATTCTTTCTTATGGCCTTTATAGTTAAAAGAGATAAACTTGTTACCTCAGTTTATCTGTAGTAGAGTGTTGAGACACAAACAAATGCCACCAGTGAGGATGGCCTATGTTCACTTTGGGGAGAAAATATAAATCTGAGTTCCTAGGTGAAAATTCTCAGTCCTACTGACAGAACTTTCTATGTACTACCTGCAGAGACACTCCTGAACACTACCCTGATACTAAGTCTTGCAAAGCATGCATCTATTTCAAAATTACTTTTGAAATATCAGCTGGCATAGTGCAGTGTTTATTAAACTGTGGGTGATGTTACATTAGTGCTCAGTAGGACCTGTTTCATGGGATAGCAACCAGAAATGTGAAACAGGTTGAGTCACAGTAGATTAGGATGTCTAAAGTAAAACGCACATACAAAGGTAAACATTGTTTTAGTAATATTATGTGTGCATTGGGTTACAGTACAAAATATGTTCCCCACTGTAAATTTTGGTCAGTGAATAGACTGGGAAAGAAGGCCTGACTAGCAGCACATACCTGATTTCAAATATATAACTCATTGGGAGCTACATGCAAAAGCGCGTTGATTGACTCATGCCTCTCCCACAATCTTCTCAAACAAACAAACAAACAAAAACAACAAAGACCATTTTCTCCAGCTCCTGTCCACAGGAAGCTTCACTTTACTCACTGGGTATCTGAAGTTATGGAACCACAAAGGTCAGTAACATCAGAATCCATAACAAAAGTAACTTTATGTACTATGTGTGGATTGAGGCTAAGAGCATCAGGAGTAAAATGATTGGCCTGGAGTCTGAGGCAAGGTAAATAGGGTATTGAACTACAATGAACAGGGTCTCCTGAGATCCCCAGGGCCAAGGTATAACCATGACCCTATTTTAAAATCTTATTTGTATACTCATTCATTCCATTTAAATTTTGTTGTTTGTTGTTTTGAAACAGTATCTTTTTTTAGAGGGGTGCAATGAATTTCATAGATGGCATTCAAGAGAGAGTAGGGCTCCCTAAGCCCTCCTGCTATCTTATCTGGGGGTCTGGGATGGAAACCGTGAGGGAGATGCTCAGTGTCAAAGGTTGAGTTAGGACAGGGACTGCTCAGCAGCCGAGGGCCTCTCTCTTGCTGTGTCCTTGCTGGGATGGGTGGTCCAGGGTGGGCTTCTTACTTCTTGGAGGCCATGTAGACCATGAGGTCCACCACTCTATTGCTGTAGCTGAATTCATTGTCATACCAGGAAATGAGCTTTACAAAGTTGTCATTGAGAGCAATGCCAGGCCCAGCATCGAAGGTGGAAGAATGGGAGTCACTGTTAAAGTCACAGGAGACAACCTGGTCCTCGTTGTAGCCCAGGATACCCTTTAGTAGGCCCTCGGATGCCTGCTTCACCACCTTCTTGATGTCGTCATACGTGGCAGCTTTCTCCAGGCGGCATGTCAGATCCACGACGGACACATTGGGGGTAGGAACATGGAAGGCCATTCCCATGAGCTTCCCGTTCAGCTCTGGGATGACTTTGCCCACAGCTTTGGCAGCGCCAGTGGATGCAGGGATGATGTTCTGGGCAGCGCCACGGCGATCTCACCACAGCTTCCCGGAGGGGCCATCCACAGTCTTCTGGGTGGCTGTGATGGCATGGACTGTGGTCATGAGTCCTTCCACGATGCCGAAGTTGTCATGGATGACCTTGGCCAAGGGGGCTAAGCATTTGGTGGTGCAGGGAGCATTGCTGACAATCTTGAGGGAATTGCCGTACTTGTCATGGTTCACGCCCATCACAAACATGGGGGCATCTGCAGAAGGGGTGGAGATGATGACCCTTTTGGCCCCACACTTCAGGTGGGCCCCAGCCTTCTCCATGGTGGTGAAGACACCGGTGGACTCCACAACATGCTCGGCACCGGCATCGCCCCATTTGATGTCGGCAGGATCTCGCTCCTGGAAGATGGTGATGGCCTTCCCGTTGATGACAAGCTTCCCACTCTCAGCCTTAACTGTGCCTTTGAATTTGCCATGGGTGGAGTCATCCTGGAACATGTAGACCATGTAGTTGAGGTTGACGAAAGGGTCATTGATGGCAACAATGTCCACTTTGCCAGAAGTGAAGGCAGCCCTGGTAACCAGGCGTCCAATACGGCCAAATCCATTCACTCTGACCTTCACCATTGTGTCTCTGGAACGAGGCTGGCACTGCACGAAAAGAAGTGGCTGTCTCTAGAACAGGGAGGAGCAGAGAGCCTGAAACAGTAACTTACTATGGTGCCCAGGCTGGTCTCAGGTTCACAGTCCTCTGGCCTCAGCCTCTGAGGAGGGGAGCATCATCATCCTCTGCCACCATAGTATTTCCAGACTTGTGCTTAAAGAGTTGGGTGTTTGTGTGGGAGCATTGTTTCCCTTCACTCCCGTACTGCAACAGGTCTGGCACCATTGAGAACAGTTTTCTCCTGGCTAATGGGAAACTCTCAGACCTTTGCATGGAGGCCCCATTGCTGATTCCAGAAAACCCACATTACTGTAGGAATGGACTGCTTGCCCTCAGGTCCCAAGCCTTTCTTTGATATTCCTCACCTGGATGCTTTTATTGTGTAGAAGGTTCTGCTGGATTCCAGGGAGAAGAAACAAAATACCTTTCTAGTTTCGGGGCTTAATATTCGGTAGAAAAACATCAATTTACTTCTTCCATGTTTTCCTACTTTCTTTTTCTCTTTCTCCTTCCTTCTCTCTGATAAACACCCACAGCTATGCCAGAACCTAGGAAATCAGCAACAAGAGCTGGACTGCTCCCTATTCCCTCCAGGAAATGTGACAGCATCTGCTTCTGAGCAGATACCCACTGGAATTAAGGGCTGTTGTTACAGGAAAGGCAGGAATGGTACATTATCTTTTCAGACTGTCATTACCATAGAGCTTCCAGCATTTATGGAAAGGCAGCCAGAGGGTGAAGGGCAGAACCATAAGGCAGGCAAGGAAAAGCGAAAGCTGTATTTTCTTTAACTAGAAGGATGGACATATTACCTGGGGACATTGCTGCCTTCATTTCTAGGTGACTAAGTTTACCTCCTTCTATCACTTTAAGAATGTTACAACATTTAATTTACAATATTAAATTTACAATTTAAGGTAGAATATTCAACTATTACATGTTTGAAACACATGGGCTCAGCTGTGTCTTTTGGCTTCTACTGACTAATTCACGTTAAAAATTTAGGACAAGATTGCTTGTGTAATATCTATTTCATTATCTTATTGTTTATTTTGCATGCATGTATGTCTGTTCACCACTAGTGTGTGTGTGCCTGGTGCCCATGGAGGTCAGAAGAGGACATCAAATTTATTGGAACTCAAGATATGGATGGTGGTGAGCCACTATGTGGGTGCTGGCAATCTAACCCAGGTTCTCTGGAAGAGCAGCTCTTAACCGACGAGCAGTCTCTCCACCCTGTAACCTTGAACTTGTAGGAACTGGTGAAACAGCAAAGGTCAGCTTGATTGTTGATTTGTTCCTTGTTTGATCACATAAAGAATTTGATGGAAGTTTTGTCCCCACCCCTTTTCTTGAATTTTCTTTTTCTGAAATTTCAGAAAAGTTTCAAGTAAATCACTTATTTACCATCCTAAATTGCAGCACTAAAATGGCTAAATATATGAACACTTTTGGATTTTTAAATTTTTTACAATAATGTAAAGTTGTGTAGTCCTGTCAAAGTCAAGCATTTTGCATGTAGAAAAATGTTTGGAATCTTGGACTGTACTTATTTACTTTCTCCCAGGTTTCTCAGCATAGATACTGAGGTTTTAGTCAAGAGACATTCTTGCCATTTTAATTCACCTCTTTACGGCCTGTTTTATGATTGAATTCATTTGCTGATGAGTTCAGTCACTCAGTTCCTGAATGGGCAGAGGACTGTGGTCTCTCTGATTCTGTGTGGCGCTCTTCCCATGCCTCCCCCGACAGTACTGTACACTAGGATGTCTAATTTTATTGAAGAATTATCTGTCTACTTTTAGCAACACAGAAGTGGTTTCTATTACTCTGAAAAAGCAACAGGGCTGAGAATAATTCTAAACAAATGCTATAGAAAAAGCAAACAGTATTCAATAGCTCTTTCGAGTCTCGACAGAGACCATCTGTTAAAAAAAAAAAAAGATCTTGTTCTTCCCAGAGTTATATTTTAAAAGGGTTAAGCATTCATTCAGATAATTGGACTTCATTGCTGTGAAATTTCATCAAAGTGTCCTCACTCCTCGAGCTGATATCCAGGTCCATTTTGCCAATCAGATAAAACCTCCTAGATCTTTTTCCTAGAGGCATGAGTGGTTAACGTGATCTCATTGTGCGGTGAAAGTGTCTGTGCAACACATCATTTTTCATAAATGCTGTTTGTTGTGTTAGGAAAACTCCAGAGAGACTCCTTGTTAGAACGGATTTGGGCTGGTAGAGGCGCACTGGTACTCGAACCTCTGTTGCTTTATACCAAATCAAGGTTTTAGAAATGCTTACAGTTTAATCACAGAAGAAACAAAGAGATGAAACAGATGCAGGAGAAATTAGCATATGGGGAAAATAAAGACTTTCTGTGTCATTAAGAGATTAACAATGGCCTTAGAAGTCAGAGGAAGGGGAAGCCAGGTTTGGTGGCATATACCTTTTTAATCCCAGCACTCTGAGGCAGAGGCAGAGGGAGAGGCAGGGGGATCTCTGTGAATTCTCATCTATAGAACAAGTTCTAGGTCAGTCACAGCTACCCAGCAACACCCTGCCTTTAAATAAAATAAATGGGAAAAAAGTAGAAAAAGAAAAGAAGAAAATATGAACAAAAAACAGGCCCAAGAAAATTCCTGATTTGGAAACATTGCGTTCGTTTGCCTTAAGATTCTCATTCTCCCTCTCTCTCTCTCTCTCTCTCTCTCTCTCTCTCTCTCTCTCTCTCTCTCTCTCTCCTCCCTTTCCCTCTCCTTCCTCACTCTTCCCTTCCTCTTCCACTGTCCACTTCTTAGAAGGCAAGGGGTTTGAAGACAACTGACTCTGTTTTTCTTTGTAAAGGCCAGTCACTCCAAAGGCCTGCGGACATCCGGACCAGTGCTCACAGCCTTTGCCCTGAAGGAGCACTAGGTGGTGCCCATTTGCTTTGCAGTGACAAGGGGATTCCCCAGGGGAGTCACTAGGAAGCTCATCAGGCCCCAGACTCCTTCAGCACAAAGTCCTCCTCTAAGAGGTGACCAGGAGAATGGTGTCCTGTTTTTCTTGTGGTTGTTGTTGTTGTTGTTGTTTCTGTTTTTGTTCTTACTCCTTCAAGCGTCCTAGACTTGCCCCTTTTAGGATAGAGTTTTACTTTGAGAAAGAGTATGTGTTTGCAAGTGTGGGGGTGGGAATGGAGAGGCCTCGAACATTCCCTTTGGAAACGAAAGATAAGAGGAGTAAAGGCTGTGCCCTGCCATCTGTGTGCATAAAAAGTCACCATCGAATCGCTTGCCAAGCCTGTTCCCCCTCCAGATCATCTGGACAGTATAGTGCGCATGCTAGCATTATTTTTCTACTTTGCCTATAATCAAGTTGTAAAAAGAATAGCAGAAAAGAAGAAAGGTGACTCTTAAATTTCACTTTGCCTCCTCACAAAAATAATTCTTTGTCAAATTAAATCCGGTTAAATTGAAGATTTTGCATGCCTGTGCCGATTCCCAAACCTACTACTTGAAGGGGTGGCTTAATACTGCTGGGTTTATTCCTTTAAAAAAATAATCTTATTAGACATGCTGAACAGCTTGTTGCTTTGTGTTCAAGGAGAGTAGATAGCTGGCTAAAATGACGTGTTTTCTGTTTCCCCCTGTTTCACCTACTCAAAGCACTCTCAGATCTGTTTTAAAACTGAGAACCATTTGGAAGTTTTGTTTTGTTTTGGTTTGGTTTTTTTGTAAAGATCTGTAGCAACTGGCATAATCATGCTATTGTCACAAAATAGAAAGAGCAAAAAAAATTCATTTTAATAGAAATATGCAAAATGTTTATCTTTCTTTGACTTACATCCCATAGTTTAGCTGAGAGTAACTAAGCCCTCTGCATGTATTTGTTTTATTGTAAAGAAGACAAGAAAAATGGCTTTTTGAACATCAAGCTATGCTCTTCCGGTAAAACCTGAATTGTGTTACAAGGCAGAGAGACAGAGACTTAGTTTCAAGAAGTTGAACTAAGAGCCAAGCTGTATGAAGCCTGGAGAGGCTCCTCTGAGCTCCAACTGCCGGGTCATGCATCATGGCATGTGGCAGCTGACTGCTCATTAATTCTATTTATACCAGTGTGAGAACCCACCCCACCGAGTATACATGTGTTAAAATATTCATAAATTATGGTTTTTTTGGAGCAAATATACATTAAAGGCCGAAACAAGACCATTATGTAAACATAAAACTAGTCAACAATCAAGTAACATAGATCTTTCACGGCCAGCACAGTACAATGTGTTTTGTCAGATGTGAGTTAACTGTTTCATCCGGGATTTCCCAAAGAAGGCTCACGTTTTGTTTCTCAGTTCAGCAGAGGGAATAGATTTGGGGAACAAGGGATGCTCTGTTACCTCAGACCAATAGCAAGACTGACTAGAGCAAATAAGAAGTGCACTTCAGGGCTCTAAAATCTAGAAAGAATTCGCCAATTCATGACTCGAACTTGAACCGACTGACTGGTATTTCATAAAACATATATCAAGTTAAGCAGCTCAGATGAGCTCTGGATAAAGGTGGCTGAAAATAGACATTTTAATTGTATACATATTTTTTTTTCTCAAAATAAAGGTTAGGAAAATTTAAGACATTGAAAGATGAAGCCCAAATCCTAACACTCCAGCAGTCAGTGCTTTGGAACTTGGTGTTCCCTAGTGAACCCCTGAACGACTGTCCTTTGAATGATTCTGTAAAATTGACATGGTAGAGGTGAATTTCTCTCTGTAAGCTTATTGAGCGGATACCCAGCACAATTGAAAAATGTGAATTCCCTGTCAAAGTTCAAAGTGGTTCTAGATGAAAATACATTGTCTAACATACTCAACGCATCATCTTCTACATTAGCACCATGAGAACATCCAGGACTATCAGTTATGAGGAGCACACTTCAGATTTAACGGAAATCACGGTCATCTTAATAGGTGAGCTGTGTCCTGACCTACTTGTCTATTTGTAATATTCTAGAGAACTGTTATAAATGTGAATCTTTCATGGAAAGTACCATTTTTCTAGGTTGAGATACAGACGATAAGTGAAGCAAATGAGGTAGTCAGGACTACCTTCACTATTACTGTATGTTTACTCTGGAAAAAACAACACACTTAGGGACACAAGAGGAAAGGTGAAATATTTTTTCCATGGCCACAATTCTTGCTTTGGAGTGAAGTTGTTACCTAGGATTGCACATGAATTGCATGAACCTTTAATAAGCAGTGATGATTTCACACAATGTTTAACTTTCCATTTAGTTTTGGAAGATAATTTTGTACACACATACACACACACCTACTTTTTAAAGAGACGTGCATTTGGTGGAAATGTCATCTAAGGTAATTATCTAAAATATGGAACAAGCTATATCTACAAAAATTGCCTTTATAATTCTCAAAGGGGTGTTAATTATCTGACAATAGGAGGCTGGTTTGAAAAAACTGATAACGAGGTTGGGGGAAGCGGCTCAGTGGGGAAGGTCCCTGCACATGAGCCTGGGAACTCAAGTTCAGATCCCAAGCACCCATGAGAAACACCTGTGTGTGATTGTAGTCCTAGCGCGCAAGGCGTCAGCAGACAAAGGCTAGAAGACCCTGCCTCAAAAAAACACAGTCAAAAAGATATCAAGGAAGACACCCCACTGGTAACCTCTTGGTTTCCACACATGCCGCCTGGCGTGCAAGTGCGCATATAACACACTCAAGCATACATGCACGCACAAAAGTTTTAAAAAGGATAATAACATGACTTGATGAAAAATTGTACTGTCAATAAAAAGCATGGGTATATAGCAAACAGTGTCGGGGGAAAGTAGTGAAAAAGTCTGAATATAAGATTAGGTTGTAACATGATTACAATAATTTTATGATATGCAAATAATAAAAAAAATTAAAGAGCATGCACAAGTCTGTTTGCCATTAGTAAGGAACAAAACTGATTTTGAATCTGTTTTCAAGTCCCTATTATTGTACTAGGATAATTAAAATGCATTTAAAATTTTTTTAAATCATTAAGGAAATCAGGACTCAATTTATATCTTTTTCCTCAAACATCACAATTACTACAGACTTTTGAGAGAAGTTAGACAACTCCCACTTCCAAAAATGTTAACTCTGAAGATCTTATCCAAGTGTGGAGTTTTTAGTTTTTAGTAGTCAAACCCATTTTATTAAAAAAGACTTAGTGAGATATTCTTCTGTGTATTATACCGAACCCCAAACCAAAGCCTTTGTGCCTATCCATTCTCAACCCCCTTGAGCAGCCTTTTCCACAAAGGAAACAAAGGGTTCATATCAAAAACACCACGAACTCCTCTCATTATGCTGAGAAGTTTGAGACACACTTTCATGTGGATCTTGGCCTCTGTACAGCACCACTACGCCTCGTTTTCATCTGCGACCTGAACATATTGGGGAGACGAGAGCCTTCCTTTCTTTTATCCTGGCATTTTCAAGCCCTCCCCCAGCCACTGGCAGTGATGGGCATATGGCAGGCACCCTCTACGGATTCTCAAACAACAGGAGGGACCTGATTTCAATTCCTACATCCTGTCATCGGTGACTCTTGGGATGTTTTGTTCTTGCAAGGCTAAGGATGTGATTCGAATTTGCCATACGGACGGAGCTTAGCGGGGTGCCATGTTTACCACTGGAGCCCTCCATCAGTTAATTAAACATGATACAGACCACCACATGTATTTGCAAAGTAAGATGAATGCAGCTAAGTCAGCGCAAATGAGGAATCCCCATCCTGGAAGATCACACTTTTCGAAACTCAATACTTTTAAACCTTCGTCAGTTTAATCCCTCAGACTGCTTTGTGCAACTTGAAACCCTGAGCTGTCATCTTTAGCCAAAAATACAGCATAACTTCTTTAGCTTTTACCCCATGTTGAAATCAGCATTCACAATGCCCAGCAAAGATCAAACCTTTCAGCGGACTACAGGGCAGTCTCTGGCTGCCTGCGATACCAGAAACACATTTAATAAATATTTCATTTGTTTTAACACGAAGACTTCCCCTTTCCAAGTCCTCCTTTATTTTTTTCTTTCCTGGGGAGCTCAAGGCTACCCCCAAGCTGTGCATTCCATCACTGTGGTCAGTTAGGTTTATAGCCTTAATAAAAGGATTTTCCCCTCCACGTGCTACGGAGCCTTGTTAAATCAGCACAATTACAGAGACACAGGATAGGTGTTCAGCAGAGATCAAAGCTCATCTACAGAAAGCTCCCTAGGAATTCAGAATTCTCTTTGAAAAGTGCTCCGTTTACAAAGTATAGAGGTATTAAACCCCAGGAATTACAAAGAAAAAAAAGCTAGTTTCGAATAATGTTAAAGTCCAACAGTAGTTCCTATGCGATCTCCTTCTGCCACTCTGTGAGTATTATTCCTAATATCTACTCACAGCACACCAATAATAGCTCCAAAGGAACCGTTATGCTCCAAAGACATACGCACATGATGGATCCTTAATATCAAATACATTACCTGCTCAGTAGGTACATTTTAATCTCCATATCCTAGCTCAGGGGAAGGGGAAGAAAATAGCCTGTAAATTTCTGCAGAAGGAAAACAATGAAGCCCGCCTAGGTCTGGAGCTTGGTGTCATATGGTGGGGTTACCCCCCACCCCCTCTCTGTTTTCCACACTGAAGGACAGTGGTTGTTCTGTCCTGGGCTGTACCAGGTCTCATCAGCACCTAGTCCAGGAAAAAACGCCCAATTACAGTTGGGAGCCAATTGAAATACCCAAGCTTAGGCAATATAATATTTCCTTTACCTCAATAGGCTACATCATTCTTCCTGAACAGACACACACACACACACACACACACACACACACACACACACACACACGAGAGAGAGAGAGAGAGAGAGAGAGAGAGAGAGAGAGAGAGAGAGAGAAAGAGAGAGAGAGAACAGAGCATATGCACACACATGAATGAGTGCATGGATTCTAATAGTTGTCAATTTTGTTTCAGAATGACATTGATAAACCTTGGGTATTGTTCACTGTTCGCACCACCATATGGTTACAGGAATTTTCAATGAGAAGATTTTTATGTCTTTTTTTTTCAAAATTTTTTTCTCTTTTCTCTAGCATTCTTCTCTTTCTTCTCTGATCATCATCATCATTGTTATCACCATTGTTTTTGTTATTATTACTATTGATGCTGTATCTTGCTGTGCAGCTCATGCTGGCTTTGAACTAATAATTCTTCTTCTGCAGCTGCTGGAGCATTAGCAATACAGGTGTAAGCCACCACACCTGACTAAGATTCCTTTCTTGGCCCCCATTTCCTTAAGTCTGATCATTTCTCTGATGTCAGATAGCATTCCATAAGGCAGTATAATTGGGATGAGCCTGGCATTGACTTCTGGGCTTCAACGAAGAAAGATGGGTGAGACAGCTATCCAGGTATGCTTCCCCATGCCTGTGATCCGAGCATTCAGGGAAGTAGAGCAAGAGGATTGATATTGTTTAACTACGGTATCATGAGCCACAAAGCGAGTACCTGCTTCAAAAAGCAGAACAGCAAACGAATGGACAAAAAAGGCAACTTCTTTGAGGACATTTTACATGTCTACTTAGGAGAAAGCATTTGAGGTTTATAGTGTCCAGGAATATTAACTTGAAAAATTGCCGAGGCGTACATGGAGCTCTCGTTTTGCCCCGTATATCCATTTTAATAACACACGGCAACCGTAATAAAAATAAGAGCTGATATTTATTGGCTGTTGTTTTGTGCCAGGCTGTTTATCTAGCCGGTCACATGGAGTATAACGTTTAATGAGCCAGGTTCCACTACTCCATCTATTCTCTAGAGGAGAGGACAGGCACAGAGGGTCAATGAAGGTTGCCAAAATCGCATAGCGAGGAAAGGGAGGAGGTGATTTCAATCTGCGTTACAAGGCTGGAAGCGGAGCTTCTTCAGCCTTTCTTTGATTTGAATTTTATTTTGTGCTATGACCTGAGCATTCTGTTTTATGGTTTCTTTTATTTGGATATAGCTTTCAGGAGAATTCAAAACTTTGCAGTAAACTAACTGCTTTTAATTTGGTATCGAATGTGGAATGTAGCCTTCAACTACTCTGCCTAGTGTTTTGAGACTGGATCTCTCAAAGGATCTGGATTTCAGTGTGTCAGTTAGACTGGTTGCTCAGAAAGTCCTAGCCGCCCTTCTATCACTGTTGCTTACAGGACTGAGAAAGCAGGCACATGGCCCACACCCAGGCTTTTACTCTGGTGCCAACATCCAGATTCAGGTCTTGACACCTACATAGTGGGAAGCTCTGATCCACTGAGCTGTCTTCCCGACCTGCATTATAGTCTTATTCTTGGATAATTATTTAAATTCTCTTAGATTCCAGTAGTTTACTATTGACAAAATGAGAAAAAATAATGACTCTCATTTGGTGCTATCCTTGGAACTAAAACAAACAGCATATTTTTAACACCAAGTAGATCTATGGTGGTCTAAGAAACATTACTTCCCCCATGCCTTTGCAGATATGGCTACAAATGATCACCATTCTCCCTACAAGGATCATGAAAGTGCTGTTCACTGTCTGGCACTGTGTTGGAAGGAAGGACCTTATTTTGTGGTCTTGGATAAAGATTTAGTGTTTGTGTCTGTCCAGAACATCTCCTAGCTACTCCTCCCAGATCTGAAGCTCTGAACACTTTGAAATGGATTTTTCTCCATAGAACCTTGCTTGATAGCTGGACATCAAGGGGACCCTTGAATCAGGGGGAAAAGTTCAGTTTCAGTTTACAGATTATGAATTTTGCATTTTCTAAAAATCTGTCATCTGTGTACATTGTCGGACCTCATGGGACAGACATTTCACCCTCTGATCGGCAACAATGTATTCCATTTCGTCCCTTTAAAAATCTCATGACCCAACATTTTAAGACAGTTACTTCTTCCTTAGGCCACGGAGACCTGGCCTGCAGGCTCCTACAGTTTCTGCTTCTACTGGTCTATAATAAATATTAATAATCTTTCAATTAATATACTACCTTTTTAAGTATTGTGTTTCTTTCACAGTTTAAGAATGCACTTGGCATTTTACCAAAATGCTAACCTTTTGAGAAGTCGTTTTATCTTTCATTGATCTGAATATGTCTGCAGAAACATGCGGAGACAGTCTTCCCAAAAGCGAGTGTTGTGTAAACTGTTAATTCAGCTTCTTGATGAGCACTCTGGCTTTTTGCTTCCTTCTCTTTTCAGAACTTTCCTTCTGCACTTTCCGTCGACCTGCTCTGTCTTTAGAAGCATTCAAGAAACAGCTTCATACTGAAGGTATGCTCTATAAAAATATGATTTTAGTGAGCTGTGACATGTTGGCCCTTGTTGGACAGTGATGCATCAAGATAATTGTGCAGTTGCCTTTTAACCAAGGCCTCTTCTAGTCTACCAGCATCTGCACAGAAACACCTGGCACTTAGAACATTTGCTTTACTTCAGTGTTGCCACATTTAGCAGATAAAAAGTATACGGTGCCTACTTAGATTAGAGTGGCAGAAAAATAAATTTTATTATTAGTATGTGTCATGCAACATTTATGATGCACTTATTTTGAAATATTACTTATGTTATCTGATATTTAGTTTAATCGGCCTTCCTGTATTTTATTTGGCAACTTGTTTTTTTTTCTCTCTCTCTCTCGTATAAATAAAATGATCTCAGTTCAGCTTCTTTGTCCTCTTTGGAGATTTCATGATGTGGAGCTGGCAGGTGGCTCTGTTTTTTATAAGCAAGTAGAGGAATCTGAAGCAAAGGATGCAGAGATGGATTTGTGGTAGGGGTAGTGACTCTCTCCAAAAAACCCTAGCAAGCCACTGATTGTGACTGCATAATTTTCTGATTCGATCTTTTCATTTTTTTCTTAAATACAAAAGTAAGGAAGACTCAATTAAAATGGTATGGGAAACTCAGATTCTATGATTATTTCTTCCTTCCTTCATTCAATAATATATATTTAGGGAAGGTGCACAGTGTGTTGGTACTGGTAGGTAGTGATAATAACATATTTTCATTCTGCCTACTTACATACAGATTCAGGGGCACTGTGTGTGCTTGGGTAGTAATGGCTGTTGTTTTGAACAGCAAAGTCTGTAGGTGTCTTCGTCAGGCCTCTTGCCTTATAAAGCAGCAGTAGATATAATCCCCAATACTGACAACTAGTGATGCATATGTTATCAGAACTCTTTTAGTCTCACTCTACAAACCAGCTATTTACTTAAAGATTATAGTTATACCAACACTTACATTTTTTTAACCTAGAGATACATCAATGTAACACCTCTGCTTTCCCACAACATTAAGTTAAATTATGACTTATTCTATATTTTTAGAAGCCAGAGGGTCAAAATACTGTTCGGGAAAATTGCTTCATTTTTCAGACATCAAAACCACTCCTATCAATCCCTCTTCTTAATTTTAAGTCATTTTTATCCATTTTGAGGTTTATGGAGAGTCTTACATGTTTTTGATTGGATTCATTCAAATAAGCTGTACAGCTGTTACTATGCCTTGTAATTTTTTTCATTACACTAAAAAGCCTTTTAAATCACTGCTACTTAGAATTATATTGAAAATACTTGTGATACTTTTATATACAGCGAGTTTAGAGCCAGGATGTGAAAGCAAATTGATTGCAGGCAATTCTGTGCTTGAGCACCCAGGGGAAAAAGAATTACACCAGTAACCCTGGGGACCCGCAGACAACAAGCATTTCTGTACACTCAGACAACCACTAGCAGGTGAAAAAAAATGGGGAAAAGATTGCTCAATTCTTCTCTGAAACCATATAAACACATTTTAATTCAGAGAAATATTTTTTGAAGCAGAAAATCACCTCAAGAGATGCTTATGTTTAATGTTTTTAATTTAGTAAAATGAGCATCAACGAAAGTATGTCATCTTTGCCATTGCTTCAGAATGTCTCCTAAGTGTCTGAAATAGAGACAGCCTGCTGTCCGGAGGATATGTGGACTGCAGAGGGGCTACCTGGGTCAGAGGGCAAAATTCATGGAGACTTTTTACCTCTGACCTCCTGGGCAGAGTCAAAAGTCCTTGGGACATCTAAGCAGAGTCTGTAATGACATATACCTCAGCCAGCTTGAAGAGCCGCTGACGACACGCTTGAGGAGTGATCTCAGACTGTAAGGCAAGAGAGTGAATTAACACTATAGGGAGGAGCCTTTGGTCAGGATTAGGATCCCTGGTGTCTGGGCTCTTCAGAGTGAAATTGTCAGAAAGAAAAAGGGACAAAGCATAGCCATTCCAGACTGGACATCAGTAGTCAGACTAACCACGTACAATTCACAGTTCCTTCACCTAGCCAGCTTTGGCTGGGAGAGGTAGTAGGGACTCTTGAAGCAACTGAAACAAAAGGTTAAAATGTGTTTGCTTCCATGGGCCATGAATTCTTGAAGGGGACAAAAGGGAGCATGTCTGTAGCTTAGTTGTCTTGCAGACAATATGGTTCTGAAAGAAAGTGAGGCCTCTTACATGCAAGTATTTTTCTACCAAGGACAGGGCCTCGATCAGCTTCTGAGGCACCTCAAAAACAGAGGTCTACAATTACTCATTGGGAATGGGTGCCTCTTTATCCTGTTGTCTTGAAGAGGGTGTTTTCCATGCAAGGTCTTAACGCTGGTTTCTCACGCCTGTCCTTGCCAAGATGTTTAGAGATGAAGGACCCATGGTGGATGTACTGCAGCCCACAGCCCATCTTCGAATCCTAGCTCCCCAACTAATGAGCTCTACAATCATGGGCAAATTATCCATCCTGTCTGCGAAAAACATCATCAAGGGCACCTTCAATAACTGGCTATGAGACTTAAACCCTGGGTGATTTTTGTGGTTGCCTATACTGAGGAAATAAAGGTGTATTAGCTCAGGCAACAAGTACCATTTTCAGATGTATTTATCAAAATGGTTGTCATGGACGATAATAAGGTTCTGACTAGTCTTTGTGATCAAGTCCCTTGTTCAACCTTGCAGCCTAAGGCATCCTCTGGTCCAGTGTTTTTCTTTTACAGATAACTACAGTTCTGGGAAGTGGGTCCCAAGACTAATATTGCCAACATCATGGACTAGGTTCCCTTTCCATTGTTTTCTAATGTGTTCTGATTCTTGGCACCAGGTAAAGTAGACCTGGTCAGAACTTTCAGAGCAATTATTAGGAGTATGAAGTCTTTCTTACTAATTTTCACCTGAGATATACCCGTGTGAATTTATTAATACATTCCACAGACCGTAAACCAGTTTGCCCTGAATACTGTATACCTACGTGATGGGGTTCTTTGCCAGTCACATCACTGGTTAGTCAGAGAGGCTCTGGTTGGTCTTTCTAAGCGGTGGTGGCTTGACTCAGAGAGCTACCTAGATATTTTTATCATCCACTGTTATCAGCATCCACTATGTTCTCAAACTTGACAGAGATTAATCAGTTGGCCTCAAACGTGCTTGAGAAGTATCTTACACGCAAGTGGTCTTTATGTTCCTGTCTCCTCCTGTAAGCCTCCACTTTCTTTCATCACTTCTTTTATGACATACATTGCCAACAGCTACTTAGTTGAGTCATATACGGACGAATTGTAGCACTCTGTTTTGATAAACCGGAGCCAGTTGATGTCCACGGTACCTGGCTGTCCTTTTATTCTCCAACCTGGACCTCTGCTCTCTCAGGCTAGAGTTGAACACCCTTCTACTTGCATGCTGACCATTCGCACTGTAGATGGATGCAACTTTCTGTCTGATGTTCTTGAGAATGCATGATGTAGACGGCAGTTCATTTAGGCTGCAGCTGCCAGGTTGTGAGACACAGAGATTAATCATGGTGCCTGGGATAGCTTCATTGCTCTGACTACCCATGACATCTTGCTGAGATTATAAAATGTTGTTTTTAATTTACGAGGCCCACACTTGCACTCACTCACCTCTTTGGTCCTCTCAGGTCATTGGAAATTACTGTTATTTCTCATAAGTTTTGACTTTGAAGCTGGAGCTTTCGAATATCAGATGGAGTAACATGTATAGTGAAGAAAGCACATCATGTGTTTTATTAGAAGTAACATAAAAATTTACAGGGCATATTTAAAGAGCTGCTGTGGGAATTTCAAAGAGAGAAGCAAAGACTGGGGTGGGGGATTTGCACAGTGTAGAGGGATTGTGTAGAACATGGGCAGCTATGAGTTCACTTAGCTCCCCTGCCAAGCAAAACAAAACAAACACTTGCTTTAAACTCTCAAGAAATCACACAATCACAAAAATATAAAAGATGTATGCAATAATGAAGTAACAGTTTAGCTTGATACAAGTGTAAATGGAAAAGGTAAAGAAGAATTTTCTGGTAAAAATCATTGCAAAAATTTGGCTAGCTGAAATCGGCAGGAACCACCAGCACGAAATGTATTGAGAACCAAAAACCAGTATCTCTGTGAGGTTTCTCAGAAACAAAAGCAAAACGTTAAGGCAGCTATAGATGGGACATCTATGTCAGACCTCTCCCCAAGGCTTAGAATGCTGAAGAATGTAAAAGCAAGAGGATGGGAGGAGGGTTGTGACATGTCTTCTGGACTGTATGTGGATGTTACACATATGAGCTCATAGCAGCTGTGGCTGTCTATACAAAATCTTCACAAGATCAAGCCAGCAAAAATTCCAGCCTGGGGACTAGAAAGAGGGATCAAGATTTAAGAGCATATATTGCTCTTCCAGGAGACCCAAGTTTAATTCTCAGCACCCACATCAGGTGACTGGCAACTGTCTGTAACGCCAAATCCCCTTTGGTTTCGGCATGCATGTAGTATACACAACACTACACACACAAACACCCCCCCTCATGCATACACACACACACACACACACACACACACACACACACACACACACACACACACACAGAGGGACAAGCATGTGTAATTAAGCATAAAATAAATCTATAAAAAAAAACAATGTTCAGAACAGGGACTGGAGAGATGGCTAACCCCATTAATAGCACTTGCTGCCTTTTCACTTGAGTTCAGTTCCCAAGACCCATATTGAGTTGCTTACAACTACCTGCAATTCCAGTTCTAGAACATCCAACACCCTATTCTGGCTTCTTTGGACACATAGGCAGCATACATTCACACATTCATGCTTAAAATGCATAAATAAAAGCAAAAGTAATTGTAAAAAAATCCTGGATAGGGCTGGCAGAGGCTCAGGAGGTCCCACCCCATCTGGGGAGTTTTTACCAGTTGCTGGCTGCTGAAAGAGAGAGCCACTCTTTGTTGAGCCATGGCTACTGGTAGATTGCCCATGCTCCATAGAATGGGTCCACACCCCTACACATATGCCCAGTGCTAACAGGACATGGTGGGTTTAAATAAAAAAAGAAGTCATTAAGCTCAGAGAAGCTTTTGTTAGTTACCAGGAGGGAGTTGAAGAGAGGGATTGGAGGGTGGCTATGACCACGGTACGTTGTATACATGTATGAGATGTTCAAAGAATAAAAACAAAAACAAAAACAAAAAAAACCCTTCTCAAATTGTGTTCTAAGATGGTTTACTTTAAAGAACTTAGAATGAAACCTCGCAACATCTAAGTCAAATAATATAACAGTTATTTGGATATAGGTTCCTATAAAATCAGAGATCATCAAGCACTTAATGTTTGATTATGTAGATAAAATATATACCTTGACTGTTTAAAACAGCACAACTTGTAGTAGTCAGTCCAGGGCCAATCTCACTTCCTTTCCTCTTGTCTGGTCTCTGAAAATGGTCGTTGTTTGTCACTAAAGTGGTCCTGCTTATGGTTGAGTTGGTAGTGTTACTTTTCAATCCCAGCTTAGAGATTTCCTGAGGAAACATGGGTCATCACCGTGCAGTTGAAAGCAGGTAGGAAAGGGTCAATTTGAACTTTCACCTCCAGTCTGGGTAAATACAACTTCCAAAAAGGTGGAAGGGTGAGAGTACACTTATCCTCCCATCAAGGAAGCATCTCTTTGCAGGAGACGGAAACTATTACAGGAAACCACAACTGGGCAAAATGCTGACAACTGACTATCAGATCCCCATCCCCATCCGATATATCTGCAGCACGACACCTACATCCAAGGCTCAGGGAACACTGTAGAAGAGGGGACAGAAAAGACCATAAGATCTAGAGGACAATGACATCTGCTGAAAGAGGTAATGTCTTTAAAAAAAGGATATAAAGTGAAGGAGGGTAGGGTAGGGAAGAGGAGTTGAATCTGGGAGAAATTTGGAGAAGAGGTAGGGGATAAATATGATCAAAATATGTTCTATGAAATTCTCAAAGATCATTAAAAATATTAGAAAAAAGAACAATAAAAGATGTCAGGGACACATAAAAATTTTGGGAGGAGGTATAATCATTTGCATAGTTATTTTAGAAATATGTGACCCAAGATTACTTATTCGGTAAAGTCTCAAGACAAAATCTCTTAGCAAGAAATAGTTAAAACTACTTTCTGAGGGTCTATAATAGTTGTTCAGGTTATAGACTCTCATGTTCTAAAATAAGCAGACAAACAAACAAACCGCTTTGAACTTTCTTCAACTAGAATACATATTCTATGCCATCAAAAGGAAGTCATCACTAGGACCTATATTGTAACATTATGTAGAATCCTACCTAGCCAACCAGGCAAATTGATACCCCTTTCTTTTCTATAACAAAATTTTCCTTATTTGGTGATGATTAAATTGTATAAATTTGACATCAAATTACTTAGCAATCTACCAAAGTCATCTTCCAAAATAGTACTTTGCCTTTAGTGCATCCTTAGCTATTTGTTTTATAGATCTTCAGGCACATAGTATCTATATATCTATTAGGGTCATGGTGCTGATGATGGTGCCAGTAGGTAACAATTACTGAGAACTGTATCCCAGATCCATCTCAGTGTAGGAACTGACCGAGATCTCTCAGCTACCTTATGGTGATAAGTGGTTTGTCCATGTGGAATGGCTCCAAAGAGGCACAGCTGGGCTCTACCATCATTCATCCAGCAGCCGCATCCTTCAAGCTGGACCTTCCCTTTCAGCCCGTCCTTTCCCTTATCTCCTACACAGCAACTCCACACATAATGCTCTCCAGCATGTCCCAGTACGTGATGATATTTTGTTTATGCTGTAACAAATAAAACTTGCCTGAAGATTAGAGGGCAGAGCTAGCCGCTAGTTAATCTGGAGGTCAGTACAGACAGGCAGAAAGTGATATGGCTGGACAGAGAGAAGAATATAAGCAAGGAGGAGACAGAAACTCACTCTCTTTTTGTGGTTGAGAGTCGTAGAGGTAAGATCTTTAGGGGCTGGCTGTTCTGCTTCTCTGACCCTTTCGCTCTCACCCCCTAGTATCTGTCTCCGGTTTTTATTATTAATACCAATTAGAACTTGTATAACACCAGTGTCCTCGCCTTTGTATGGAATATGGGTTTCTATGCAGTCTTTGACCACATAGAATTGCGCGGAATACAGAGAACCTGCAGCAGGTCACATGACTTCTGTACCCTTCAAGGTTGAAAGCAAATGCTGCCTCTTCCATGAAGCCTTCTTTCCTCTCTGTAACTGTGTCCCCATTTCCTACGAAGTTCCCAAAGCTCCCCTTTGTTATTTCTTTCATAGTATGTACCCGCTAGCTTATATTTTACAAGTCTTAATGGTATCCATCCCAACTCAGTGAGTTCTTCTTCGTGCAATGGGCCCTTCTTGTTCACTTTCTACCATATGTTGTCTTTGTAATGTCCTTTTAAAATTCATGAAAATTTACAAAATCGTCAACAACCATACTTAATTTCACTTACTAAAGTCAGATAATTAGGACATTTTCTGACCAGATTTTTAGGCCATGTATAAATGCTTAAAATTCAAATTTTGCCCTACAGGTGAATTAAAATGGTAACAATGATGAATGACAGTGCTAATAATAGCAGTCACAAAACATGACACTTGCTTGTCTCCTCCTATGTTCCAATATTTTAGAGTGACTACTTCATTTATGAATTTGTTGACACAATTAAAGGTTCTTTTTTAATGAAAGAAGACCAGACTTACAAAGGTTATAGTACGTTGTCAAAGCTCAGAGGAAGTCAGTGTTGAGATTAAGATTTGAACTCTCCATGGGCCTGACACCAGCAGCATGCCCTTCCTTACCAAGCTGATTCCCTTGTGTGCTGTGGACCATCTGAGGCAGTGTTTAGTAATGGCTTGAACGCTGGGATGCTTTAAGTCCAGGTTCCGTAGCAAACTCTGTGAACTTTGGTTTATTTTAGTCTCCTTTCCTCACATTGCAGGGATGGGGTCAGGTGGTTGGCCAATAACTGATGTCCTCCCCAGTCCCAGAGTCTCAGGAGACACTTACCTTAGTCTGCTTTCGTGATCAGACACCACGAGCAAAAGCAATGTGGGCAGGAAAGAGTTTATTTCTCATATCCATTATAGTCTATCGTGAAGGCATTCAGGGCAGGAAGTCAAGGTAGGAATCTGGAGGCTGAAGCTAAAGCAGGGATCGTGGAGGAGTACTGCTTACCAGCTTGCAGCTCATGCTTTGGTCAGTCTAGTTTCTTATACAACACAGGACCACCTGCCCAGGGGTAGCACTGCCCGCAGTGAGCCAGGTCCTCCCACACCAACCACCAATAAAGAAAATGTTCTACAAACTTGCCTAAGAGCCAATCTGATGAGGCATTCCTCAATTGAGGTTCCTCTTCCTAGCTAACTGTATCTTGTGTAAAGCTGACCAAAAAAGACAAAAAAAAAAAACCCCAACCAACAAACAAACAAAACAAAAAACAACCAAGGACAAAGCCCAAAACTTCTTTTTGATGTTTAGCAAACATTACATATGGCACATGTCAAAAGTTATAAAATTTTTAACTTAATCCACTATGATTATTTTCCACAACATAAAGGTGAAATATTTTTTATTTTTCTAATGCATTTTTCTGTAATAACACAGCCACTAAAAATATTTTTGTTCATGTAGAGCAGTGTTAATATACCTTAGCCAAGGAAAAAACAAAATATTATCTACTGAAAGAGGGGAAGAGAGCCTCATTTGTTATCAAGAGGGAGCTGGAAACACAGCAATTATTATAGTGCCCTTTCCCTAATTGGACTTAAATTAGTAAGTTTATGTTATCAAAGGATATGAAATATATAGTATGTGCACATAGGAGACAAAAATATTACTTGCTCATATGTACGTTTATGACGTTAATCTATCTCTCAATGATCTAATATAAAACAAACCATTTGGAAGCAATTTCATTGAAATACTTTCAGAAATGTTGAAATGAAAGTATTAATCTTTTGGAAGTGTCATCTTGAAATTTTTTTTTATCCCAGGAAGATGGGTTGAGGAGTATTGAGAATAAACCAGCAGCCAAGAAGACAAAAACCAAGGCATAAAGATGCCAGCTTACAAATAAGAGTCTTCTTCTCTCTCTCCTCTCTGCATCCCCTCTCTCTGTCAACAAATATTATGGGCAAACAATCATAAACAAAGTATTGTGCTAGACTTTGGTGTAGAAGAAAGGCCCTATCTCATTGAGTCTGTGCACTGGAGAGGTTCCTATAAGGCAGACTGAGTTCTTCTGAGGAGGTCCAAGTGTGGTAACAGGGCCAGAGGGCCCTTCTGAAGCCTGCTCATGGATAATGACTTTAGACTCATGCCTATTCAACAGATACTTTCTCTCACAGCCTGCTTCTTGCCCCATCATACACATACATAAGAGAGTATTTCAGTGTGCTTTCTCCTTATTCATAAATCAATAGATAATAAAGGAGCTGATTTTAGCTGTTCAAGGACATTGGCTTACGGCACATGTTCCATGTAAGTGTATACAGTAATTCCAAAGATGTGTAATTAACTGATGTTGGAAGTTGTATGGACTGTTCTATCATTGGAACTCATGTGTGTGTGTGTGTGTGTGTGTGTGTGTGTGTGTGTGTGTATTTTCTTTTGATAGAGTCTTAAGCTCACGATTCTCTCATCTTAGGTTTCTGGATGTTGAGGTTATATGTGTACTACCACCATTCCTGGCCAGTTTCTTAACCATAAGAATAAAGATGGTATGAATAAAATAAACTCAACTCATCAATGATTTATCATTCTACCTAGGAAATAATCAATTACATTATTTACATATTGATCTTGTTTACATCATGATCTAGTCTTGGTCTACCCTGTTTTATCTTGTCTCTTTCTGTATCTTAAATACCCCTGGCTCTTTTCTAATTTAATATTCTTACACATAAGCATTTGTTTCCTATTTTGGCATTATCTTATTGTAATCTCTACATTGTTTATGTCTGTCTACTTATCATTTATTTATTTGTCTCTTTTTCCAAAGAAAAGCTCCCAGAGAGACCTTGCATCTCCTGTCTGCTCCTATAGCCTCAGAACTTAGTGTAAGCTCACAGTATATATTTGCTGAATAAGTAAATGCATGAACAATGAATGCATACAGCAATTTGAAATGTAGAGGAAAGTGAACAGATAGTCTTCCAAAAAAGGGAAAAAAAGGAAGAAAGTGGAAGATTCCATTTTGGGGAAATCTGGTTTGAACTAAATCCCACATTTATCACTGACAAATGACAACTTGGGGAAATTATTTCATCTCTCAGGGTCTAAGTTTCTAGAAAACAAATATCACAGTGTCATCATTTATTTTGGCATTAGTTGAATCTGCCAGTATAACACATATAAAGTACTGTGATTGGTAAATGCTGACAAATGATCAATCACTGTGATATTAAAGACCTTCAGAATGCTATTGTGGACTAGACTTCATTTCTTAATTCACTGTATATATTTAAGGGGTAGACCACACAAGTTTGAAATAGATGTAGATAATGAAGTAATCAGTGGTAGTTGGAAGCAAGATGTATTATGGCTCTTTACTTTGGCTGGTGACAGCCACTTTGAGGGTCAGGAAAACTATAGAACTTCCCTTCTGTGAGGTTGGCACCAGACATACCAAATCTACATGGCCCTGTATGGCTTACTGATGAATGGGGTCATAGGAGTGACGATTTTTACATATAATCCTGATGACTGCCAGACTCACTGCTTCTACAGTGTCAAGGATTGCTAAGTAGAAATGATAAGACCCTGGCATTTTGGAAGGAGTTCACGGTAGAATTTGATTCAGAGTTAAGGTTTCTAAAAGGTCTACAGTGGTGCATCAGTTCATCTGAGCAGATAGACAAATGTTCCCTTGTTTCCTTGGAAACCTCAGACCTGAGCATCTGTAGCTCAGAACATGCTACATGATGCATGAGCATGGAGCTCATCCAGAATGCATTTATCATATGAAATCCAATATGTCACTATAAAAGAAGAACCATTGTCTACATAGAATTACCAAGCTAAAATCTGGCATTAATGGTAACATCTTATAACACATAATAATCATATGTAACAGAGGCAAACACTGTTAGAAATTAGTTTGTTGAGCTGGCAAGGTTTTTTTTTGTTTGTTTGTTTATGTTTTCTCTGAACTGTAAAGATGAGAATGTTTCTTGCTGTATTTGTTTGTGTTTAGACTATCAGTTCATGCTTCCTGCTTGTGGGATCTCCATGAGCAAAACAAGCATTGAGCTCCAAAGCTCTTCACAGACACAGGCATGTGGAAAACCTAGGTTTAATTTTTTTTTTGTCCTGGAATACACACTGCACATATAAGGTGATGCTGGTGTTTTAATCAGATTTGTTGGTGGTTTTGTTTTTGTTGTGCTAAGGATCACATCAAGGACTTGAAAGCAGCAAGGGAAATGCTCTATCACAAAGAGACTACACAGCTATATTAACCCTTTGAAAAGATAAACTATAGCTCCTAAGATGTTTCTGGTCTCTGTGTTGACTCTAGCTTATGTTAGGGTTCAGAATGTTCTGGCACTTATAGATTTGTCTATTACACATTTGGAATACCCATATTTTTCAACTACTACTGCTAGCTCCTTGAGTCACCATCTTTCAGAGTTTTATATGTTTAGCAACTGAAGAAATCAATATGGAAAGAGGTCTGAGTAGTCTGTCTGTGGCCACACCAGTGTTTAATGGGGTGAAAGCAGTCTTTATGTTTCCAGATCTGTACCTGCTACTTGAAGCCATCTTTATCCACACTAGTGAATCAGAGTGCGGGATGAAACACTCCGTTTAATCAATGTTCTGGCTAATAAAAAGTGTGTATGTATTAGTTATAATTTGTCACAAGTCAAAATAATGCAGTAGGAAAACTGAATGGCAATGAAATAGATATCAATTCAGAAGTGTGAAGGGGGGAAGTTTACTGAGTTTTCTGTCCTGCCCTTTTCCCACAGTCGTTAAGTCCCCAAGAAATCATGCAGAGGTCTACATTAGTTATAAATTGATTGGATCATTAGCTCAGGTTTCTTATTAACTCTTATACTTAAATTAGCCCATTATTTTTGTCTATGTTAGCCACGTGGCTTGGTACCATATTCAGTGAGGCAGTCACATCTTGCTTCTTCTGTGCCTGGGTCAGGACTACAGACTAGGATTTCCTTCTTCCCAGAATTCTCCTGTTCTCATTGACTTGCCTCTACTTCCTGTCTGGTTGTCCTGCCTATACTTCCTGCTTGGATACTGGCCAATCAGCATTTATTTAAAATATAATTGACAGAATACAGACCACTGTCCCACACCACTTCCCTCTCTATTTTATGACTTTGGGAACAGGGCAGGACAGAAACCTCAGTCAACAAATGGTGCCCATGTGGACAACTGCATCCACATAAAGCCTGAGAGAACTTGGGAAGTAATTCTAGACATAAAAGAATAGAGTTAAGCACAGCTTGTTGATAGCAGCATATTCTCAGGTGGGCTCTGTTTGCTAGAGGCAAATGTGTCTCATTTAAGAGAGGCTTCCTGACTCAGCTTTAGCTGTAATACCTTGCTGCTCTTTTAAGAGGCCCTGCCACGAAACACATAAATGGTGATGATAAAAAGCTGACTGCATGCTTTTTGGTTTTCAGCCACAGCAGGAAAATAGCTGCACTGTTTTAAAATGGCAGCTTTCTGGACCGTTCTGCCAGCAAAAACTCTGACTCTTTCAGGCAGGAGGTCCGGCTGCAGAACATTTGAGCATGGTTTTGAGCAGACTGCTGCTGCTTGCTTGCTGGCAGGGACCTTGAAACATCATTGAGTTGTGGCAATAAACATGGCTACAGCTGGTACCTCTGTCATGAGGCTGGAATCTCAGAAAGCTAAGAAATGGGCTGGATCTAGCTGCCAAAGCCACAGCTTTAACTTTAGCCACTATCTGATTGCCATATCACCTACTAAAATCCATGATCTTATTATAATGTCACCAAACAAGTATCATATGAGTAACATTCTACCTAATCAGTGCATCATTTCAATATTTTCTATGCAAAATGTGCTATACAAGCACTATAATCAGCCCCATGAGGCTGATACAGTAATTTAATAACTGGCCCTGACTCAAATTCAAATGCTAGAGATCCGCCACTCCTGCTCCAGCACCTACTCCCCATTGTCCTGAACATCGGAGTCAATCAGGAGTATTTCATCCCTGCTGTAGCCACAGGTACTTCTCTCTGCCTCCAAAATGACCTTGGTTCCCCAGACAACAATCTCTCCTGCTAGATACATTACTGATCAGATGTCACCTTGCTATATGAATTATGTTTCTTCACAGTTATTCCCCACATTGTGGTGGTCCACCTGTAACTTTCCTCACCATCACATACCCATCCCTATATCCAAGTTTACTGAAGATCAAAGGCTCTGAAGTCCTTTAACAGCCAGGAAGAGTGAATTCAGCATCAAGATGGCAATTTCCTCCTCCACAAATGCAGGCTCTAGCATCTCAGATCCTTCTTCCTGGACCTAATAATCTTGATCAGACATGATATGGACTGTTTTACTGTGGATACAAGTAGTTTGGACAGAAGGCAGGAGAAGGAAAACTGACATATAGTCAATCTTTTAATCACACTTACATTGTTTGGAGGAGGAAAAATTCTCTTCTAAATTGACAAAGAAACACACAAAAGCTTGCTTCTTCAAGGGCTCTACATCTTAACCTTGAGATAGATTCCAACACTGTGTTGTAGTGTAGACAATTAACATTGTGATTACCCAGAATTGACCATCCATAATTTAAAAAAAAAGTTTCATCATTCTACTTTCAAAAATGCTGCATTTGTTAAAACCACTGTTTGGTTTTCCTAGTGATACATTTTGTTACGCTGAGTAAAAGAAGTCTCTCGCAATACAGCTATAAAATCTCCATGTAAATTTGAGGGTAGCCACATAGTGGGTTTTTTTTTCAATGTTTTACCATGAATTCCACAGGTTACAATAAAAATGTAAAATAATGAATATTTAGGCAAAATAAAAAAGTTAGAGTTTGTTTAATTTTCCCCCTTTAAGAAAAACGTGTGCATCAGTTACTTAAAAACTCCAAGTTGAAGCAACTGCAAGTCAAGGCTGTGAGTCATGGTGTCATATTCTGAGGGTTTCACCATGTGGGCCTCCCAGCGATGGCTCCATTCCCATGGTTCCCTCTTGGCTGAGCCTGAGTGTTAGGATTAACCACATGGGCTCACCTTTCCAAGTTAGTGACTGCTTAGGAAGATGTTTGGAGCTCCCAGAAGTCCTCCTTGTGCAGAGTTCTCAGCATCTGCTCTGATGAGAGGAAAACCAGGTTCAGATCCTCCTGAGGTTAGGCCTGAATAATGCCTGAAACTTTTTCTTTCAGTGTTGTAAGAAGAGCAGAGACAGTTTTATGAAAACAAAATATTCTATCTTAACACCTGATATTTAGCCAACAGACTATTAACAACGTAGTGCAAAAAAATATTACATGTGTAAGAAGCAAGCATTATGTGATTAGAATACAATTTGAGTCCACAACTTCTCTTTATAATTAGTCTCCAAGTTACTCACAAATCATTGATTTGTTTCTTTATTAAGCTCAACTTTTCAGTAACACAAATGTTCATAAGCCCTGCAATTTAAACAATGATGCTTCTGTCTTATTCTTATATTATAATAAACTATTCCTTGTTCTGTGAGAGGTTAAGTTCTTTGATTGGTTTTTCCATTTTATCTTTTTTCTAAGTGTTTTTTTTTATTTTGGGGTAAGGTTTCTCTGTGTAACCCTGGTTGTTTTGGAACTCTCTCTGTAAACCAGGCTGGTTGTGAACTCAGAGAACCTCTTGCCTCTGCCTCCAAGTGTTGGTATCAAAGGCCTGCACCACCACCACCTAGCTTTCATTTTATCTTGATAAGACTGTAGGGATTAGATTTTCATTATTCATTTGAAAGATAAGGTAAGCAATGATGAGGAAATAAAATTGGTTAAGAAAATTTAGTTAAAATAGTTCACATAGTGCTCAATTTTTATAATAGTTAAATATGAAAGTTTTAATTCTAATCTGTGTGTTATAACTTATCTCTGAAAGGTATGGATTTATAAGTAGAGTGGCATTCCAATATGTCACATAAATACATGTGCTAGATAACATATATTATGTGCAATAGATAGATTATCATAATATGGAGCCTAGAACATATATGGTATCAATTTATTTTTTCTGCCATGTTCATTATCAAACCCCAGACCTTCTGCCTGCTAAGGAAGTGCTATACCATGGAAGTGCATTTTCAAATACATATATGTATATGTGTGTATCTACACATTGTGTATATATGCATATATACTCATGTATGAATGTTATGTGTATGTATAAGTGCATTCATATATATATATGTATATATAATATTTAAATGCATGATGGTTTACTTTGATTGCTAATTTGACAGGATATAGAACCACCTAAAAGACAAGCCTCTGGGCTTGCCTGTAAAGCATGTTCTGAGTTAGATTAATTGTAGTGGGAAGACATTCCTTAATGGTGGCAGCACCACTCCACGGACTAGAATGTAGGCTGAAAGAAATGGAGAATGCTAGCAGAGCACCAGCATTCACTGCTTTCTGCTTCCGCACTGGACTTTGGAATCAGTGTCACAGGATACTTCGTCTCCCTCCATGACCTCCTAGTTATGGTGAGCTACACCCTCAAACCATTATCCCGAACAAGGACGCTTCATCCCCTACCTTGACTTCTCTGACATGGTGAGCTACACCTACAAACCATTATCCCGAACAAATATTTCCTTCTTTAAATCACTTTTGTCAGGAATACTTTATTACAGTAACAGAAAAATACTGAATACAGAAAATGGGAACCTAGCGTGAGGATGTTGCTGTGATGAACCCGATTCCACTGTGGTTAGGTCTTCAGGGTTTATCTACTACAAGAAGTATGTGGAAGAATTGGAATTTTGGGCCAGACATGCCCCCATATACAAATATCATCAAAGCTTAATAGGATGCAGGTTTGGAAGAGAAGACTAATGAGATGAATATGACAGTAAGAGACCTGGGGTTTCAGAGGACAAAGTCTCTGCTAGGATCTTTTTGATCTTATGAGATTTTTTTTTTCAGACAAAAAAATCAGAGTGCACCCTCCCCATATCCTGAGAAGTTGAGCGAAGTTGAATTTAAAGATAGTGGACCAGTGTCTTTCACATTTACAGTTAAAAAGAACAAAAAGTTGGGGCAAAAATAAGATATAAAAATGTGTTAAAGTTGGGTGGTGATGGTACACACCTCTAATCCCAGCAATGGAGAAGTGTTCTCCTTACCCCACAGCCTCTCCAGCATAAGTTGTCATCAGTGTTTTTGATCTTGGTCATTCTTACTGGTGTAAGATGGAACCTCAGAGTTGTTTTGATTTGCATTTCTCTGATGACTAAGGATGTTGAACATTTCCTTAAGTGTCCTTCAGCCATTTTAGATTCCTCTGTTGAGAGTTCTCTGTTTAGGCCTGTACTCCATTTTTTTAATTGAATTATGTGGTCTTTTGGTGTCCAATTTCTTGAGTTCCTTGTATATTTTGGAGATCAGACCTCTGTCTGATGTGGGGTTAGTGAAGATCTTTTCCCATTCTGTAGGCTGTCGTTTTGTCTTGTTGACCATGTCCTTTGCTTTACAGAAGCTTTTCAGTTTCAGGAGGTCCCATTTATTAATTGATGCTCTCAGTGTCTGTGCTGCTGGCTGCATGGGTTGGGCAGCAGGACTTGCCATCATCGTCCATGTGGTACTGGTCTTCCAGCTATGACAAATGCAATATTCAGTGTGTCCTGGAATCTTACCCCATACTTCCAGAGAGATGTGAATGCCAGGCAATCTGAGGCAGGCTGGAAGCTCCCACAAGGAGGTGCTGTGAAGTCAAGATAGGAAGCTGAGAAAGTAAATGAAGCCCAAGTTACAGAGGCACCTGTAGGATGTTAAAGAAGCTAAAATCATGTGATAGCTGATGAAAAAAAAACCTGTATGCAAACACAGAGCTAGTCCAAGAGAGAAGCTATCTGTGTTGTGAGCATCAAAACTTGGGTGGAGCAAGACTATACAAACTCTTTGGAGCTTAGATGATTCCATTATGAGCTCCAGATGGTGGATATGGAGCTGCAGGATTTGGTGTTTTTCCTCTTGGGCTTTGGTCAGACCCTTCGTTGCCGTGTTTCTATTCTTCCTTTGTGGATGGGATATTTGACACTTCTTTAAATTTTAATTTTATTTATTTATTTTATTTTATGAGAGCTCACAGTCAAGAACTTGTCTTATGTTTCAGAAGACTGAACAATGTCAGATGCAAGTTCAAGTGGAACAAAGATGGAAATTTCTGGAGAGGAGGTAGGAAGTCTACTATGAGAGCCATTGAGGCCACAAATAGACAGACAGATGATAGCCTTGTGGCGACTCAAAGGAGGGTTGAGTACCAGCACCAGAGACAGCATGACAAGGGCTCTGAAGAGAGTAACCAAGATCCCCATGGCACAGGAGGGGTCTTTTTTCTGAGGATGGAGGTGAGATCCCCCATGGCACAGCAGGGGTCTCTTTTCTGAGGATGGAGGTGAGATCCCCCATGGCACAGCAGGGGTCTCTTTTCTGAGGATGGAGGTGGTTTCAAAGCAGGAAGCTGCAGCCAATGTCTCTGATCCCTTGGAGGAGGGAATAAAGGGCGGGGGATGTAAACTTCCTTTCCCAGGTGAGAATTCCTGGCTCCTAGAAAACTGTTGGCTAGATATTCATAGGTAATATTTGAGGGAGGTGCCTGTCTTTATCATTTAGACCTCAAGAGCTCTTTCCTGAGCAGCAACTGCATTCTAACTTCACATTCTTACAAAGAGATTTAGATTTTAAATAGTGTTACAACTCTTAAAGACTATGGAGAATTTTGAGGTTGGGTTGACTGCATTTTGCATTATGAGATGGTCATGAGCCTATCAGGAAAAGGGAAGGAAGGTTAATTCAAAAGTGATGTGGTTGACTTGTGAGGGCTGTATCGATTGTCAGTAGAGAGACTATAGAATCACCTAAGCCGCAGCATCATGGTATGCTTGTTAGGAATTATTTACATTAGATCAGTTGAGGTGGGAAGACCTACTTTAATGGGTGGCAATACCTTTCTGAGAGTATAAATACAGAGGAGCTATAGAGCTGAGCACTAGAATTCACCTCCTGCTTCCTGACAGCAGGCACAAGGGGGCACAAGCTGCCTCAGGCTCCTGTAGCCATATCTCCGTTGCCCTGATAGGCTATCCCCTGGACCTGTGGGCTAAAATAAGCCCTTCCCTCCTGACGTTGCTTTTCTGATGGTGTTTTCTCACAGCAACTGCAAGTAACAAGGAAATATACTTGCCTTTCTTTGATGCAACTGTAACCGAAATTCTCCAGTTCATTACAAATGTTGCACAAGGATTCACACGGTCACTTAAATGTTTCCTGCATGTCTACAAAAAGAATCAGCAATGAAAGCCATCAAATGGGATGCAATTTGTAAGCCTTTCATTAAATAATGATTCTCAGCTGGATTTCTTTAAAGGGATATTAATGCGAGCACATGAAACTAGCATTGCAAAAAATTAGCCTTGCTGACTTAAGTCTTGAATCAATCATTTTAAGCTCTGCATTAGAGTTGTTGTTGATTCATTTCTGTCTGAGAGAGCTCAGCACATAGAGGGGGATGAACACAGTGGTTTTTAGAGTAGGCTTTGTGTGAAATGCCCCTAGCATTTCAGGTTTCCTGGGTTTGCCGGGAATGATCAAATCCATATGTAGAGTGTTGGGGATACAGTTCAGTGCTTGAGTTGAGTTGCTTGCCTGGCACGCCCAACTGCTAGGACTACAAAACCAAACCAAATAAAGCAAAATAAAACACCATACATAGAAAACCAGACTGGTGCTGTTCAAGGTTCAGTAGTTAATTCCTAATTTCTAACATGTATTCTCTTGACCACAGGGCTAAGGAATGAGTCAAACTTCATTCAACCTAGAGCTGAATTTCTGGATGAGGGAGCCAGATTGGGTTATGGTGTGGGTGTGGTATGTTGCAATCTCCAAGACCCAATTTTGGTTGCCAAGTTATGAAAATATTATGAGGCATTTTCAAGCTTTCTTTTACACCATTATTGAACTGCTGTATTTTCTCTGAGATTAGAGTATTTATGCTATTGTGCATGCTTATTTTATTAGCCACAAGATGCTACTCTAACAGCAAAGATTAAGTCATCACCAGTTAAAGATTTAACTACGAAAGATTGGGAGAGTCAATAAAATGGAATTCTAAGGCATTGGATTAGACATGACTGCTGGTTCTGGGAAAAACCAATGAAAAGAGCTTCGCTAGGTTTTACAGGCTTGTGGCCATGTCAAGGTCCAAGAGGTCCACTGTAGAAATCGCCATGTGGAGTTGACACTAGAATCACTTTCGACGGTGATTTCATCTTCCTGCCTTTATCCCACAAGCGCTTCTTCTCACTTCTGCTTGCCATTCGAGCAGTGCATTCGTTTAAGAATTTATTTCTGAGGAATAGATTTGATTAGTTGCTACTTTATAGTGTGGTTTACCTTATTTTTTTTACTAATTAGGTTAAGATTCAAATTTGTAGTCAGTATGATATACAAACAGTGCTATTGTTGACCTATATCGTGGTATCAATATGCAAGCTGCCAGAATAATTCCCAAGCCATTTTCTAGGTGATGTCAGATTGATCCATCTGTTATAAAATTTCCTATTGACCTGTCACCTAAGAATTTTGGTAGTGATACATGAGGCTGCCCACCTAAGAATTTTGGTAGTGATACATGAGGCTGCCCCGGCCTAATATTTTATAAAAAGATACTAAAATTTTTCTGACAGGATGACACTGATTCCATCTAAATGTACAAAATGAGGGAGGCTAAAATTCTGAAAAAGTAGCCGACTGCACTAGGCAGGCTCAGTATACCACTGAGAAGATGACAAAACAATTCCAATGAACAAACAAATGCAGTCCTTTTAAAGATAACTTTGTAAGTCTGTTTTCCATTGTCAAACAGTACAGACATCTCCAGGCCCAGGAGCCGTTGGAGCTGCAATGTGGAACAACTATACCAAGATGATTAACAAGATCAGTACAGATGCAACCCCCCACTCATTGGTAGACGGTCTAGTGATACCCTGGCCATTTCCATTTCATTTTATCCTCAAATGAAATTTCAGTGAAGGTGACTGGTGACAGTTCAATCTTATTAAATAAATATTATATACATACTTCTTCCAATGCAAATGTTTAGTGAAAAACCAAATTACTAAAGTGAAGTCGTCTTCTTTCTCTCAGTATGTTTATGCCATAACAATCATCAAAATAGGTGGTTTCAATGTCTTCAGGAACAAACAACTAGGGGGCTGGAGAGACAGTTCAATGATCAAGGGCACATGTTGCTCATGCAGAGGACCAGGATTCAGTTCCCAGCACCCACATGGCAGCTGATAACCCTGTCACTCGAGTTCCACAGGATCTGACACCCTCCTCTGGCCTCTGTGGGCACTGCAGGCATGTGGTACACAGACATGTGTGTACTACAATCCAAATACCCACGCATACACTGTTAAAACAAATATTTTAAAAAGAACAAACAATGTAATAAGATAAAGCAGAACCAAGTTTTAGATCCTTTTATCTATATTTCTTTCTGCATTAGTCTACATATTCTTCACTTATACAGTAGAAAACTCCATTTGACTCAAACTGTTATTCCAAGTTGAGTACATACTTACTCATGCTCTTGATGCATAGAAAGAAGAGCCTGTTTTTCCTTCAGTGGATCCTTGAAGGCATCATTTCTTGACCCTTTTGGGAGTTCTCATTGTACTGCAAAAATATGGCCTTTTGTGCTAGCCTGAAAGATCCTTGAGAATATTTCTCTTCCATCAGTGTCTCTACTCTGTTGTCTAGACTGGAGCCCTCCCTACAGTAGATAATAAGGTAACAGCCAACTCCGTTAAATGTGTTGGATTAAGTCTAGATACAAATTCACAGAACTTGCCTATGGTGGTAAGTTTTTGTGTGTGATGCCTCCATCAGATTGGCCTGTGGACAAGACTGTGGAGGCATTTTCTTGATTAATTATTGATGTGGGAAGGCCCAGTCCACCAAGGATAGGGCCACCCCTAATCAGGTATTTCTGGGTCATATAAAAAAATCAAGCTGTGCAAGTTTTGAGAAGCAAGCCAATAATCAACATTTCTTCATGACCTCTGCTTCAGTTCCTGCCTCAAGATTTCTGCTTGAGGTTCTGCTCCAACTTCCGTCAAAGAAGAGCTATGATGTGGAAATGAAAAAAAAAAAAACATATTTCCTCCTGCTAGCTGGTTTCTGTCAGTGTTTTATCACAGCAACAGAAAGCAAGCTAGGGCATTGCTCTTTCTCAGAAGGTAGGAAGTGGCAGTGTTTCCCAACCGTCTGCTTTCTCAACTCCTTTCCCCATTATTCTCGCCCATATATTATTATTTAGAAATATGTCTTTCATTTTCCACCAACAGAATGTGAAAGTTTTTCTTTCTTTTTTTCCCCTTCTTCTTTTGTTCACTAATTCCTGAAAATCAGTGCCTAAAGCAGTACCTAGTATATAATAAGAAACACGTTTTTTTGGGGGGGGGGCTTGGTTTCGAGGTAGGGTTTCTCTGTGTAACAGCTTTGGCTGTTCCAGAACTTGATTTGTAGACCAGGCTGGCCTTAATGTCACAGAGATCTGCCTGCTTCTGCCTCCTGAGTGCTGGGATGAAAGGAACACACTTTTAAAGAGCCAGTTTATGTGAAGGGTCGGATGCACCCTATCCATTTCCTTGATGCCAAATTTTATTCAGTGGCTCAAAATTTGCTTTTGGTGGTTGTAGGTTCCTCTGTGTATCCTGAGAAAATGTTCTCAACTTCTGCTTTTTAGATCTTTATTACTTAAATAAAGCAGCCAAAATCTATTTCCTGAATATCTAAGGAACGCCTCTAGTGAGTTATTTTGTGCATTTGTGGTAGATATTTAGATGCTTACTCTATCCTATGTCACTCCCAGCCCATAACCAGACATTGCCATTGATTTCCAGGTCAAGTGTCCATATAGCATGGTCTTCAGCTTCTCAATCACTCATTTCCAAGTACAGAAGACACAGCCTGGCCTCTGGCCTCTAGATTGCTAAAAGAGGTGGCAGGAGTTAAGCAGCTCTGTTGAAAATGGGAGACTGTGAGAGCCAGACAACAGGCCCAGCACCATGCAATGAATTCTCGTCTTGCTCCATCACTTCCCAGGCTTTCTTTAGCCTCAGGTCTCCTGCCTCACTCCTGGAGCACACACCTTCATCTGCATCCCTGCTTCCTCTCCGAGCTTCCCTCATTTTCTATCTTTGTACTTCCTTGACCTCCCCACCAAAATGAACACTACCAGAGGATGGTTGCAGCTTTGATGTAATTTCACTTTATCAAAATAGCATCTCTGTCTAAAGGACACACTGCTGTGCTGCCTCTTTCCAGAGTGGGCATCTTTCCTTCTAGGCTAGCTCCAAGTTTTGCTTTCAAAAACTCAACAACTAATGGGAGCACACCAATCCACCTGGACTGGGACTGAATGAGCATATGATCAAACCAGACTCTCTGAATGTGGCAGCGAAAGTTGGCAGATGGAGAACCCACAAACAATGACACTAGGACCTATCTCTTCTGCATGTATTAACTTTTTGAGAACCGAGTCTTTTTGAATGCACCCCTTCCTAGGCCAGGAGGGATGGGGGTGGGCCTTGGACTTCCAACAGGGCAGGGCACCATGCCCTCTTTCAAGGAAGAAGGGGGAGGGAGGAGGGGTGGGGGGGTAGTGGGAGGGGACCAGGAGAAGGAGAAGAAAGGAAAAAAATTTTATTTCTTTAATTATGTTCTTGAATGGAAAAAATAAAACAAAACAATGTATGGAAAAAAAAAACTCAACAACAACAACAACAACAAACCAAAAAGAAACTCCATTAAAAATGTTTTTTAAATACCAACAAGCAATTATTCCTTTAGAAATATTCTGATGCATTTAGAATAAATCACAGAATGTTTATTTTACTTTAGAAGGAAGAGCTTGAGGCAGTGAAGAAGGTCCCGGGAAGGCACCTGTGTGGCGGATGAACTTGATCCTGCTGGTGCTTTCTGAAAAACTGTCAGACATGTTCCAGCACTGTCCAAATTAAGTAGATGATCTCTATCTACTTAGGTTTTTACAGGGAAATGATGAGTTTCCAACATTCCCCGTATTCTATTGTGAGCCTCATAGCGGGTGTGTAGGTTAGACTGGCTGCTATTGTGTTAGCTGGGTTAAATGGTGGGCTCACTGGACTAAAGGAGGTTGTTAATGCCAAATGTGGACTTAGAATCCTGGATTGCAATTCATCTTTTCACTTTTAGTTGGCGGCAAGATCTTAGGCAAGCCAATTTCTTTATTTCTCCAAACCTATATATCTTAAAAAGTAAATAATCAATATTAGTTTAAATAATAAGTTAATAAAATTGAATTCTTAAAGTAGATTTACTTTTGATAAAAGGATACTAGAATAAATATCAACTATCAAATCAACAGATTAAATAAGATAAGAGTTTTGCTGATATTTGAAGGCAATTTAACTAAGACATAAAATAGTGGAATCAAGCATTCAATAGGCACTTCAGAGTAGTGATAGTCATACTATGCAAATTTAACTTTAAAATGTTGACCATTGGGTTTATTATCAACCTTAAACTCAAAGAATAATGGCATACTTATTTGGTAGTAGATAAGAAGCCTTCTCAGGAGTGGGGGCTGGTTCTCAACATAGGAGCAGGTTTATTCCTATTTGTCTCCTATTTGTGGAGTTGATGTAGGAAGTCCTTCTGTGTATGTGTTGCTCTTATTAGTTAATGAATAAAGAAGCTGCCTTGGCCTGTGATAGGAAAGAATAGAGCTAGGTGGGGAAAACTAAACTGATTGCTGGGAGAAAGAAGGTGGAGTTGGAAATTATTGACTGAGGTTTCTGTCCTGCCTGGTCCTGCAGTCATTCAGTCCCAAAGAAATCAAGCAGAGGTCTACATTAGTTATAAACTGATTGGCCCAGTATTTCAGGCTCTTCTTATTAACTAATTCTTATAACTTATGTTAGCCCATAATTCTTGTCTGAGTTAGCCATGTGGCTTGGTACCTTTTTTGGCAAGGCAGTCATATCTTGCTTTTTTTGAGGCTGGATCACGACTGCAGACTGCACTTCCCTGTTGCCAGGATTCTTGTTGTCCCACATCTACTTTCTGCCTAGTCATCCCACCTATACTTCCTGCCTGGCTACTGGCCAATCAGCATTTATTTAAAATATAAGTGACAGGGTACAGACCATTGTTCCACAGTAGGAGATGCTATGGAGCCACAAGAGGAGAACGATGCCAGCTGCCAGCCAGAACCTTGCTGGTAGGCCACGAGCTTCATGGTAAAATATAAAATAATAGAAATGGGTTAACCAAAGATATAAGAGCTAGATAGCAATATGCTTAAGTGATTGGCCAAGCAGTGGTTTAAGTAATATAGGTTCTGAATGGTTATTTTGAGTGTGGGCAGCTGGGAACAAACGAGCAGCCCCCAATAGCAGGGAGTTATGTCACATGCAGCTATTCGGTGTGTCCTACTACCTGAGGAAGGTCTTGAAAACATGTGAAAAGCCATGCCACAAACATGTCTGCATTTTTTAAAATTTCCCCTGAAGATTTAGCATCACTTATTTTATTTTAGAATATTGTATATGGGAACTGTATTTACATCATTTTCCCTATCCTTCTCTCCCTCTAAATCCTCAATTTCATGGTCTCTCATTATTCATACATGCTCCCCCGCCCCAGTTTAGAAGTGCAATCTGTTGAGTTTGGTTAGCGTTTCTCATATGTGTGTGTGTGTGTGTGTGTTCATAACTAACTGCTTGGGTTTGGGTCACCTATTAAGAGGCTCATCTCTGGGGAAGGCTTATTCTCCTTTTTTTGGTAGTCATTAATTACCTGTGCATGGTATGTAATACCCTCTAGAATGTTGGTGTTTCAATAAATGAGGACATTTTGGACTGTAAAGGAGAGAAATTGAGTAGTGAGGTGTTAACAATCCCACATTTAGAGGACCGAAGTCTAGCCACTAAAGAAAATTGACACCCAGAACTGGAGTCTTGCCCACTTCAGAACAACACAACCATCAACATGGCCTCTCAGGGATACCGGTGAAAAATTTAGGAATGGAAGGAAGGGACCTAAATTTTCAGATTAAATTGTAAAAGAAAGACATACTAGTGCAATAGTGGCACAAATGTTATAAAAGTAACCAACTACCTTTTGATCAGATTTAAGGCCTACTTTGGGAGATGGAACCCATACCTGACATTGCTAAAGAGGCCAAAAACCTGGGACTAGATAGGTCATGATCAATAGGGGTAAACCTACTACTATCTTGAATGTACATAAACAATAAAGTTACTCCTAATGACATAATCTTATACCCATGGATCAATGACATCACTCAACCCATTCAGAGAAGCTTCTTTCTGTCATGGATGAACACAGATGTAATTAATACAGAGACCTACAACTAGACCATGTGCTGAGAATAAGCTACTTTGTGGCACTCAGCTCTAAAATCTTCACCAAATTCCTTTTCTAAATGCTCAGGCATCTATTGTGGAAGGAGAAGGGGAACATGAAAGAGTCAGAGGTAGTGGAAGACTCCAAGGACATAGTATCTTCCAGACAAAAAAAGAACTGAAACACATTATGAACTTACAAAGACAGTGACAGCATGGACAAGACCTGTCCATGTTCAAACCAGACAAGTTCCAAAGACGGAGAAGGGGAAGTAGACACAAAGCCTCGCCCTTGGCCAAGAAACTACTTGCAACTGATACCTGCTGCTGGGAAAGGAAGAATCAGTTTCTCCAATGGAGTGTTCCTGGGAATATCAACTACAATTCAAGGCAGGCCCTGGATTCAGGAGTAGTTGACCAACATAAAACAGGCTCCATGTATTTTTGTGCTTTTTATTTTGCTATATATATATATATATATATATATATATACATACATACATACATACATATATATGTATGTATATACATGGGGAGAGAAAGTCTTATTTGTTTTTTTGTTTGTTTTGATTTTCTTTTTCTGCTTTGTATTTTTTAAGACATGAAGGGAGGGAAGGCTGGAGGAAGAGAGAGAGAGAGAGAGGGAGAGAGAGAGAGAGAGCTGAGCATGTGTAAGCATGAAGTTGAGTGGTAGGAAGGTGATGATATGTCAAGACTTGGAAGTGGGAAAATGTGGTGAAAATGTTTGTATAGAAAAATTTTTAAATAATAAAAAAAATTCTCAGGAAGTGTCAGAGTCAATGAATCTTCACAGAATCTCATTCAAATCCATTCATACATACCCAGGCATCTTCAGCCATCGGGACTTAACCTATCACTTCTGGGGCACAACAGAGAGCAACAGCAATAGCCTATAATATTTTGGAAGTCTCTTAAATATTCCTGACCAACAATAGGACTTCTCATGCCTGTTTTTTGAGGGGCAGTTCCTAGATAGTCTATGAATCTTGGGGAGAGCATTTTCAGTCTGGAGGGGAAACTTTTATTTGAACTATGTATGTATACACCGACTTATACATATTATAGATATTCTTAGATAATCAGTACTATTTTTTCCTTGATGTTTTCAGACATCTTTACTGTTATTTTACCCTCTTTTTTAATTTATCTGCCCACCCCCTCCACAACTAAAGCCTTCTGTTTTCTCATTTCCCATTGGTCCCTCTTTATTGCTTAACTCACCACCTCACAATGGCTCCTTTTTACTTCTCATTCCCTGTTTTTTGCAGTTACTCTAGGTTATAGTTACATCTGGAAGAGGGCACCAACTGGTTTTCCAATACCAGGTGGTCAGACTCCCAGCATACACGCACACACACACACACACACGCACACACACACACACACACACACACACACAATAGGCCATGAATTGGAAAGAAAGTGAGGGCAGGTACTTGGGAAGTCTTGAAAGGAGAAAAGGAAATGAGAAATTATGTAATTTGTTATAATCTCAAAAAAAAATTAAAAAGGAGAGACTAAGAAAGAAAAGAAGAAAGGAAAGGAAAGAAAAAAAGAGGAAAGATGTACCTAGGCAGGGGCTTGAGAGGTACAGGCTCTTGCATAAGCATGCGAACTTGAGTTCAGACCCCTATACCTGCATATAGTGTCAAGTACATGCATACGCAACCACACACACACAAACACACACACACACATACAATATACACGCACAAATCCAGGGTTGTTTCTTAAAATATTATCATGCATGACACACATCCACCAAAGCCTGCACTCAATTTTCCTTTGTCAGAGATTTCAGGAAAATGGCAAAATAAAAAATGTGCCAAATGTACCCTAAGAATCATTGTGTATTAGAAATTCTGTTCATTTCAGTGACTCGAAATACTACCAGGAGAAGACTCTGGTAGCAGCAACTGCAAAGTGAAAACAAAACAAAATGGCTCAGCTCTTGTAAATACTCTTAACCTTGCCTGAGAGCATATCCCTCCAAGCAGGAGCTGGCACTCTTCCTAGTGACTGGCCAGAGAAGAAGCCTATGGATATTTCTGTCTGAGTAAGAACACTCTTCTGATTTGTCAACCAAGCAAGCTACTTAGCTTTCACTGGCCTTGGCAAGTTAAAGACACTTCTGTAATTATTTTTTATTTCTCTCCATGAAATGTTTGTGATCATCGAGTAGATGGACACACATCAGCACTAAGTAATTCTAAAATTTCAAGGTGCTATTTTCTCTGCTAACCTCATGCCAATGAATGATATTTTAGACTAGGATCTATGTTCACCTTCATATATGTAACACACGTGTGTGTGTGCAGGCTTTGCTTGAACATGTGACTAGGAAAATCTAAGGAAGCCTTATGGCCTGCAAGATTATATTTCAGTGCAACCAGGAAACTTTCCCATCTTCAAGGCTCATTTTCAATAACAAAGGCTTAAAATGACCCCTTTGGGGTCTCTTTGCTTTGGTTCAAGTGTTAGTCCTCTTGCAATTACCCCAAGAGAGTTGGTATGTTCTGTCACGTTAGATATTGAGTGTCAGTGATCCGATTGGTCAGAAATGCTTACTCTCAAGAAGGAGAGTGGTTGGTGAGGGCACTGGACACCTGGAGGGCAAGGATCATGCAGGACACACTGGACTCACAGTAGGTCTGCTACGAAGCTGAAGGCGATGTAAGTTAGGCTCTGCGCTCACGAGAGCGCTTTACTTCCTCTTTCCTCAGTAGGCTTTCTGACATCGTGGACACAGAGAAAAGGAAATAATAATCCCTCTTTACAAGAATGATGATGTGATTAGTTAGCTTTGGGTCACTGTCCCAAGATCACCAAAACTCACGGCCATGAGAGCGCCATGGCAAGGCTCGTCCTCTTTCCTTTGGGCTTCTGAACAAGGCAGCGCATCATGGTGGGAACACAGGACAGAGAAAACTGCTCACTTGGTGTGTCAGAAAGCAAAGATTGACTAGACTGGCTGTGGTGTCTGTACCTCCTACTAGGGCACATTCTCAATAACCTTCTCACTAAGCCTCTTTTCTTAAGTACTCATAGTACTGCCCAGGGCCACCACCTTGAGAAACGCATCCTCAGCATGTGGAGCTCGAATACCAAGGTGAACTGCTAAAATCCAAAAAAAAAAAAAAAAAAAAAAAAACCCAGAACTAAAAACAAACCAAAAAAACCCTCAATAGAAGTATCTGCTAAAATTTTGGTCAAGAAATAAAGATGCTGGAATTTTACAGGACACTTGGTTGTTCTATGTCTTGGTGCTTTTGTGTCTGTGTTCCAGGAGAAAATTCTAATGGTTTCCTGTCATTCTCAGGGGACTTAAATGGTGGTAAGTCAGGGTCATGTGGACAGAGTTTCTCCCTTACAAGAGTTATAATTGTAGTAAATGCAGGGAGAGGCTTGTGTTTGTGATGAGTAAGCAGGAGCTTTCATAGCTTTCCCATTAGTAAACCTAAATTATAAACTTGTGCTAAAAATAATGTCTTCTGAGAAAAGACTGTTGGGAACGTGGGAAACTTGAATATGTTTGGAGGTTAAAACTTCGGTAAGAGGTTGGACTTAGATATTTGGGGGTGATGCATGGATTCTAGGTAAAAGCAAGATGGTGGCGATCTTCTGAACAGGACCACGGATGGAGTGCTCAGCTTTCCTGTCTTTGTGACTTGGGCATATGGCAGTGGGTGAAAAAAAGGTTATTTGAGATGTCGTATGATACAAAGACTCTTCAAAAGGTGTGACTGGAAACCAAGAGACTGAAACTCTGAGGTTACAAGACAAGCCAGGCACTATAAACAAGCATTACCTAGCTTCAGCTAGGGTACTAATTCTAAACAATTTACACATTTCAGAGTTCTAAGAGGGAAAAGCCACCGATGGCTAAATAAACAGGGTGAGTATGTGATTAATGCTTTAAAACAGCAAACACTTCCCATGCATGGCGTTCCTCTCATGGGCTGCTCCAGGAGACCTTGTTTTCATTGCTGCTTTGCAGTCTGTGTTTTGTTTATTTGTTCTTCCTAGGTTGGATTTCTCTCTTTTCATTTACCTTACTCTAGGGTGCAAAATGAAAATGTCTAAAAGAAGTGAAAAGTCTAAAACAATTACCAAATTTAAGACTGAGCCATAGCCAACTCAACGAACATAATTTCTCAGCAAGATAAAAACGGCTGATAAAAAGATACTGTGGGTAGATTGAGAAACACACTTAAAGCAAGGTTTATATTTCTAACAAAAAAATATCCAAAGAAATTCAGAGGCTGAGAAGAGATGGGGTCTGTTTTACTTCTTCTCTTGGGAAAATAGGGAAAGTGAGGGACCCTAAGCAGGAACTTCATCTCATAGACTTAAACAATCTTGTCCTAAAAGTACATGTTTTGTATGATGCATTGAGAATGGAACAAAATTTGATCACAAATTCATTAGGAAAAATAATAAAACATACATGGCTGCCATGGAGTTAAAAAGTAAAAAAAAAAAACAAAAAACAGGATGTCTTTTTTGTTTGTTTTCATAATCCATTGAGTCCAATTTATGCAACCCATAGATGCATAAATTCATAAAACTCATTGGTGTAGGTCCAAACAGTGAAGCATGGCTGACCTACCAATGGCCAGACCTTAAAGTAAAGGGAGTGCCCCTCACTTATCATCTGTCCACTGCCAATAGCTCCTCATCTAGGGGTTGGAGAATATGGGAGAGGATTGGGAAATGGATTCAGGAAGAGTTAGCAGGGAGAATGATCAAAATATATTACATCTGTCTATGAAATTCTTTAATACCCAAACTACTATATTATAAAACAGAAAGTGTTGCATGAAAGTAAGGGAGAGAGAGACAGAGAGACTCATAGATAGAGAGAGAGACACACACACACTGATAGGCAGAGAGAGACTGAGATAAAGATAGAAACAGAGATGATTTATAAAGTATTTGGAGAGGATTCTTAAGCCAGGTTGGATCTCAGATATTGTCCTCTTGCAGATTGACTGACATTTTGAAAAATGAGAACAGAAAGTCCTGGTGGTAAAAACTTCCATGGCTGTGGTCAAGTTAATATGCTCAAATGCTGAGAATATGAGCATATTTTTCAAAGTGTGCCAGAAGAATAGGGGTTTATGTTCATGTCAATTATTGCAGATAAAAATTCACAATCTGGCTACTCAAAATAGTATATCTGAGCAGAAATTTGAATAGTTTTATGAACTGAGATGGAGTCCATAACACAGATGTAGATAACTCTTACTCACACGGGACTTGTCCAGTGTAAGGATCTGACAGGCATGGACGTTCTGTGCTTCTTGCCAGTCCAGCCCTCATATGCTTTCCTGTAACAGTGTGTACATACCTCGCCATCATCTGCTGGGAGTGAAGGTTTGTTTGGAGGACAGTTGGAAAGTGTCTGTTTGTGATCTTACATTTACTTATTTCTATTTAGTTATATATGATTTGTATATAGCAGGTCTATACTGGACACAGGTACAACTTCCCTGGGTTCTCAAGAAAAAGCATGACTCACTAGAACATTTGGACTAGAGGCTCTCATCTGTGGAGAGTCCTTCTAAAGCATGCAGATACATTTTGGAAGTGATTCGCATAGGAAATTAGCAAGACGAGAAACAGGCTGGCTACACGGTGTTGTATAGATCCAGGGTCACAACATTCAGTCCTTCAGGGCTGTTATTGTTCTTAAATGCTGTCATAGTCAAAGAAACCTAGAGTCTCCATGTCATAGAAAACACAGCCAAGGATACACAGAGAAACCCTGTCTCAAAAAGAGCGTTTTCTTACAAGCTTATAATGTACTTTGACTATGCACCATCACACCGCATATTAACTCCTCATCTCTCCTCCTGCCCCTTCTTGTTGATGCTTTTCCTTCCCCTAACGTGTGACTTCTACTTACTTTCTTTTTCTTTTTTTATTGGTTTTATTGAGCTATACATTTTTGTCTGTTCCCCTCCCTTCCTACTCTCTGTACTTCAACCCTCTCTCATGACCCCCATGCTCCCAATTTACTAAAGAAATGTTGTCATTTTTTTCTTTTCTATGTAGTTTCATGTATGCCTCTCTTAAGGTCCTCTTTGTTGTATAGGTTCTTTGGGGTTGTGGACTGTAAGCTGGTTTTTCTTTCCTTTTCATCGAAAAGCCACTTATGAGTAAGCACATATTAATCTTCCTGGGTCTGAGTTACCTCACTCAGTATGTTTTTTTCTAGATCCATCCATTTGCTTATAGATTTCAAGATGTCTTTAGTTTTACCACTGAGTAGTACTCCACTGTGTACATGTACCAAATCTTCTTTATCCACTCTTCTGCTGAGGAGCATCTAGGTTCCAGGTCCTGATTGCTACAAATAATGCTGCTTTGAACAAAGTTGAGCATATGTCCTTGTGGTATGATTGGGCATCCTTTGCTGGGTTTTGAGTTAGACTGTTTCCTAATTTTCTGAGAAATTACCATACCGATTTCCAAACGGGATGTACAAGTTTGTGCTTCCAACAACAATAAGGAGTGTTCCCTTACCCCACAGCCTCTCCAGCATAAGTTCTCATCAGTGATTTTGATCTTGGCCATTCTGATGGGTGTAAGATGGAATCTCAGAGTTATTTTGATTTGCATTTCTCTGATGGCTAAGAATGTTGAGCATTTCCTTAAATGTCTTTCAGCCATTTGAGATTTGTCTGTTGACTTTGAAGAAAGAAATTGAAGAAGACACCAGAAAACAGAAAGATCTCCAGTGTTCTTGGGTAGGTAGAATTAACATAGAAAATGGCAATTTTGCCAAAATAGTCCACAGATTCAATGCAATGCCCATCAAAATCCAAGCGAAATTCTTCACCGACTTTCTAAGAACAATCTTCAACTTCATAGGGAAAACAAACAAACAAACAAAAAAAAACCCTCAGTATAGCCAAAACAATCCTGTACAATAAAGGAACTTCTGGAGGCATCACTATCCCTGACTTCAAACTCTACTATCGCACTGCAGTACTGTAAACAGCCTGGCATTGGCATAAACACAGACAGAAGGAACAATGGAATCAATTTGATGACCCAGATATCAATCCACACCTGCAACCACCTGATTTTTGACAAAGAAGCTAAAAATATAAAACGAAAAAAAAAAAAAGAAATCCTATTCAACAAATGGTGCTGTGTAACTGGGTATCAGCATGTAGAAAAATGTAAATAGATCCATATCCATCATCATGCACAAAACTCAAGTCCAAACGGATCAAAGACCTCAACATATAACCAACCACACTGAACCTCATAGAAGAGAAAGTGGGAAGTACACTTGAACACATTGTCCCAGAAGACCACTTCTTAAATATAACCTCAGTAGCACAGACACTGAGAGCATCAATTAATAAATGGGACCTCCTGAAACTGAGAAGCCTCTGTAAAGCAAAGGACATGGTCAACAAGAAAAAACAGCAGCCTACATAATGGGAAAAGATCTTCACCAACCCCACATAGGACAGAGGACTGATCTCCAAAATATACAAAGAACTCAAGAAACTTGACATCAAAAGAATAAACAATCCAATAAAAAATGTGTTACATACCAAAACAGAGAATTCTCATCAGACTTCTACTTTCATATGTGATTTGATATAGCCATATGAAATCTAGGATCCACACATGGATAAAAAAAAGCAATATTTGTTTTTCTCAGTCTGACTTAATTCATTTAAGATGATGATGTCTAGCCGCACCCCTTTTCCTGCGAATTTCATTCCCTTTTACAGCTGAACACAATTCCAGTGCGTACATATACTACAGGTTTTAATCCAGCCCCATACTGACTATCACTTGGATTTAATCTATAAATTAGTTGTTATCAACATAGCTGTAATAAACACCTGTGTGCAAGTATGTCTGTGATATGTTGGTGTGAAGTACTGTGAAACTATCAATGGATGCTATAGCTGGGTTGGTCATATAGTGGGGCTATTTTTTTTTAAATTTTCTTAAAAAGAAAACAAACTACTTTTTTCATTTTATATACCATTCCCAGTTTCTACTCCCTCCCCTCCTCCCATTCCCTCCACCTTTCCCCCACCCCCACCCCATCCACTCCTCAGAGTGGGTAAGGCACATTGCTTTGGGGAAGGTCCAAGGCCCTCACTACTATATCTAGCCTGAGCAAGGTATCCATCCAAAAGGAATGGACTCCCAAAAATCCAGTACCAGCAGTAGGGATAAGCCCTGGTGCCACTTCCAGTGCCCTGCAGTCTGCCCCAGCCACACAACTCTCACCCAAATTCAGAGGGCCTAATTTGGTCCTATTCTGGTTCCTTCCCTGTCCAGCTGGATTTGGTGAGCTCCCACTACCTCAGGTAGACTGTTTGAGTGGGTGAACCCATCATGGTCTTGACCTCTTCGCGCATATTCTCACTCCTCCCACTCTTCACCTGGACTCTGGGAGCTCAGTCCAGTGCTCCTTTTCAGGTCTCTGCCTCTGTTTCCATCAGTTGCTGGATTAAGGTTCTATGGTGACTATTATTCTCTAAAAAAACAGCGGGAGTCCTGGGCAGGGCAGCAGTGGGCTGCTGTTCCCCAAAGGCCAGTGGTGGGCCATGAGGAACAGCTGGTCCCAACACCCGAGGTCTCAGTGGGTCCCAGGCAGGTGGGAGACCACCTGGTGAGAGACAGATATATCATGTAGAGAGAGTTTGGGTATAGAGTTTATTTAGTGGGTTATGGAAGGGAAGGGGAGGGGGAGGGAAAGGGGTGAGAGAGAGGGAGAGAGAGAGAGAGAGAGAGAGAGAGAGAGAGAGAGAGAGAGGCAGCAGCCACCTCTTCAGAAGAGGGACAGGGAGAGAGAGAGAGAGCACAGGCTGAAGGAGGCAGAAGATTGGCTCCCCTTGGCAGAAAGGGGAAAAGGGGAAAGGGTGGGGCTTGTCTCTTAAGGGGACAGGGTAATCAGTTGACAGGACAGATCATAACATTGACAATTAAGATAGTCATCAATCTGACTACAGGGCAAGGCCAGTTCTGGCACCCTCTCCACTATTGCTTAGGGTCTTAGCTGGGGTCATCCTTGGGACTTTCCCTGTTTCTTGATAGCCCCATAATGGCTCCCTCAACCAAAATATCTCTTTTCTTTTTTTTTTTTTTTTTAAATATTTTCAATGGTCTATTTAACTTTATTTTATGTGCATTGGTGTGAAGGTGTCAGATCCCCTGCAACTGGATCTTCAGACAGTTGTGAGCTGCCATGTGGGTGCTGGGAATCTTGCTCTCCCACTCTGTCCTTCCTCCATCTCAACTATCCTGTTCCCTCAAGTTCTCTTCTTCCCTGCCCTTCTCCCCTTCTCCTCTTCTTTTCCCCTTCCACCCTCCCTTCTTCCCTCACCCCCATGTGATGTGGGATTTGTGTCTGTATGCTGTGAATATCATTGGTTAATAAAGAAGCCCTTTGGGGCCTGTGATAGGGTAGAATAGAGTGAGGCAGGGAAAGCTAAACTAAATGCTGGGAGAAAAAAGGCAGAACCAGTGAGAAGCCATGTAGCCCCGCCAGAGACAGATGTTGGAGGGAACTATACCTGGTAAGCCACAGCCACGTGGCGATACACAGATTAATGGAGATGGGTTAATTTAAAATATAAGAGTTAGCCAGAAATACGCTTAAGCTATTGGCCAAACAGTATTGCAAATAATATAGTTTCTGTGTGATTTTTTTATGAGTCCGAGCAGCGGAGAAACAAACAAGCAGCCCTCATACTACAACCATGCCCCCAATTTTGTCAGAAGATCTTGTCTATTTCTTAGTGGGGCTATTTTTGAGGATGGGGGAAACATTCGTTCTGATTTCCATAGTAAGTAATGCTAATTTGCATTCCCCCATCATTGACTAAATGTTCCTATTTCTCAACTTTCTGCCAAACATTTGCTGTCATTTGTTTCCTTTATATTTTTAAAATTCATTTTAATAGGTTTATTTTATTTGTGTGCCCATGCATGGCATAGCATATAAATAGATCTCACAGGGCAACCTGTGTGAGTCACTTCACTCCTTTACCCAGGGATTGGGCTCAGGATATAAGGATTCTCAGTCCCCCATCTAACCAGCATTTCTTATTTGTTTTCATAATGACTGACATTCTGACTGGAGTGAAGTGAAATCTAATTTAGTTTTAGCTTGTTTCCCTGATAGTTATGCTGAACATTTTTAATAAAATCGTTTTTATTACATTTAATTAATTAATTAACTGACCAATTTATTAATTTTCATGTGTATGCCGTCATGTGCACGCGTACACATGAGTGCCATAGCACAAGTGTGGACAGAGGACATCTTGTGAGTGTTGGTTCACTCCTTTCATGATTTGTGTCCTAGGTTTCAAATTCAGGTCTCTCTGGCATGGCAGCAAGCATCTTTATTGTCAAGCCATCTATCTGGCCCATTGAACATTCTTAAATATGTCTAATGGTCATTTGCATTTCATCTTTTGATAGCAGTCTGTTCATTATCCTATTTATTGTTTGGGTTGTTTGATCTCTTTGTATTTATTTTGGAGTTCCTTATATTTTAGCTATTAATCTTTGGCTAAGTGTACAATAGTATCCTCTACCATTCTGTAAGCCATATTTGTACTCAGTGGACTGCTTCCTTTGCTGTTTGCTGTGCATGTTTTTTGTTTGTTTGTTTGTTTTTTACTTTTATGAGGTCCCATTTGTCAGTTGTTACCACTTATTTCTTGAATGACAAGAGTTCTTGAATTATTTTCCTTACTTTTTATATATCATGTTTAGATGTTTCAGGTCTTACATGAAATTCTTTGAGTTAATTTTCATACATGTCAATGAGCAGTGTTCTAGTTTAATTTTTCTATGCCTGGATCACCAGTTTTCCAAGCATCATTTGCTGAAGAGGCTATTATATGCTCATTGTATGGTTTTGGCATTCTTGTTAAAGGATTAGAAGCCTGTAACTGCTGGGGAATTCATATCTGGGTTCTAGGTTTATTATTTCTAAGATTTTTCTTGTATAGTCTGAGGGTCTAATATATAGATCCATACCCTCCATGCTAAAGATACTTTGTTTTCTTTCTTTCCTATTTTATCTTTTTTTATTTCCTTCTCTTATCTTATTGCACTGGCTAAGAGTTCAAATATTATACCAAATAATAGTACAGAAGGCGAACACTCTCACCTTGTTCCTTCTCTGGGTACAAACAATTTGAACTTTTTTACATTTAGCATATTGTGGAGTACAGATTTACTGTATGTAGTCTTTATTATGTTCATGTAGGTTCTTTATATAACTAGCTTCTTCCAGACTCTTACCATGAATGGATCTTGATTTTGTCATAATAATTTTATGCATCTATTCAGATAATTATGTGAATTCTGGTCTTGAATCATTTTATGAAGTTAGTTATATTTTGGGTTTGTATGTTGAACCATCCTTGTAACACCAGACTGAAGCCAACTTGATTATGGTTTGAGTGAAAATGGTCATCATAGGCTCCTAGGGAAGGGTACTATTTGAAAGGATAAGAAGGTGCATACTTATCCCTAAACAATCAGGCTATTACTAAGACTATAGGTTGCTTTCCACAAACTGACAACAAGACCACATTGTGGAAGACAACATCCACACAACTCATTGAATATGGAAAGGTCAAGCTAATGACTACATAGAACCTTCACCCTGTATTCTATTGTCAATGACACAGAAAGGTATTCTGAGTTCTACAAAAAGAGAAAAGTAAACACCAATATGCTAGTCAATGGTAGCAGAAACCTTGTGGGAGTAACCAAATAATGCTTGATATGACTAAAGGCCCATTCCAGAGAGAGAACCATTCCTAACACTGCTTGGGTGACCAAAAATCAGAATTGAGATAGCCCAGAGTCCTAAGGTAAAATGAAATAATGTCAAATATATAAAAATTGATTCATGAGATGGATAAATTAATGCACACAGAGGTGAGGAGATCCTCTCACACAATGTGGCAAAGTGAGGACCAACCCCCAAAGGTTGTCTTATGACTTCTACATATGTGCTATAATATGCTCATGCCTGTATACATACACACGAACAAGTAGGCCCCCTACACACACACTCACACACAAACAAATAATAAAAGTGAATCTAACTGGTCCTGTCTGTGGGAGAGGTGGAGTTTTTCATTAGTTAGTGATTCAATATTGTTATTTGTCATAGATCTATTTTATTGATTTTTATCCTCTTGCTTTGATGTTGGTTGATTGTGCCCTGTTCTTTATACTATTAACAGTTTTTGATTTGGGAATGTATCCCAGTGATAGAGTCCTCGCCTAAGATGTGAAAAGCCGTGGATTTGATTCAGTTATGTATACATTTTTTGATACCTTTTGAAGAGGCTAATGATCTAATATAAGTATCCTGGGAACAAAATGATAGCTATATTTAAAACATTTTTGCACTGATGTCAGCGTTGTTCTTTTCTGCCAACTTGTAGGCTAGTTTTCACCTTTGTCTTCTGTCTTACTCACATCTTTGTGGTAGGTTTCTTTCAAAGAGCTCTGTAGTATGAGCCACTTAAGGTTTGGAAAATTAAAATCCTTGACAAATCAGAATACTAGCTGAGGTACAGCCTAGCCACCCTGTAAAACATAAGCCAGCTCATTTAACCCTCACAATAAAAACACTAACTTTGGTAGTCAGGTTAAAGAAATGAAACACACAAAGTATAAATTACATAAGCTTGTCCAGCTGTGTTAGTCATGGGTCCCTAGAGCAGTGGTTCTCAATCTGTGGGTAGGAACCCCTTTAGGGTTGCATATAAGATATCCCTCACATCAGATATTTACATTACAATTCACAACATTAGCAAAATTACAGTTCTAAAGTAACGCTGAAATCCTTTTATAGATTGGGGGAAATCACCCTAACATGAGGTACTGTATTAAAGAATTGAAGCATTGTAAGGGTTGAGAAGTGCTGTATTAGAGGAACAGACCTGAGAGGATGAATATATACTGAAGGGGATCTATTAGTTTCGCTTATGAAAACGTGGAAAGGTCAACAAGAGCCGTCTCTTACAGGAGAGGTTGAGAATCCACAGTAGTTTCTTGTGCCTGTGGTTTGTTGTCTCAGCAGGTGCAATCTGTCTCCGACAGCTTGGTGAATTCCTGGATAATTTCTGCTCTTCACTTGGTATTGGAAGGCCAGGCCAGTTGGTGCTAATATCAGGAAAGAAACATAGCAGCAACAGGTAGAGTCGCCATTGAGGAGTGCATCAAAAAGCATGTTTCCTTCTTCCACATCCTTTTGTGTGGTCTGCCACCAGTAGGTGATGCTCACATGTAGGCTGAGTCTCCCAGCTCCAAACAATCTAGTTAGTAAAGTCTCTCTTAGGAGAGTCCAGTAGCCTTGGTTTTAGTTGATCCCAGACCCTGTCTAGTTGACAACCAAGATCAGTCATCACACAAGTTTACAGATGGCTGAATCACAATTCAGATGTAGGTCTGAAGCTCCCAAGTCCAACCTCATTGTTTTAACTTTGTTAAAAGCCTCATGTCCAAGAGAAGAGAATTTATAATTACCTGGAAGGTTAGTGTGTACAAAATATTAGTTTAAAATCTTAGTTCTTTGGAAGCAAAACAATGAATATTTCAGAACAACTCTCAAGCAGTAAGTCAGTGCATAATTAAAAACCAATATGCTTATATTAACTTCTGATTGCATTTGGATTTTGTATTTCAAACTAGGTTGGCACATGAATATTAGAGCTGAAGAACTAGAATAGATCCCCAAACATAAGGTAAAGTCAGGTGTGTTAATGCTTGCCTTTAATCCAGCATCCTGGAGGCAGAGACAGGAAGATCATAAGATCAAGGCTAGCATGATGACTCTGTCTCACAAATTAAAACAAAAACCAGACAACCAAGCACATAAAAACATATGGTGGGCCAACTGCAGACAAGCACGTCTCTCCTTTACTATAGCTGACTGTCACCTACCAGTTATTCACAGGGCTGTACATGGTGCTTGTATACTGTGTGTCCAACTTCAAATCTTGTGGATCCACTCTAGTTTTATTGCAGAGATTTGAAGAGGTTCAGCATTGTCTGATGCTAAATCAATAAGTTGGGAGCACAATTGCTCTTTCAAGACAGTTGCTAAGGTTTGAAGACCACAGACAGTCAGCTTTTTTCGCCTGAGCTGCCATCGAGACACCACATTTTCCTCTCACTGGGGGTCTCATGTCACAAATGTTTTGAAACAATGCCTAGTGTTTTGCAGATCTTTATGTTAAATATACATATATTTTCTCCATAGATTTAAAAGTATTTTGCAAAACCCATATCTAGTGTGTGTATGCTTACACACACACACACACACACACACACACACACACACACGCACGCACACACTCACTCACTCTCACACACTTAGGTCTTTGCTATTAGAAATAGGCTTGAAATTTCTTTGTTACAAACATAAATAAATCTTTCTTGTCCAAAAATCTTTTTATTCTTCTAGTTAAAAACATTTTACTAGGCAAGCTCTGTAAGTGGATAAAACAATTACCTTGAAAAGTTTTAATTTCAGCTGATTAAGATATGCCTTATGAGTGCAGAATTTGTTGGACTTATTCCACAGGCTATGTTAGTGCTAATTAACTGATCATGTTGTTCATCATGCTCCTTTTTTTATATATATTCATCATATATTGCAAATATATGTCTATCTACTTAGCAAAGGCATTCCTGTATGTTTTGGTAATGGTTTTGAGATGGTTTGAAGCATTTTTTCACTATGCTATTGCTACCCTAGATATATTTTCAAATTAAAATTTATGTGGCATTACATCATCATCTGCTTGACCATTGCAGCACTATGTGGTTGAAACAAATCTTTCTGCCTGGGTAAATCTGACTTAGTAAGTGCTGTTACCTTTGGCCATGCCTTTGGCATAGAGGCCATCTGTTTGCCATGAACACAAAGAAGTCCATGGCATCGTGGCTGACTTATTTAGTCCTTCCTTATAAGTTTAGCAGGGCTCAGTTTTCTGCTCTGGTACACAAGGTCCAAGACAGCTTTGCAGAATTAAGCTGCAGTTCCAGCCTTGATGTCCTCCCAGGTGAGTGCCTGGGCTTCGCGCTTACACTCCTAAAGCAAGCAAACTTTAAGCTAATTATGTGCTAGCTGATGCTCCCTTGCTGAATTTTGGCAGGTTGCTTCTGTAAATTATGAAAAATAAATGTGAGATATGCAGATGTCTTTTGTTTGAAGCAGATGTTTGGTGAGTCTTGCCAAAACCTAATCAGCTGTTCCCCTGGGGGGTCTTCCCCTTACAGCGTTACCCCAGAGCAGCTCAGAAACACGAAAAGGTGATCAGAAAGCACTCTGTGGAAACTTGAGGCAGGCTTTGTACTTAGAGGTCTTTGTTATGGAAAAATAAAACTAGAAATATCCCAATCATCTCTTGTAGAAGACACTGGATACGGAGTATTCTCTTCTGGAAGTCATTGATAAAATTGTCCATAGCGTGAGCTCCTTTTGCCACTGTCAGAAGAGGAAATGCCTTCTAACTCATTTGTTTAGGACCAAGAACGTTGTCTTGAAGAAGAAATCTCTTATTTGCTCATCCAAGAGATCTAACCATACCATAAAATATGGATAAGAATGAAATACATAGGTAATATACATATATATGTAGATCATATATTCAAATGTCAAATTAGCAAAGGTTTTATGGTATCAAAGTTGTCAGTCAGTTTTCCCTCTCATGTGGGCTTTAAGTAAAACAGAAACAAGTTGTAGTGTCCTGGCGGCTCAGTGGAGGAAAAGCTATAGAATTGGTACGTGTTGAGACTACCATAACAGTGTCTTAATTACCACCCAATCTAGAAAGTGCATGAAGTAGACATGCCCACGACTTGCAGTTCTGCTGACCACTAACATGTGAGTTTGGGCATTTATTTAACGGTTTCCATCCTCAGTCTTCTAATAATAATTCCTACAGCCAAAGACCTTGTTCCAGTGAGACAGTTTAAGTCAAGTGAAGACACACTGTATATGTGCCTAACATATCATTGAGAAAAACCTCAACCACTGAAGAACTCATTCTATAATTTTCTACTCTCTTCTCTAGCCCCTCCTCACAAGGACTTACACATCTATTTACACTTACCAAATAGATATCTCTTCATGGAAACAAGCACTCTCCTCTCTAGCACCTTCTCACAAGGACTTACATACCTATGTACACCTACCAAATAGACATCTCTTGCGTGCAAAGCAAACACATTTCTCTCATTTATCTGCTTCCATTTGCAAAAGACAGTACGCATCAGCCTTTTGCCAGCATTATCTCTTTCATTTAAGATATCATAATATCTTAAATTTGGCATTATATGGCATTTGCAATGTTTCTTCAGTTTCCTCTGAAGACTTTCAAATTCCCCCAGATTTCTTTACTGGCTCATCTCCAACACTTTTCTATTCTGAATCTCCTTCAAAACCAGAGGTTCTTCTTTAATGGAAGCTTGCCATGTTTTTAGGATTTTACCAATACTAATATAAGAGCCATTAAGCTGAGCCAGTCTTTATTGTCAATTGTGTGTCCAGTACTTTAAATATTGAAGGTGAATGGCACAAAAAGGGTCCTTTCCATGACTCTTTGCTGACTCTAGAAAACACTTCACCCTTTCTACTCAAAGTCAGCATTTATTATTCAATCCTCTGGCTTTGATTTAAGCACTGCTACAGATTTAACAGACATTTTATTTCCATGCCTCTTAGGCTATATTTTAGAAACATCTGTGCCACATGCATGAGATGTGGACAACTGGTTGAATGTGATAATTTCTCTAATGGTACGTTATTATTTTCTCTGACAGAAAAATGCTAGTTATTTTGGCAATATATCCATACAAACTCACCTGTATTTTGAAAATTACATTATATAAGAAAAAAATTCTACCTCTGGATCTGTTCATAAGCCTCATTAAAGAAAGGAACATGAGAAGAAAATGAGATAAAAATAAAATAGTTAAAAGATCAATATAACTTGCAGCCTTGGGGCTTTTAGTATGAAATGGATGATATAAAGTCTATACACTAAAGATAATGACTTGTGTTAAAATAACATTTAACCCAATTCATTTAATATCTATATTCCTAAAACTGGGTGGTAATGGTGCTTACCTGATTACTACCCTTTGTGGTATTAGCTCAGTGTAGATATTTCAGAATTCTGTAAACTTGGGGGAAGTGTTCAGTTATTAGGTGACATATTGCTGAATTTGAGAAGTACATAAGTTGCTTCTCTTGGTGCTTTATGACATAAAAGAAATGGAACCTCAGACTAAACAATGTATCTAACCTACAGGTAAAAAATGACAGAACTTAACTATGAGTCTGGGACTTTTTCCCCATTATTCTTGTCTAACTCTCATATGGCTATGAATAATGAATCTACATAATAATAATTTTAATAAAGTACAAACCAAACACACAAACATTTGATGAATAACAAAACCATTATAGGCACAATTAATGTAGAATGCTTCATAGGAGAAGTTAAGCTTTGAAGAAGATCAGGTGGGAAGAATCTATGTAATATACTGCACGTGAAATATGTGCTGTAGTCTTCTTAATTTCTAACTTTGAGTCTGGCTTCCTTCTGACTTAAGTTTATCATCAGAAATTTCTTTTCTGTCTTTGAAGGTATGTGTATTGTTGCTCAGCAATCTCTGTAGGAGGTTCTTCTGTATTTGTGTTGCTTTCATTGGTGAATAAAGAAACTGCCTTGGCCTTTTGATAGGGCAGAAATCAGGTAGGTGGAGTAGACAGAATGGAATGCTGGGAAGAAGGCAGTGTGGCAGACGCCATGTTTCTCCTGCCTGAGACAGATGCTGGTTAGACTGTGCCAGTAAGCCACAGTCAAGTGGCGATACACATTAATGGAGATGAGTTAAACAAATATGTAAGAGTTAGCCAATAAGAGGTTAAAACTAATGGGCTGGGCAGTAATTTAATTAATACAATTTCTGTGTGGTTATTTCAGGGGTTAAGCTAGCTGGGCGCCGGGAACGCGGCCTGCTCCTCATACAACAAATCTCCTACAAGGCCTTGTTCTCACATGTTGAGAGAATGTATCCCTGGCTGAGGGGCAGTTTTGTAAGAAACAAAAGTAGAGGAGCAGGCAAGATGTTGTCAATCTTCTCATTTGCACTTTAAGAGTATTCCTAACAGTGGTCCAGAGATGAATGATACTATGAACCAGTTCCATGGGGATTTCAAATTTCAATGGTGTATGTGTGGGTGTACATGTGTGTGCATGCATATATATATATATAGCATACATATAAATTAGCATGTGCATATGTATGTGCACATAGACATACAGCTATGCTTATTTATGCATATGGAAAATAGAGTCTCATGGAGATCACTCTGGTCTGAAACTCACTGTGTAGATAGAATGACTAGAATGACCTTGAACTCATCACCCTCTTAACTCTTCCTTCCAAGTGCAGGGGTTACAGGTATGCAGCAACACACACAGTGTGCTGGCTATTTTCTTATTGTATTTATTTTTCTTGAAAAACAAAACTTCTAAAATAAATGATAATATCAATAAAAATAATAATTCATTGTTGAGCTACATCCAGAGTTAATGGGAATATATTTTAAAGATATCATAGATGCATTTATCTAGCTTTAACCACCTCATCAAAGAATATTATTTTTTAAAAAGATGCCTCATAAAGATGTATGAATAGATAGACCTATGATTATTCAAAAAAAATTGTACAAATCAAAATAAGTTTGCCAGAGCAATTTAAAATAATTAACCTTTGACAAACCTCCCTCTCTGGTAATGAAACAGTAACTATATGAATAAAAGATAAGTCGTGACATTCAATGAATTATAATATTCATCCCATAAATTACTTGATATAATAGCTCTATAGTCTACATTTTTATAACACTAAAATGTCCCAAATGCAAAAAACCTCATCCATTTCTAGTGCGTGGTTTGTGGATAGACTGGGTGATTTTTTTTATTCTTTAAATATCTTTCAATTAGTGTGTATTATTATTCTCTCCTATCCTACAAGAAATACTTCCTGTCAGCCTGTCAAGCATTTATGCAGCACATATACATAGTAAAATTAAGACTCGTGCTCACTGCCCCTGCAACGTATGAAAATAAGTGAATACTAACCTGATGTGCACATGGGAGTTAGTTTCTGGGTGGCATTGCCATCTGGTTCATTATCCCATTCGAGAACACAGTGGCCAAGTTGCTTGTATAGATGGCATATGCTTAGGACAATTGCTGCTCTCTCACTACTTTTGTCTCTACTTCCCTGAAATAACAAAATGACCTCATAGAGGTGATAAGCACTCAAAGAGTAAAAGACTCGGGCTTTATGAGGGCTCTTTGGTGTAGCCAAGTCTAAGGATTTTGGAACAAATACAGCATGCCAAAAGATCTTTGCATTACAATTCTATACATTCCTGCTTGCCCATTTTTTGCCCATAAAATCAAGGACTTGTTCATCATCTAGGGATGACCAATTGGTTTCCTTAACTCTCCCAAGGCATTTGGTGGAGTCAAGTAAACAAAATAGTTTCACTTTGCGTAAGGAAACTGAGGCAGAGTCTCCGTGATTTGCCCCTTTAATTACCAAGCTGTACTTCCTTAGACAAGCCATGACCTCTAGCTACTTGTACACAGAACATCCCTCAGAAGCAGATCTTTGTTCCCTGAGGCATGGCTCAGCTTGTCACAGCATGCCATAGTTGCGGCTGTGTAAGATGGCAGTCATGATTTTGGAGCTGGCTTATTGAGTCCCTCTGTCACAGTTACAGGAGTGGTTGAGTGGAGCACCTGCTAATTCCAGACCTCCAAAGAACGACACTTGACTAGCCTCTGTGGTGCTGTCTTTTAGACTTCAAATACCCTTTGCTTATACAGTGTGTGGGGGGGGGGATAAATTCAGATACAACAGAAAGAAAAGATCCATGGAAAATAAAAGGAATCAATAATTTACAGCAGAACATTATTCCTTAATCAAAGTAAATTCATAGCATTTGGGTTTGGGAGTTGGTGACACCATCTTTTATTAAATAAGCCCAGAGTAGGTCAGTTTTTCTTCTTCTACCTCTTCTTTCTTCTCTTCTTCCCACTTCTTCAGGCACTTTTTTTCTGAGACACGAAATTAGGAGTCGTTGGAGGATCACAAATGCCCGGATGAGGATGAAGGGCATAAAATTTGTGAATGGACCTACGGGCCTCTTGGTTATGAAAGGTTTCTATGGCCAAGTATTAACATCACATATAAAAACGTCTTTCAAGGAGATGTTCTTCTTGCCAGAGGTATTATTAAGAATTCTGTCAGGTGGTTTTTTTGGATGACCTGTTAGTGGCTGAGTCTGAGGTCTGTACTTCCATCTACTTGATCAGCATCAACTCAGTGTAAAATGTTGTCGATCTATATAACAGGAACTAAGCAAATTTCATACGCAAACTTTGATTTGAGGAGTTGGAAACAGACATCGTAACCTATGGAAGCTGTAGTTCCTATCACTTATGCCACCGTTGCCCTTTGATGTAGCTTCATAACTTTGTTTTCTTTTTAATAATCTACCAGACATTGTATTGAGACCAGACTAGAAAGATATTTTAGGTTGTAATGATAGGTACTTAGTGCATGGTAGCCGAAATTTAAATGATAAGTTTCGATTTACATTTTTGTTGTTGTTATTGATTGATTGGAACCCAGTAAAAGTCCTATTGCAGAGAGTTCTGATAATTTTTTAATGTGACACAGCAGAAAAATACATTTTGTATCCTAACCCAATATATATATTATGTTCACACACACAAATATGAGTATGTATTTATGTGTACATATAGATATGACAGAAACATAGATTTATTACTGATATATAGTTAGAGCAGTACTGCATCAAACATAAATCTATTAATATGCAAGTGCTATTAATGTACCATATTGCCTTAATACCTCTTAATTTCAAGGTTTTCAAAAGCTAACCAAAGCTCAGAGACTTGAGTCAGAACAATATAGGGAAATATTTGAATTTATTATTTAACTTTGCTTGTAAAATTACAGAAAGGCTGTTGACTGGCAACTTCTCTCTGACTTAGCTTCTGATTCACACTGAGTGATTGGCTGTTTGAATGCTAAGGGGACAATAGAAAAATCCTCTCTTCATTTCTTTTTCCCTTACAAATTTCTTGAAGTCTACTGACATGCATGACCTTGAGGAGTGGTGCAACATCCCTGAACCTGCATTATGCTCTCTTGCTCTCTTCATGTCCCAAAGGTCTACAACCTTTCATCTGGTGCCTGAATCTGGTAAAAGCTGTCACTGTCCCTGTGTTCTCTGCATGAAGTAAACATTTCTAGGAATGTGTTTGTGTTGCTCCAGAAGGTTCTCTAAAATGTTGACAGATGTGAAAGTGAACATTATAAACATTTAGTTTTGCATTTATATTTCTATTGTTTCCATGGTGCTTTTTCTTTTTTTATAAAATAAAGCCCTATTACTGCTATTTTTTAGAATTCTTCTGGTTTTGTAGCAGGTTTAATTCATTTAATGAACCTCTTCTTGCATGTCTTTTGGCTTGCTGAGGCACGGCTGTTGTTGGCTGTAAGGCATCCCAGGGAGAAAGGGGTCCACGATTTCACTATCGTAACATTTTAGCTACAGGGTCTCTATTTGTGAGAGATTCCCAGAGGCCACCTTGCCAGCCTAGAGGTCTATTGTGTGTATATCACAAAGACAGTCAGCGAAGGTTAGCGAAAGCAATCTGGAAACAGCCTCAAGTGAAAGCCACTTTTGTTGCTTATGTAGCTCAGTTGCCAAGATGAGTCACTTCTGACTTTTCTCCCAAGGTAGCTGTGTGAAGAGCAGACAGTTCCTGTGTGAGTACTGCAAGCGGATGCCTTGGCAGAGAACACTCAGAGACATGGAGACTTGCTGTAGAGCTCAGCCATAGGTGAGAACTTAGGGAACTTGGTCTTTTCAGCCCACTAGCAGTTCCTCTAGAGTTTGCAAGCACACAGCTCATGTGTTTGTTTACAGTGAGACATACGACTGTCTCCTATGGCTGGAGTGTTTACATGGGAAGGACCCGTGTACACCCTCAGCACCGAGAAACACATGACGCCAACTCATAATCACCAGTTCTTTGTGGACTGAAAATCTAACGGGGTACTGGATACACAAGATAACGTCACTGGCCAAGACAATCCATATGTCCATCTCCAAAAGGGATTCAAACAATTCATTGACTAAGCCTTTCTTTCCTCTAGATGGCCATTGGATAGTGGGAATAATGTTATCTGCTCTTCAGTGCTGTTGTGATGGATAGAGAAGAAAAACACATTATGTATTAAACACAGTTTTGGTGTCTAGTGAATTGCACAGAGGCTCCTAAAATATTAGTCATTGTAACCTTTGTGACCAGATGGGTGGGTCTGACCATAGTGTCCTTCACTTCCGAATAATACTTTCTTTCTTTTCTATTACAGATTATAATAGTGGGTGTAGAAATCTGTTGAAATTGAGAAAAGCACTATTAAATGAAAAAATAAGAGGGGAGAGAATGCAGGAAAAGCCATAATCCCACCTCAGAGCAGAGAGGTCTTTGTTAACGTTGTGGTGCGGTCTTTCCCAAAATGTTGACTTAGTCTGAAACTCAGTTCTCTGAGGTAGGGCAGGATTTATTTGGGGCTAACAAATGTGACTTCCTTATCAACCTTTCTATGGGACTTGACCTGGTTTGTGGCCCTTACTGAAAGTGTTAGGTAAATCAACTCTACTTTGTCTATATAAAGCTGATTAAGGAAAATAAATGAATTTTTTGACTGAATCTTCAAGCCACACCAAACCCAGAAGGTGTGTGTGTATGTGTGCGTATGTGTGTGCGTGCATGTGTGTTGTTTGTGATGTAATTTTTGGTAGCTTGAATTTGAGTTTTGAAAATCTAGGCTAGAGATGGGAAAGGAGCTGGGGGAGGGTAGGAAGAGGTGGGAAATGATAAAGAGGACAAGGGAGGTGTTTAGCTTTCATTTGCAAGCCTGATACCCGCTGCTTTGTTTATGGATTTGATGCTATTCATACAGTCTTTGCAATATTAATTTTTAATTTATGATGCTCATTAGGAGACACTTAAAAGAGAACAATTATCATTTATCTTGATATATTATTTACTAGGACTGACTGTCATGGTTAGAAGCCCATGATTAGTGAGGGGGGATAGAGAAGGGCTTCTAAAAGGGCTGGGGTAAAAAGATGGAAGCTTAAGAAGCAGTTGTCAAAACCTAAAACCCAAAGTTCTGATGTTGAAGTCAAAGCCACACAATCTCTAATCAAGACTCAGGAGGCCCCGCTACGACAAGCCTGGAATAGTACTTAATGAACCTGCAGCATCATATTAATGAGATGCTCGGTAAGGCTATCAGCTCATCAATTATTCATCCAGCTGCAGTCGCGATACTTTGCTATCGTCCTCCTCTTTTTGCGTTGGTGTGATTACTTTTTTAACCCTCCATTTCCTCACTTGGAGTGTAAACAAGGCTTTCTGTTCCTTAGCTCCCCTCTGCTGTGGTCAAATACATCTCTTCGCCATAGCCAACCAGATGTTCAACTTGATAGTATAAGTTTGTTTCCTGGGAATTGCAGCTTCTACGAGTGTCGGAGAGTAAGGATACTCCAACTTTGTGCTTTCTGATGTTTTACTATTATCTTTACATTAAACAAAATGCACTGTGTTGTAATTGTGTATTTATCTATGATTCTCTCCTGCTAAACTGTGAGTTGCTAGTGAATGACTCATACTAAATGGGTAAATGAATGAAGGAGGGGATGGGAGGACCGAGTCATGTCTAATGCTTAGTCTTATTTATATTCAAGGTTTTGAAGTGGCGACCTCAGCATTATCCAGAGGTTTCCAAATGAAATCAAATAGGTTTCCATCGAAGCTAACTGAAACAGGAAACTAACAATTTGCATTTATGAGCTGGATCGTGCCAGTGAAAATATACCTGCAGGTCTGATGCAGCACACAGGTCTGGAAGGTGCCCAGCTCTACACAGGCTTATTTTATGTATTCATATAGAAATTAAAACCAGTCATGCTCTCAAATCACCCACAGTGTAGGGACAAAATTATGATGAGTCCAAGCCTAAGAGCATTTCAGTGCATTTTCCAGATGAAGACCTTAGAGTTTCAGGATGAATGAGCTCTGAAGTACGGCACAGAATGGGAGACACTGGTTTGCTCACTCAAGGTCAACAAGAAAGACTTTCCATCCTTCAGTAGGTGAAGCAACAAGGACTGTGGTACTGATCCAGACTGACCAAAGCTGTTATTCTGTGTAGCTAGAGATGACAAGGAGGCACAGGACTGGAAATATACTTTTTTCTTTCTTTCTTTCTTTCTTTCTTTCTTTCTTTCTTTCTTTCTTTCTTTCTTTCTTTCTTTCTTTCTTTCTTTCTTTCTTTCTTAGTTTCCTACTTAGGGCAGGGATAGAAACGGTAGAGTTAATACTACCTGAAAGGCAAATTGACAAGTTAGATAGTGTTAGCCCCACCCATTACGACTATTCAAATAGAGAATAGAGCAAAGAGATTCGTTTTCTTAGAAATGGAACCCCAAGCAAACAGAAGGAAGGGTGAATATACAGGGCTGCTCTTTAGCTTCGAGTGAGTAGAGTTCCAAGTGGCCACCTCCCCAAATGCTTCCAATCTCCAGACTCTCAACCAGTCACAATGCTACAGCCATATTTTAAGAAATTCCATTTGGGAGCGCTCTCTACAGACCTTTGCAATGGCTCCTGCCAGTGAGTCATGCTGAGCTTTGAGTGCAGATAAGCTTCGGCTACTGCTGTTATTGCTCCTTGGGAAACTCTGCTGGCTGGAGACGCTCAAGGGCCTCAAACAGGTTGGTACAGATGAGCGCTGCACTCTTTATCTTATGCTATGATCCCCTAACCTGTTTTTCCTTCATTACATCCCCGAAGTTGGAATGCACTTTCTCATCAATGTTTTATGCTCGGTTTTGGTCAAGTGGCAGTGATAGCGGCTGCCGCCGCATGCACATAATTTATCCCAGCCACAGCTGTATAAGTTTTTGTAATTTCAGTGGAATGAGCTCTCTCAGCCCTTCTTCTGGAGAGATAGCTTCTGCCTCTCCCCTTTCTCCCCCTTTTCTTCCCTCCCCCACTTCTCCCCTTCCCTTCCCCCTCCATAACCCACTAAATAAACTCTATACCCAAACTCTCAAAAAAAATTTTCAGTGGAATGATACATTGTTGGAATGTTTGCCTGGCGTCATTTCACTCAAAGTATCTTCAGAGAAACACATGGTGACTTACCACTGAAGGCCCAAAGAAGCAGGAAAACAGAGAAAAGGGCATTAAGTGTGAGACTGAGGTAGCAAAGTAAGTGACATAAGGGACAAGGATGCTCTGGAGAGAGGACGGTGTCTGCAGACAGACAGACAAGGCATGTTAGAAGGTAAGCAACGCAACTGAAGTGGGGAGAAGTTGTCTTGCTTAGGTTTCTTATCGGCATATAGAGTAATGACATGCTTTTCAGTGGGCGGTGCTAAGTCATCTCATGTGTGTGTCACAGCAGGAAACACACCAGGGACCAGTTCTTGAATGTCTTTCCCCCATTTGAGCTTTGTGGTCCAAAAAAAATGAAATTCAATTTCAAAATGTTAAATCATCATAACTGTAGTGTTGACCACATTACAAAAGTGCTAGCTTGGGACTGATTTGTCCTTCCTTGCATGTTAAGTTCTTCTATCTGATTTCAGCCTAGCTTCTCATGTTTGTTGGAAGCAAACCACTGGGACTGGAAATGATTTAAACTTAGGGAGTTTGCAAAAGAACTCTGGATCCTACCTACACTACATACTTTAAACTGACTGCGTGGGGTTAATTAGGGTCCAGCCTTGTGGTGGCTTAAATGAGAAATGTTCCCCTTGGGCTCAGGCATTTGAATACTTGACCCCCAATTGGTGGCATTGTTTGGAGCGCTTATGAGGAGATGCAGCCTTGCTGGAGGAAATATGTCAAATGACCTGTGCTTAGGTAGAAATCCTGTGGAAGAAGAGGAGGAAAGACTATGAAAGCCAGAGGGGCCGAGGACACCGTGAGTCAACTGACCTGGGCTCACGGAGGCTCACAAGATCTAGCTTACAAGGCCAATCAGAGAACTTGCATGGGACTCACCCATACCCTCTGCACAAATGTTGCAATTGTGTGGCTGGGTCTTCTGGTGAGACTCCTAACAATGAGAACAGAGTCTGTCCCTAACTCTGTTGCCTGTTCTTGGGACCCTTTTCTCTTGCTGGGTTGCCTCCTTCAACCTTAATAGGAAAGGAGCTGCCTAGTCTCGCTACAACTTGATATCCCATGGCTGGCTGATATACATGGAAGGCTTGCTCTTTTCTGAAGGGAAGGGAGAGGGAGTAGATGGGAGTGATGTAGGGAGGGGCTGGAAGGAGAGGAGGGAGGGAGGGAAAACTGTGATTGGGCTGGAAAAACAATTGCTCAATTAATACTAAAAGGGTTTTGAAGCTTCTCCCAGTTTCCAGTTCTCATACTTCTTCATGCTTGGGGTTGAGGTGAGTGCTCAGATTTCTGCTCCTGCTGACATGATGAGCTGTCTTATCGCTCTGGAACCAGAAGCCAAAATGAGCTCTTTCTTCCATAAGCAGCTTCTATCATGATGCTGTTACCACAGCCAAAGAAAATAACTCATAGATGGCTCATTATTCTGGGGAGGTGTAACTGGAGACCAGCTTTTCACCATCTCTGGGCTCAGCACCAGAGCTGTCAGGATAACTATGAGAGCACAAGTTCAGGGTAGAAAGAACAGATGGAAATAGAGGCAATGACCCACATCAGAGCACTGGACTGAGCTTCCAAGATCCAGTGGAAGAGTGGAAGGAGTGAGAGTATGAGCAAGGAATTCAAGACCATGAGGGGGTTCATCCACTGAGACAGTTTGCCTGAGCTAATGGGAGCTCACCAACTCCAACTGGACTGGGAACAAACTAGTCCCTCTGAAGGGGGTCGATAGTTGGGGCAGACTAGGTGCCACTAATAGTGACACTGGGGTTTGTCTCTTTGGATGTATACCTTGTTCAAACTAGATATAGGAGGGAGGGCCTTGGACTTTCCACAGGGCAGGGTGCATTGCCCACTCTTAAGATTGGAGGGGGTGGGATGGGAGGGGGTGTGTGTAGGAAGTGGGAGGGGAGGGGAAGAAGGGGAGGGAGTGGTAATTTGGATTGGTATTTTTTAAATAATAAAATAAAAAAAAACAAGTTCAGAGTAGAAATTTGGAAATATAAAATAAGTTTAAATAAAAAAAGGTGTTGTAAAATGAGTAATGTAAAATGAGTGTTGAAAATGAGTTCATTTCCTTCATCTTGCAGATGAAGAAGCTAAATTCAAAGAAATGAAACCCAATGTTTATTAATTTCTTGTTTAATAATTAGACCTTCTGTACAAATGTTGTTTTCTGAAACCAAGCATACCGATTTCTGGCAAGGCAATATATCACATAAAATGTATGCATTTTGGTTATGTATAAAAATGACAAATCTTTGTTCTGTCAGCTGTGATGGATATTTATTATGACTATTTTTTTTTACTAGTTAGGAACTTAAATTTGAGTTTAAAAGTCATCTTATTTCCCTAAAGGGTTTTTTAAAATTTAATTTTATTTACTCTCTCTATGTGTGTGTGCATGTGTGTGTGGTTCATGTGCACATGTCGCACAATGGGCTGTGTATATGAAGGTCAGAGATCAAGCTTTGGTGGTTGACCTCTGGCCTTTCCACTATGGAACTTGGTAAGGCTTAGTGGAGGGTGTTTTATCCACTGTGCTGTCTTACAGGCCTCCTGGAAGTTTTGACTGCTAAGTAATTTATAATCCTGATTGCTTCCACCCTTCACCCTGTTTATCGTGTTGTATTGTTTCAACTTTCCAAATGAAAATCTGAAAAACTGCTGCTTCCTCTCTTGGATGTAAGAGGACATTGTGCACCACCAGCACTATAAAAAGAAAGAAAAGGATGGGAGATGGTGTAGGAAACACCTTCCTCCCTCTCTACCTATGTCCACTAAGGAATTAACAATGTATGTTTGCTGCCTCCTAAACCAGAAAATATGTTATGGATTTTAGAGGGTGAAAATTTAAGGAAATAAAAGCAGAGAGAGCTTGCCATGATGTCTCACTGCACAGCGGAAGGTAGTCCATGCTGTGTGGTTTCATGATTGTCAATATATGAAAATTCAAATATAGAGGACTATATTTGTGGTGTACTGTGAGATGGATGTGCATGTGTGAGCATCCCCTATAATTTATATGCACACACAGGTGTGTACTTCTGTCGGTCTAATATGGAGCATATGTTTTCATTCTCCTAATAAATGATCCTAAAACCTAAGAAGGCCATTTTCAAGTTTTTCTGCCATGTCCTGGGTCATCTATTTTCTAAGTAGAAATTTTACATTTTGTCAGACAGTTCAGTTGTTCTCAGAATTAATTTCATCTTGGCTGTGTATTTTATCTAGAGAAAATACAGAGTAAGTTTTACAAATATTATTATTTATTTCTATTAAACTAAAAAAGAATGTAAGAAGAATAAAAAAATACAAACTAAAAAAAATAATTGAAAAAGAAAAGGAAGAAATTCCTCTCTGAAATCAAGTAAAAGGGGTCATGATATAATCTGAGGACCTTTCAAAACCACATCTCAAATCTACTGCCTGCAAAAGTGCATGATGGAGAAGAAAACTTATGGCTGAATCACGACAAAAGGAAATAATTTATCAATTACAGAACAACAGTGTCAGAATCAGCCACCAGTCCTGTACCACGATCATATGGGAACTTTCATTGGGAACAGAAATACTTTCTTTATATGACTGTAGCTTTTATGACTCAAGAAGACTTTTTTTCTTCCTCCAGGAATAGAGGGAGGAATTATAGCATCCAATCCCTCCTTCCCTTTCTGGGCACCCACAAAGCCACTTTCAGAGTGGTGAGGACGGTGGGGTCTAAGATCATCATCAGCACTACTGCTGCCTTTAAGAGCCCATGATCTGTTTGCTTATCCTACGGTATAAGCCTTTTTGGAATCTTTAGTATGAATGAAGGTAAAAACTAGATAGTAGATTATAAAAATAAATTTATTAAAAGAAACCTCAAAATACTTTAAAAGTTAGTAACAAACCCTATTCTTGCTTCAATTACTGGTACATACAAATTCATATAAATCCACTCTGTTGACTCTGACATTCAGTGACTGGCAGGGCATCACATTTCCAAAATACCATTTGCGATCCCTGCATTCAATACAGCAGGGCATCAGAGCTCAAAGTCCATGCTGGTTTTCTCCTCATTGCCCTTATGTCTGAGTCATTTAAGGAACAATGCTTTTGAGAAACAGTATTACTCTTTCCTCCTGATTCTTTTTTCTTATAAAATTCAGTTTTTGGGTCAGCTTCGAGAGGAAATTCAATCATGAGATGCACTGTACAGGAGGGCACCATGCTACTCTTAATATTAACCTCTTTTAATCTGGATAAGGCCATCTAACTTTCTGATTTTTGCCTAGGGAGAACTTTCTTTTTATTTTTTAAAGTATATCCCTTTGACTCGTTTGCTAGTAATTGACTTTGTCCTTTTTTCATTTATTTCCCTGTCTCCCGGTTGTAGCATCTTCTCCCTGGAGTCTCAGGTTAGAAGTTTTCCCTTTTGTGAAACCGTGACAGGTGCCTAATTGAATGATGAATGTCCCTTTATTACTCTGTAATTGAACTGCCAGCTTTTTGATTGGTGTGCAGAGATGCCCCCATCCCCATCAGACTCAGCAGGGGGTTTTGGTAGTTGGCAGTCTGGTCCTATACTCCATCTGTCTAATCCCATCTAGTCCCCATTTACTTTTGGGGAGTGGTACAGAGGTAGGTAGTGAGGGGGAGAGGGAAGTCATAATAAATTATGCTAATTTGATATGGCTCTGACAATGAGAAGATCGCATTGTTCCATGTATCTTGTGGGTACATGCTTCAAGGCATTTTGTTGTCATGGGTTCCTAATCTGACAGGTCCAGGATGAAGATTAATGGTCCTCACCTGAGTGACAGAACAGGGGATTGTGGGGAAGAGAGGGTCATTCATCATACTCTGACAGGTGTCATTCAATGCGACACGGCTCTATCGTCACGGAGCTAGCAGTTCCACTTTTCTGCCAGTTAAGCAAGGAGTTTAATAACATCCCCAGAATTAAAACGCACTCTTTGTAGCAGCTCTTACAACTGAGAATAAGAAAATCAATTCTTCACATGTTACAGCAGTTAACTGACTGGGGCTTTGACTCTATTCTAGTCTCTGGGCTTTATTTCAAGCAAAAAGATTTTTGTGAGACATCATTTGCCACAATTTACTCATAGTGCTGACTTTGATATTGGTGATTATCATAGGTACATTACAGATACAGGCTTTCATATCCATTGTTATCTTACTCCCTGCCTGCTAAAACACATGCCCACATTAGTGGGGTCTCTCCTACTTCATCCTCATTAACCGTGTTTACCGCTTCTCTCTTCATTAATATTGATCCCCTCCCCAACTAGCAGAAACAATAAGGCAGACACTAATTTGAAACATTTGGCTTCATTAAACTGTTTTGACTTCAGGTAGCAGGGACCTGCAAGCCAGAGAATATGACTCACAGACTGAGAAGGGGAGACACACGTTGGTGTTTTGGGGGTTGACTTGATGAAGGACACTCTGGGTGGGTAGGTGGGATATATTAAGAAACATGGCTTTGGATTTCTATATTCCCCTTCTACTCTGGAGTCCATTTATCCACCAACATGAATGATCAAACATTTATATTTTCTGCTTATATCACTAAGGAACTTGGATATCTTGTAAACATGTAGTCTGCCATGATGTAAACAAATTCATAACTAGCTACATGGAGAAAGAAAGGCTACATAAAGGAACTCTGAGGCATCCCCATTGCATGAAACATCCGTAGATCTTCTAGCCTATGTTAGCCTCCTGTGAGTGCAGCTGTATGCAAAGTATCTTGGACATTATGATCCCAGATGATTAAAAAACTGGTTTGATGGACACTACTCACAAATTTCTGGCTCACAGAATTGTGACCAAGTAAAGTTATTTTAGTTCAAAGGCTTTAAATTTAGTCTGGTTTGTTATAAACCAGTCTATAGTTACAGTAATGCATGATATGGCAGTGGCAAGATGAAACCTATAGGTAGCCACAATGGTGAAAGTAAGATGATGGTGGCAATATGGATATTAGTTGAATCACCTGGGTAATTAACCAGCTCTGCAGAGTTCCACAGACTCAATACTTATCGAGGGAATAATTTCCTTGCAAATTATTTAATTTTATTTTGACAACAATCCTACCAGCTAAAGACTTTGATAGCCTTAATGGAGATCACTTGGCACCTCACTCTGCCCCAGAGAGACATGAGCGAGTGTGCAAGCAACCTCATTCCGAAGTGCTGTGCCTGCCCCATTATGAAGCCAGGTTTCAGGAGGCAGGGCACTCACGTCATGAAAGCCTCCATCAGGCCCTGACCTCCATCAGCGTCTGGCCTCTGATACTGGAGGTGCTAGCAATGGTCAGCACAGCCTACCTTTGCACCACGTGTCCTAGGTCAATGGCTTCTAGGACTCCAGCTGGATTTACTGGACTCAGAGATGGGAGAACTATAATGGCAGGAAAAACACCACTCCCGAAACTTGTCAACTTGGCTGTTTGCTTGTTGTGATGAGTTCCCTGCTGCATGTGAGGAGTTTCAAGAAGCAGATGAACAGACATTCTCTTTCCCAGAATGTGCAGCCAATATTACTATGCTGCCCACCGAGCTTAGTGCCGGGTACTATTCTGGAACCAAATGGGATCCTACGACATGTGAAGAAAGGCTCGTCACCAATAAAGCCAACTCCAACCAATCTTATACTTTCATAAGAATTGGCAAAATTAGTTAAGAAATTGGGAGTGGCTTTCAAAGAATACCCCTGTTTCTGGTGATATGGATGGGAGCCATTCAGTTTCAGAGCCTAGGGTTTTCGGGAAGAGGAACTGGAGATGAATTTTCTGTTGTACAAGAGTTGCTGGGGTACACAGGTTTCAGTGTGTTGTATTGTGGCACCGTTGTGTCTAGGGAGGACACAAAAGTTTGCAACAGTGTGCCATTAGCTGGCATTCTGATTGGAAAGGATATAGCTATGACTCTTGGGACCAGACTGGGGCTGGATGGATAAGTGTGTGCTAAGGACAGCGTTGGTAGTCCCGCATTCAAGCATCAAGTTTCCTCAGCTAGTAGCTGCCTTCTCTCACTGTTTTCCTTTACTGTGTTAAACAGACACAGCTTCCAGTCCACCCTTTCCCTGGATGTTTACCTTTGCCTCTGGATTATTTACCTTTCTGTATAGCAGTATTTGGGCTGATGAATCTCACCCACCTAATTCTGCTTTTATTATACATTCTTTTGGGGTCATACCCAAAATTCCATTGTTAAGGCCAAATCTCCAGGACTTTCCACCCATTTTTGAATGCTATTTCTTTTCATTTGCTGAGAAAACATGTTATTTTATTTTTCTGTGAGACACTCATGGCTTCTGCTTACTAGCTTGGTTTATCTTTTTAAAAATTGTGCTGTCTGAGGGTTTTCAACTACATTGACCACTTTGACCAGGATATTTTATTTACTCTGCTTTACAAAAAAAATAAAAAATATTTTGTCAACAAGGTGAAACATACATCAACAGAAAGTAAAGAGGTTGGTTTCAGAGAAGAATTAGAGAATAAAATAAGCTGAATTATTAATGCTACCTGCATACCTTAGAAACTTTGTCCCATTAACCAAACAGTGTGACCTGTCATTCTGGAGTTTCTAGGGCTGGATAGACAAGAGAGCTTCTTCCTATGTGGCTTATCAACTGGACTCCACTGTAGATCCTTAATGTGTCCCTTCTTTCTGACTCCCAGCACTCAGAAGATTGTTTATTTATATTTTTACTTCTTTGTATATTTTTACTACATATATTGTTTAACCTTCATGGGATGTCTTCTTCTGATTGTCCAAAACTAATGATATCTTCTTTATTTAATTATTGTGTTATTCTAAATATAGCCATATCATTTTGAATTTAAATAAATTTCAGTAGTGATTATAAAACCTAATAGGGCAACAAAATCAAAATTTGCTCTGTCTCTGCTTTCTTTAAGGATTGTCAGAATTAATGTAATCCTCTGGCTTTCTGAGAGACAACCTTGGAAGAACTGAGACAGAAATACAATGTAAGTTTTACAAAGAAATTTTATAAAAGCCAAGTTTTATAGGAGCAGGAGGAGGGCCTGTTATAACTGTTCTGAGCTGTTAAAATCCACAAATCCATGTTATATATGAGTGTAGAAAACACCCAAATCTTGAAAAGAAGAAGAGAATTCTATGGGCTTACAGTATCATAAGAAGCAGAACCTGTGGTTAGCAGCAGCGAATGGGGCAGACAGTGAGTATCGTCATACAATTTGCCATTCACACCAGGAAATGGCATAGATAATAACTATCACCACAGTTTTTATTATAACAATTTATACAGCAAACCTTTCACTTCTGAAAAAAACAACTTGCAGAAAAGCAAATACCTAGAAGTTTGGGCTCATTATATAGTAAGCATGAAGCCATCAGGAACCATCCACTTGAGAGTCTGAGAAATAACCCACGATAGCTAAACACCATGGCCGTGAGGTCCTGCCATTACTGCCTCTGTCAGGACTCCTGCTGTGTTTAATTTCAAACTGGCCTTCAGAAACACATGTCTGTTAAGACTGAGGATCTCCTGATCCAGGAACACCTGCACTGTCTACCAGCGACTTGATCACATCTCAGCATCTGCCCCTTTTCCTGATTCACTTTTGCTATTACATTTCAAGACTATTATAACAAGGATATCTTAATATTAGAACAAATGATGGGACTGCAAAGATTCATTGCATCGGCTTTTCCACAGCCTAAGAACAAAGAATCAGTTACTACAACAAACTATTAACTTCTGATCATTTAGCATTTACAATGATCAGCGTATTTTAAGGGATATAAGGTGATGTACAGAAACAAGACACATTGTATTAATTAATAGTTCCAATGCTAGTAGAGGGCCTGGCACAAAGTAGGTATTTAAGGAGTGATTAGCAATAAATATTAATGAGCCAATTCATAATTTCAGCTGCTTATGGATTACAGAGTGTAGGAGTCTGTATAACACAGAAAAGATGTATCCAATCCTGAAACAGCAGAAACCACATGATTCTCACATATTACATTGAATCTGGAATCTGATATCTCTATTACTATAATCAAGATCATGCCATCTGTGTGACTGGGGTTTGTTTTTTAGTTATTTTGCAATATTGAGGACTGAAGCTAGGGCTGTGAGCATGCTAAAACATGCTCTATCATTCGGCCAGATATCAATCCACACACCTAAGAACACCTGATTTTTGACAAAGAAGCTAAAAATGTAAAATGAAAATAAATCATTTTCTAGAAATGGTGCTGGCATAACGGGATTTCAACATATAGAAGAATGAAAATAGATCCATATCTATCACCATGCACAAAACTCAAGCCCAAATGATCAAAAACCTCAACATAAAACCAACCACACCAAACTTCATAGAAGAGAAAGTGGGAAGTACGCTTGAACACATTAGCACAGGAGACTACTTCCTAAATATAACCCCAGAAGCACAGACACTGAGAGCAACAATTAATAAATGGGAACTCCTGAAAATGAAAAGCTTCTGTAAAGCAAAGGACATGGTCGACAAGACAAAACAGCAACCTATAGAATGGGAAAAGATCTTCACCAACCCCACATCAGACAGAGGACTGATCTCCAAAATATACAAAGGACTCAAGAAACTTGACATCAAAAAAACAAATAATCTAAGAAAAAATTCAATGTTTTTGACCTTTTACTTTTACATTTTTAATTTTTACTTTTGTACAAATACATTTGCAATGGTCTTGCTTTTGCACATATTTTGCTTGTTTAGGTTCTTTAAATTGTTTGATATACTTCTCCCCCCCTCACACACTGATATGATCCACTCTTTTTCCTGCACTCAGTGCATAAACTTTTTCCCTTCCTATGTTGGAGAAGGTCTGCTTCTTGGTTCCTGGCCTCCCAGCTAGCTTAGACCCAAAATAATCACACAGAAACTGTATTAATTAAATTACTACTTGGCCCATTAGCTCTAACTCCTTATTGGCTAACTCTTACATCTGAATTTCACCCATTTCTATTAATCTGTGCATCGCCATGTGACAGTGGCTTATCTGCTAAAGTTCCCAGTGTCTGTCTACAGTGGCTCCATGGCTTCTCTTGACTCTGCCCTTCTTTTTCCCAGCATTCAGCCTAGCTTTCCCTGTTTACCTAAGTTCTGCCTTGCTATAGGTCCAAAGCAGTTTCTTTATTCATTAATGGTAATCACAGCACACAGAGGGGACTCCCACATTTTCTTCCTTTCATAATTATAACATTCTATAACTTTAATAGTTGTTAAAATGTCTGGATCTAAGTTGTATCCCAACTTTACCTTGCTATTTTTTTTTGTTTTTTGTTTTTTTTACATTGTTTTGTTTTATTTTTTCCGTTCAAAAACATAATTAAAGAAATAAAATGTTTACATTTATTCCCCTTCTCCCAGTCCCCTCCCACTCCCCCTCCTCCCTCCTGCTGCTTCCTTAAAAGAGGGCATGGTGCCCAGCCCTGTGGGAAGTCCAAGACCCACCCCCCCCTCTTCTGGCCTAGGAAGGAGTGCATCCAAAAAGACTTGATTCCCAAAAAGATAATACATGCAGAAGAGATAGGTCCTGGTGTCATTGTAGATTACCTTGCTATTTTTTCACTTCAGATTTTTATATAAGTTGATTGAAAATTAATCACTGCCCTCACACAACTTTGGTTAATATTGACGTTCAACTTGATAGGACATAAGCCTTTGACTGGAGAAGAATTTTCTTGATTAGGTTAACTGAAGTGGGAAGGAGCTCCTAAACCCCCCAATACTAAATGTGGTTAGCTTGGATCCAGGTCTGCACACAAAGAAGGAAGTATGCTGAGTTAAAGTATCATAGCCTTCTTCTTCCAGATGCTGATGGAACATGACCAACAGGCAGAAACTTCGGCCAGGACTTCCTTCTACAATGGACTACATCCTAGAACTGTGAGCCCAAACATCCCTGTCTTCCTTCAGTTGCTCTTCTCAGGTTTGTTATCATAGCAACAGGAAGAGTAACTCAGATACCCAGCCTGCTCTCCTATTCTTCATCCTAGAAAATATGCTACTGTGCACCAGGCTATCTGTAGTCATTTATGCTATCATAGTTACAAACATTAAGGCGACTACTGTTTTTAACTGATAGTATGACATTTCCATAGTGGGCCTACCCAGTAGCCATGGTTGTTCCTGTAGTTAATATTTTATTTTAGAATCCCTCACCTTAGTTAGAATGGTAGCTTCCTCAAGAAAACAAACAAAAACACTAGCCAAGACATGGACAAAGAAACCCTACATATAGCTGGTTGCAACATTAGTTCTTCTATTTGAAAATCAGTATAGAAGAGCTTCAAAAACTAAAAGTAGAGATGTCATAAGACTCTGCTCTGCCACTCCTCAGTAATTATCCCAAAGACTCCAAGTCAATGTATGACAAATATAATTTCACATCTGTTTGTTATTGTAATGAGTTTTTCTCTGCACCATCAGCCAGCTCCCAAATAATATCATGGAGAGTTATTACTAATTATGAAATCTTGGCGTTTGCTTAGACTTGCTTTTAATCAGCTCTTATAATTTTAATTAATCCATTTCTATTAATCTACATTCTGTCACATACCATCCACCCTGCTTCCTCCATGTCTCCTGGGGTCTGCCATTTGCCTAGATTCCTCTGTCTTTCTTTCTTTCTTTCTTTCTTTCTTTCTTTCTTTCTTTCTTTCTTTCCAGAAGCCCACCTATCTCTCCTGCTTAGTTACTGTCCATTCAACCTTTTATTATACCAATAACAGCAATACACCTTCACCAGAGTGTGGAGATATCCAACAACAATTTATTGCAGAATTTTCTCAAGAGCTAAGTCATAGAATCACGCTAGATGTCTACTAACAGAGAAATAGACATAGGAAGTGTGGTATTTATGCATAATGTGTTTTTTCCTGCAATAAAGAAGAAATAAGGTGTTATTCAGAGGAAAACAATGCAAACTGGAGCTAACCATACTACAAAAATTAAGTCAGTCTCATATTACAAATATCATGTTTTCTTTCATTTGTGAATTTTATGTTTTACAAAGATGTAATCAGATATTTACAGAGGATACAAATGTAGAACACAAAAGTAGAAGCCAAACTGTCTATGGGGTGGGGTGGGAACTAATGGTAAGGGGAAGTAGAGAACGTGAAGGAGTAGGGGATGACAGTGCTGAGATGTCAAACCATTTAAAACTTAAATATTTTTGTGCTGTAGTTATAATTTCAAACACATGAAAAATCCTTTAAGATAGTCGTCATGGAACCTCTGATGTATGTTATGTAAGTAATTATATCAAACTTTGTTTTTTCTCCAGTCCAGGAAAATGTTCTGCATAAACATGTTCCCTGGTTTCTTTATATGTGGCCCCATCTGTTCTCAAAAGTAAAGGCCATTGATGCATCCTCATATGGGACAGATGATACAGCACACTGTCTACAGAAGAAGAATCTATAGCAAGAAAGTCAGTTGTTTCATTGTCTGTGTGTTTGTGTAGTACAGTTCAGAAGCCAGAGCCTTGTACATGGTAGGAAAATGTTCTACCACTGACTAAATTTCCAGCCCTACAAGTCTTTATTTCTTCAAAGCTGAAGACCAGACGAAAGCAAAAGAGTTGCTGCATCATCAGCAAGGATGAAGGTCCCAGAAATCAGGACTCAGGAAATCCACACTAGGTCATCAACAGAGACGAAGATCCTGGAAAACAGGAAATCCAATAGTCTAAGGAAGACGAAAACCCAAGAAGGACAAATCTGAGCGCTAAAGCCACAAGTGCTCAGGTGGACCTCTCTTAACCAGGTGGAAGAAAGCGTATGCCCACTGATCACATGATCTCAGTTAGGCCAGCTACACTTGTGTGATGGCAGACACTTTGTTGTGTGACATTCGGTTTCTGGCCAGGGAAGCTCCAGTTAGTGGAATAGCAATTCAGTGGGTGGGTCAAATGTCAAGATGGTAGATTCCCTCCAACTTACAGCTACACCAAAGGCTGCTGTTGGCAGCAATTCTTGAGCTATAATTTTATGAACAATCTTTCTTCCCCTAGTCCTCTAATATAGATGCAAACCTCAGCACAAATTCTGTCACATGCGTTTATCCCATGTCACTGCATTCTAATCTGAGGATCAACACGTGACCTGAGGAGTCAGTGCTCTTCTGTCTTAGTGTAATTTATATTCTGTGTGGAAGCTGACAATGTGTTGAGCCCTCACTGTGTACTTGTCTGGATCTTCACCCAGTGCCCAAATGGATAGTCTTGTCCTGGTGATCACAGAAGTACTTTATCATGAGATCAAGTGGCCCATGTGTAGTCACAGTCTACCAAATGACATTTCCTTAAAACAGCTCAGTGAGTCATTTTGGATTGATTGCCATTAAAATTAAACACCTAAAACCATTTATGCTTGATAAGATTTATAGAGATATCTTAAAATTTTTATTTTATCTCAAGTAAGTTAGATGTTGATGGTGAGTGGATCTAGCTGAAGAAGGCTTAAGGCAGTCACCCCAGTGACTGCCACTATCTGGTCAGCAGTGAGTGATGGTCCAGCGTAGAAAGTGATGGTATTGATTAGCTAACTGATTAGCCAAGTGCATTTTCATTCCAAATTTTGTTTCTTTTTCTTTTTTAAAGAAGTTTTTACAACTCGAAAGCAATGTCCCAGTATATTCTAGAAAGATATCTGAAGTAAATGATATCAAGGAAAATAAAAAGTAAATATATTGCCATTTTTATAACTCAAATCTGGTATCAAAAGAAGGCAAATAGTGTCAAAGTACTCATGATTTAATGACAGTTTTACAGAAAAGACAATGCTCTATAAGACTATTCCAATCAGGATAGTATCTGGACAGGGTGCTATCCAGGTAGATTGGAACAACATAATATGGACTTCCTGCTTCAGGGACTGAGGTCTCACTCTTCCTTCTCTCCCTCAAATAGCCGTGAGATCCTCTGCAGTGCTCCACAAGTGTTTGTCACATCACCTGGCTGGTTCAACAGTCCTTGTTGAGGTCAAAAGAGATCGTACCCTGTCGTGTAATGGTCTTTTGTGAAGACTGTTTGCACAGCAGTCTCAGCGTTATGAACTTCTTGCAAATTGTGCCAGGTTAAAGGGGAATTTTCAGGCCTTGTTCCTCTGTTGGATGTTTGCAGAGGGACTGTCTGTGAAATTAGCGGAGCTATTTCAAGACATTTAGAAAGAATAGTCGATGACCAGGCCCTTAGTCATGAGACACAAGCTCCCTATTTCCTGTTGTTTAATGAGCCAATGCTGGACCATTCTATTCTTTGAACAGTGGTATTGTAACTGAGGATATGCTGTCAGGTGAAGTCCATCAGCCATGGAGTGTGATACCATTTTCTCCAGGTGTATATCAATGTTCCTATGTGACTGGCTGGGCCTTCAGTGTGAGTTTTCAACCTTTTTCAATAGAACACATCCTGGAAAGATAAAATGCAAGCTGCATAGGCCATCTTAAAATGTCTTGTAGACACATCAGAAGAAGGAGGAGGAGGAGCAGGTGAGGAGGAGAAGGAGGAGGAAGAGAAGAAGAAGAAGAAGAAGAAGAAGAAGAAGAAGAAGAAGAAGAAGAAGAAGAAGAAGAAGAAGAAGAAGAAGAAGAAGAAGAAGAAGAAGAAGAAGAAGAAGAAGAAGAAGAAGAAGAAAGAAGAAGAAGAGCTGGTATGGAGATGCACACCTTTAACCACAGCCCTCAGGCAGCAGAGGCAGGTAGATTCTGAGTTTGAGGATAGCCTCAATTTTATAGAAAGTTCTAGTCTAGCCAGGGCTACACAGTGAGATCCTGATTCAAAAAAATAAAAATAAAATAAAATAAAATAAGGGCACATTTTATTTAATGTATTATACCTACAATTTCAATGTTGAATATTGTTTTAAAATTGTTATTAATAAAGTTCCCATTTGCTTTTTCATAGTGTTTCAGAAATCCAGTATAAACAATATGTCTCAGTTTAAACATGCAATATTTTATTGCCCAATAACCAATGACTGCAGTACAGATACGGGACAAATGATTTCTTTAGCTGCCTTCAAAATGTGTTATGGCAATATACTTCTAAATGATCTTTTTTAGTTATATTTTATTATTCATTTGATAATATGTATTATTACAGTATTATTTAAAATACTAGAGCATATATCATCCTGTCAATTCTGCAACGGAAACATTTACCAAGGATGAAAACTATTCACAGACATAAAATACGCTTGCTAATTACTGCTACAAAATCATGCTATCTTAATTTTTTAGCTAAACAAAATTATATGATAGGCAAGCTCTACATCAAAACTCAGAAACATTACATGTGAGATAAGAACACAGTTGGCATAAGGTTAGGGATTCTGTGCCATGATTTAATTCTGATTATTTAATTCTGGTTATTTAATCTATGTAACAACTGTGTTCCTAATTTGCATTCACTATAGTAAGAAGTTACTATGGTTTCAGCTTGCTTAGTTAACTAGAGTAGTTTAGATAAAAAGACAAGAAGCATAGGAAAGTACTCTCATTCATATTATTTATAAAATTGGAGGGCTAGACTAAAATTAGGCTCATTAAATCTTTTCTAGAGAGTAAGTATTCCAGTCTTGTGGATCACACATTATGTCACGAGATTATTCATTCTCTGTGGTAGTCAAAAAGCCGCTGTGCGGAAATCAATAAGTGAACAAGTGTAGACAGATATGGTTGAGTGTCTAAAGGCTGGTAATGATGAGACTAGGTCAATGCCACTTGCACATCTCCTGAGCAATGTTGCCTGATTGAACACAGATTCCCACCGAGGGTCAGGTGCCTTAGCTGCCCTTTGCAGCACAGTGCTTGGGCAACAACTTCAAAATCCCAGGGCGCAGAAGCTTGCGTCATTCCTGGGTGATTCCAGAGCCCTACCCTCAGGGAGAGTCTTGTTTGAGTAAAACAGACAGTTAAATATGTAGAATGAATGTTTTAAAATATTTTTTAAGTTTCGTGTGAGTTTGATAAAAGGTTCTTTGTTTTGTTTTGGTTTGGTTTTTTTTTGTTTTTGTTTTTTTTTTTTCCAATGGAATGTTTGGGAAAGAAGTCTTGTTACCTGAATTTGCCCTGAGACAGGTTTTCCTTGAAATCTAACTGTTCTCAGCAGGAACAAAAAAAAAAAATCAAAAAACTCTTCATCTAAGTGCAGACTAGAATCTGAGAAGTAGAACGGTGACACCAGAAGCTCCAATGAAGTGTCCATGCATATATTCCCATTGAGTAACAACACACTTCTGATCACATGGTTAGAATGTAGATAAGTTATTGCAATGAAGACATGAGCTGTATTGAGAGGTAATAGTATGAGACCCTGGCCTGTCTAAAGGATAAGGGGAGGGGCAGTAATTAAACATACACTGGACCTTATCTCTAACTGAACTAACTGAAGAGGAGAGGGAGCAATATTGCTACCAGAGGGCAAAGCATTTGTGAACAGCACATGTTCACAAAAACAATAGATGGTTTCTTGTTTTGAGTAAGTAATTTAGGGCACACAATGGAAGAGAAAGCCGGAGAGGAAAGGCTGAATGGGCCCCATAGGCCAAGTGTACTGAGAGAAGTCATTGAATCATGGTGTGTACTCAGGCTTCTTCTGTGTGGAAAGAAAGGAGGTGTTAGATGAAAAAAGAATCAACTTTGTACATAAGTTCCCCCAAATTTCCCTGTTGCTGGGTGGAGGATGTGTTAGAAGGGGTCAGAGATATTATATAAATAGATACAAGTAGAGGCCCCTGAATGGTCTAAGTGGGTGATGGTAGTCTGAGCTTTAGGGGCCCATCATTTAACCATGTTGCTATAGTTCTTGCTGGTTCACAGGGTGGAAAGAACAGAGTTGTGTCCTCTGGCTGGAAAGCCTTAGTTTCTTTGGGATTTATGTGACTTCTTTGCTCTCTCAGGTGTGAATACATTTTTCTGAAGGCACAGACTTGGGAGTCAGAAGTAGATATCAAAAATGCTCATCCATATTGATGCTGATCAAAACCACATGGGCATAATCTCGGGAGAGAAATCAAGTGAAGGTGATGGAATGATGTGAGCAAATCCACAAATGTACAGGAGGGGGTGGCTCTACCCTTGACTTTTTTCTCTTAAACCAATTTCAGGGGATAAGATGTCTTCTCCATGGACTTGTCTTTAAACTGTGGATCGTAACTGACAAGGCATGCCAAGAGATTACTAAAAATGTTCTGTACATTTGTTACTGAAAGTCAACAAATATAGAGCAGTATATGTTAGAATTTCATTGCAATCGATTTTTTCATGTTGCCTCGTACAAAACAGTATACTTTAACTTTTGAAAGTATTCAAAGCTGCAAAGCTTTTCAGTTTATTCAATTCCATGTTGTTCTCAGTAGCATTAACTCAATTAGGAGATATAAAATCACTATACTCTTATACCTTAATGATATATATATATATATATATATATATATATATATATTTTATGGGTATAAGTGTTTGTAACTACACTGTGTCTGATGCTTGCCAAGTTTTGAACAAGATGATGGATCCCCTGGAAGTGGAGTTAAGGATGCCCAGTCCTGAAGCTGCCATGTGGGCACTGGGATCCAAACACACATCATCTGCAATGGCAGAGAATGTTCTTCAGCACTGAACATATCTCTAGCCCCTACCCTCACGCCTTGGCACTTTCTCTGCTGTGTCTAAACTTGGCAATCTAGAAAAGTCCTGTACTTAATCAATGAGTAAAATGACCACGGTTTTACCTCATGGAAAATACAGGCATCTTTTGCAGAAGGTGTGGAAGTTGGGTAAAATAAATCACTTGCTCATACAATATCTGAAGGCATCACTAGTTTTTCTGAAATGTGACCCATATAAGGTTGAGATTGAATGAAGCATATGTATTAGAAAAGGTTAAGACTGGGAGTCAGGAACATCAATCGTAGCTTTTTGGCAGGGAGTTCTTACATGAGTCGCTTATCTTACTAAGCTCATATTTGCTAAAATGTAAAGCTAAAGTAGCCATCTATTTGGTGTGAGTGTTGTCAGTGTTTATGTTAGTCACTATACTGTGCATATTGCTACCTACTTTCCCTAAACAAATGTTCTCAGACGTTCTAGCATTCAAGTATCCATCCATTTATGGGCTACAGTATGATGATGCCTGTTAATTTTCAAGCTGCTGTAAGAACAATGGCGGTGCATACACATAGTTCATATTTCTACAGTCTGATCAAGAACATCTGAGAGGAAAAAAAGTGAACTGTTCATTAATGCCAAATATCTTCCAATGCAAGAGATTCTTCAACACCAAATATTATTTAAGTTAAGCAAACTTTTCATTCAGTAAAAACTGTAAATAAGCTCTCCATCGAGTGAGTTTGACGAGCACTAGGAATCTCAATTCCTGCATTAGGGAGAATTTTTCATAAGTCAGTAATATTTTCAACTCCTGGCTTTTCTAACAGTTTGTATTTTTTGTTTGTGATTCTGAAAAGCAATTCCTTATTACTCAAGGAAGCAGCTGCTTAGAACTATTGCAATCCGAAACTCTCTTCCTTTCTCTCTCTCTCTCTCTCTCTCTCTCTCTCTCTCTCTCTCTCTCTCTCTCTCTCTCTGTCCCCTCCACTCACTCTTCTTCCTATCCTCCCTCCTGCCATCTCCTTCGAGAGATATGCCTCCATTATTTTCAGAAACCCCATCTCTGAGCTTGCTTCTTTGGCCAAGGCTATAAATCAAAAAAGCCAGTTCAATTTGGAGTTTAGGTTTTTGCCTTAGTGGCTGTAAGAAATAGATCAGATTATTTACAACTGTGGGCGTCCAGGGTTTCCTCACCACAGACAGGAGGGTGTTTTAGGACATTCACCTTTAAGATCTCCAGAATCAAAGCTGTTGATCCTCCGTGGATTGTAAATTTCTGGAGTTGGGCTCCTTGGTTCTTGTCAGTGAGGTGCGTTTTATGTTCACTATTACATCACCCTGAAGTGCTGGGCACCTGGAAACCTCCTTCCTATTAAGAAGCCTTACCTTGACTTTCCTGCCAATAAAGTTGTTCTTAGACAAGAGTTCATCCTAATAAGCGTCATGAGAATTGTTCCTGAGCCACAAAGTATTTCTCCCTCTCTCTGTCCCAGCCTCGGATTCTTCAGCAGCCTACATGCTTTGAATCTAAGACAAGGCCTGTAGCTTAAGAGCATTTTAAAAGTCACCTTCCATCAAGCAGCAGAGCCTCCATGTGGATTAGGCTGAGAGTGTACGAAACTTACATGGTGGCCGATGTCAAGACTCAGAAAGGTCATTTTATTAGGAATGCTTTCTTCCTGAACATGAATTTCCTCCAGGACTAGTATAGCAGGAGAAGGGAGGCTTTGGTACTCTGCCCCAGACCTCTGGAATGCTGAAGAGGTAGGGTCCTACATAACACATGGTCTTAGAATCTGTGCTTTAAAGGGCGGTATGTAAAATGACATTGAAATACAAATAAGAAAACGTTGTTGGAGGACTCTTCCCAAGTAAGAAATGCCAAGGGTTAATGGAATGTGAAGCTCATGGTTTCTGGATAATCTTTCAAGAAAAGGAAAAGGATTTCCCACAGAGAGGAAATGCTTCCTCTTTGGAAAAAACTTCCTTAAAGGCCTGCATTATGGTTCAGTCTGAGGAAGACTTGGGAAAGCTCTGTAGTCCTCACCAGGCTTAATGCTCCGGTCTCCCACCTCCGTGAACAAAGAGTGTGGAGCTAGGATGAGGGGAAACATCAGTTTCATTCAACTCTTCCTCAGAGCCAAGAGCCACACGCAGTGGCGGTCTGAATAACAGCCTCCAGATGGAAAGCCTCCAGGCAAGCTGTTGCAGGGATCTAGCTTCATTGAGCTAACTGACATGGACTAAGTTGTGACTATTGATGGGTCTGGAGTAGTGTGATTAATCCAGTCATTGATCTGAGTCTCCTTTAACAAGTGCCAGGGCCAAGGTCACACCCACATGGGGGAGAGGAGGCATGGCATCCTTCTCCAGGTGCTTTGACGGTCAATATTTAGTTGTATGCACTTTCTTCTCCACTTCCCCAAGAAGTCTGACCCTTCAACCAGCAATCCCACCACAAGAACAAGTAGCTTCTCCATAATAGCACTGGACTTACTATTGCCTAGAAACCTGAATACTCATGACCAAACTTCCAGTCTTTCGCCAAATAGCTTCTTGTTGAAAAACAAAGAAAAGAAAACAGGGAAGATAACAAACCCAAGTCATGGGCCAAGGGTTTTCCCAGATTCCCTTTCTTTTCTCCTTGGCTACCTTCGGAAAAGAATTTAGTGCCAGATGGGTGGGAAGCAGGGATATGATTAGGCGTGTATTTGTCTATTTTAAATGTTGGCTACGATCTTACTGCCATGGATTTCCACTCACTTATTTTAAATAGAAATCTAGCATTTCTGAGGGTGGGTACTGGAATGGTAACACAAAGCTCACAGCAGCCCACTCAGTCCTTGGAGTGTCTTGCATAAAAGGGTTCTTGTCATGGGGAGTGCTCACTGGAGCCCAGCCAGGTCCCTGGGGACGTCTACTACTTACAGAGCTGGCTGTCAGGTCAGTCCTGTGTGTGTAATTGACTATGATGTCTGCATGTTGATAGAACGATTCTAGCCAATGGTTCCTCTCCAAAAGGGGTTTCCTGGCTAGCTCTCCTGTGACAGAAATGCCAAGTTGGGAGTTGCCTGGAGACTCCAAAGATGCGATTCATTTGGCTGAACTCCGGTTGTGAAGCCAAGTGCTACAAAGTGCTGGAAAAACAGAGACACTAGGCTTGAATTGTAGTCAGTGTCTCCCCCCCTCAAAAAAAAAAAAACTTGGCTCCTCTACTTTCCAATGCTATGTTTAATGTTTCTGAGCATATTTAGTAAACATGTCACTAGCGATTGCCAGCCCTTAGTCCCTTCCCACTCTTTCTTTAATGGTTTTCCCTTTCTCCTTGGGTCAGCGCAGCGGGCTGAACAGGAATATGAATGTATATGTATTTCATGCTAGACAGATTGCAGATTTGTTTTCACGAGTTCTAAAGCTTATTTATAGCATCCACTCCTTATGAACCCAGCAAGTCACACACATGTCTTACTTTTCTCACCAGACTTGGCTACGTCTCCTCTCTTGAGAAAGCTGAGCTTACACTCCACATTAATCATCGCAACTTCGCGTGAATTTGTAGCTCTGTGCAAAGTGTGCTCTCCTTCACTAAAGTGGCTCAGAGAATAATGTTCTGCATTTGGCTCTCTATAGAATTCTCTCAGTTGGAAAGTGAATATTTCTCTGCAACCTAAGGCCTCCTCATACTATAAGCCATGCCGGTACTTCTGCTAAGTTGTTGGGTCATGGGTGACCTCACATCTCCATTATACTCACTATGCTCAAACTGCAACAAGAGATTTGGTTCCAACCTCAAGACTCTATGTATCACAGTCATTCATTCACTAACATTAATCATCTGCTCTACACCAAGATACGTGATCCCCTTCCTTATCTTCGATGGGCTTAAGTCTAGAGAATCAAGGGCATCATTAATAATTAGGCAGTGAGGGAGAGACTAAAACTCTAGAAACCACGGAAGTAATAGGAAAGGGTGAGAAATGTGATTAAACCCCCACCAGAAGTCCCAGACGGAGGTGGCGTTTGAGTGAGTGGGACTTCTGGATGAAAGATGTGTGGTCTGTGGAGGGGGGGCACTCTGAGAACTATGACTGACAGGACATAAAGTTAACTATCAGAGTGTGGAAGTCTCTAGAGCTGTTTGGTTCTGCTGCAAAGTCCAAACAAGTTATTTTGGAAAAAAAACCCAAAACATTAGTTTGTGACAAATTAGACTTGATTTTTAAAGGAACCTTCATCATACATCCTCCAAGGAGTGTTGCTATGTGGCAAGCGTGGGGAGGAGCCAGGGGCTAAGGGGACGGAATGTGATGAGAGCACCAGGAAAGCCTCAAAGTAGATTCAACTTCAAGTTCCTAGCATCCACAAGTGCTGTTTTACACGAGAGGAAAAAGCCATTTTTTATCAGGTGGGTAAGTGAAGAATCTTAGAATGGGGTGGGGGAGATTATATTGTCTCCTCATCCATTCTCTTGTCACAGTAATACTTGAGACTAGAATAACTTAAAAAGGAAAGAGGGATTAATCCTAGATTGAATAGGAAAATAAAGTGCACCTTTTGGGTGAAATATGAGGAAAATATGAGATTCTAATACCTTAAGGAAGTATAGGATGCTATAGTTGATTGCAAGAAAATGGCCGCAAAATTTTGCTGCTATAAGGGAGAATCTATTTCCTTGACCTTTAAATATGGCTGCCCTAATAACTTACTTTGACCAACTAAATGTTACAGACATTATAATAGAGTGCTGTGTTCAGCAGTCAGGGGCTTAGGGGCTTTGCCCTCAGCCACCAACCATGAACAAGGCTGAGTTAGTATCAGGAAAAATGTAGAACAGATTCCATCTATCTGCCCTTTCAGTCACCCACCAAATTCCATGAATGAGCACAGTTAGGGACAGATGAGAGCAGATCAGTCCAGAAGAAGAATCTGAGCTAGCCCAGCCCCACCTGATACTACACAGATGCACCGGCTACACAGACTGGTTGTCATTTTCGGCACTTAGGGTCATGTTTTGTTATGGGACAGATGCTAACTGATCCAGAGAAAACAAGTGGAGCCTTAAAGTTCATGAAGCTAGTCTCTCACCTCGCTCAAGACAGGGGAGGAAGGGTAAAAGTTGTAACAGGGGTGATGAGAACTCATGGTTAGAAAGTGCATGTTCCTTACAGACTGTAATGGGACAGAAATCTACTACGTAAGTAGCCAGAATAATGAGCAGGGATTAGAAACTGGGTCTAGGTCATAGGGCCAACTCAAATGCAACAGAAACTGGAGACCAACTGTCTTTAGATTCAGTGTCAACAGGCAACACAATGTTTGTGCAGTTCATACACGATGACTAAAAGCTGATAACAAAACTTCCTACAGTTCACAAGTGACACTTAGGCCACAGGGAAAACACCACTGAGAAATTTCCTTGAGATTTTATGCCCCTGCAAGGGCACAGCAGGCAGATCCCACAGTTTGTGAGGGGAGACAATGAAAGACTGGAGAGTCTGAAACTTTATCTATTTTACTTGGCTTTGCTTTCTTTAAAGAAATCAAACTTTCTGTAATGCCTTTGTCAAGTAGCTCTGCCTCTATCCCTCCCAAGGCACCCGGCCCTTTCTGCATGACAGATTAGTTCCTAAGAGTTGGGAGTCAGCTGTTTCAAATCCTCAGTTACTAAATTATTGGCATGACTCATGACCGAGGGAATGTGGAGTCAGCATGTGAGGGAAGAAGCCACATGTCTGAGGGATGCATTCATGAACTTACAGGTAAGCCCAGTTTTGCAAGCTATGTTGCACATTTTTAACTTCTGCTATAAAACATCAGATGCCTAGAGATCACAAGCAGGCATACTACACTCAATGTACAAAAACATCTTGTAATTTCCTACAGCAAAACCATCAGTGTTTCCCTGAAAATATTGGAACTGAAAACAAGAGTTGAGTAGAAACAGGAGAATGTCTAGAGGTTGAATTGACTTAAAGGTATTTCTCAAAATATTGAATCCCAGGGGCCAGAGACCCATATTAGACAAATCCTTGGAAGATGTTTTTGTAAGTGACGGGAAAATGGCTTCTAGAAAGCTGTTTATTGCTTGTTCAAGAGGGACTGTTAGGCAAGTCACTGAGGACAGTGGCTCTTAATTACCTGAGGAGTGTTATCCCAACTCCACACTTACAAAGAGTCTCCGATTCATGAGTCCAGGTTCTCTACATACTCTCTGCTGCCGTAGGAAGGCAGAAGGCACATGCTAAGAACTTAATTTTTAAAAACTCTTTTAAAATATTTTTTTGATGAGAACATTTCTGTATACATTTAAATTTTTTTCTTTTTTTAAACAACAAAAGGAAACACACTAAAGAAGGCTGTATTGTCAAAATTCACATCTTGATAAATAAATAGACGAATTAAATAATTAAACAAACAAACAAACGAATGAATAAACAAAATGTTTCTTTAATTTTTAAACATAGCACAAAAACTGATGGTTCCATTCTGGCATTTTCACACATTGATGTCATTATGCTTTGTCTTTATTTTTCTGCCTTCTCCACTGCCCTCTTTTATCCTTTCTGCCCACTCTTGTTGGTCCCCTTTATGCTTGCAAATGGCCCTCTTCTTCTTTCATGTCACATGAATTCCATTGCCCTCTTTCTCCTCTCTGCCTGTTTTAAAATTTCTTCTTATCCTTTCATGGTCCCCTTTCTGTTTTTATGATTTTTACACACACACACATGCACACATATGTACACACACATGCATACACATATGCACATACACATACATTTAGATTCTGTATATGCGAGAAAGAAAACATGTAGCTTGTATCTTTGTTAGCCTAACTTGTTTCATCTAGTTAATGATCTCCAAATCTATTTGTTTGCCTGAAAATGTAGCCCTTCAGTTCGTCTCTACATCTAAAAAGGATTCCACATGTACATTTAACACATTGAAAAGAATCATTTTTATCTGCTGGCAGACATTTGGTCTGGCTTTATTTCCTGGTGATTGTGAATAGTGCAATAATAAGCAAGGTTATGCTTGTGACTCCATGCTACGTGATTAGAGTCCCTCAGATAAATGCCCAGGAGTGTCGGAGCTGTGACGTAAGGTTGTGTTTTAGAATCTTGTTTCTATTTGTAGACTCTCCGTGTAGACTTCCATAGTACTGCAGCAGTTAATACGCCCATCAATGGTGTATAATTCCTTTCCACACATTGCTGTCCTATATTCTGTTGACGATGGCCACTCTGACTAGGGAAGATGGAATCGCAAGATAGTTTTACTTTTTGTTTCTTGTTTTAGCTGAGGCTATGGGAGCCCTTTTGAATTTGTACTGGTCATTAGTTCTTTTGGGAATTACCTATTTAACACGTTAGTCTAATTTATCGATGGGATGAGGGGATCTTTTTTCTTTTGGTGCTTAGTTATTGTAGTTCTTTATAGACGTTAGATACTAATCCCCTGCCTGATGTGCAGTTGCCAGTTTTCCCCACTTGTAGGCTTTCTCCTCACTCTAGTGATTGTTTCTTTTATTGGGCTAAAGCTTTTCAGTTCTATGCAACTCAATTAGGCAATTATGATTTCTCTATGTGCTTTTGGAATTCTCAGAACTCTCTACTCTTTGCCTCTATCTTGAGGTATTTTCCTTATTTTGTTTTAGCAGTTTCAGACTTTCTTGTCTCACATTAATGTGTTTGATTCATTTTGAAGCAATTCTTGTGTGGGGTGAGAGATATGCATCTAGTTTAATTCTTCTACATGTGGACATCCAGTTTGTCCAGCATTACATATTGAAAAGATTGTCTTTTTTCTGATATATTTTAAGATATATTTATTTGTTTTATTTTAAACATACATACACACCTCTAGATACTAATGAAAGCCAGAGAATGGTATTAGATTCTCTAGACCTGAAATCATAGGGGGTTGTAAGTTGTATCCTGTAGGAGCTGGGGACCTGACCCTGGATCCTCTATAAGAACAGAAAATGCCTGTAATTACTGAACCATCTCTCTAGATGCCTGTCAGGTAGATGAAGCTGTTTAGTTTTATTTCTGTGTCTTGTGTTTTATTCCATTGATCTACCTGTCTGGTTTTGGTTCATTTATTTATGGCTGTACACAAAGTGTATGCTTTTTTATTTTTTTTTAAGTGTATGCTTTTTGAAACAGAATACTGACATAGAAGCCGGAAATACTCAATGGAGAGACAAGCAAATATGAAGGAAGAACTCTTGGATGTAGGACTAGAAAAATTTAGCATAAACCTCTGAGTGACAGAGCAAACCAAGGAACCTGAGCCCTGGAGAGAAAGCAAGCTTAGGAAGAAGGATAAGACTCCCTTCATCTCTGGTTTCAGAGAGATACCAAGAGCAATCCCAGTTGACTTCATTGGTCACTTGTTAGTTTTTCATCTTGCTTAGGGTACAGGATGACATTCTAAGTCTTTCTTTTTTTCATAATAATCAGGGCGCAAGTGCCTACTATGGTCACTGTCACTGCACACTGTTGTAAGGGTGATATCACAAGAATGAAGGTAGAGAGGCCCCAATACACACACACACACACACACACACACACACACACACACACACACACACACACACACACACTAATGAACCCAAGGAATAAGCAAGTCTATGAAGTCTGAGAATACTTTGGAAGGCTCTGATACTTTGACTCCTGTTGTCTTGGGAATACAATGATGACTAAGGAAAGGCCGGAGCCTAACCTTGCAGTGTAATTTATCTGTAGTTGATGCTGTAATTTATCTTCAGTTTGATGCTGTGGGAGTGACCTAACGGGTGTGTGTCACCTGTTAGTTGGCCTCAGAATCTCCTTCGCTATCTCTGTTAGAGGGATCTTTTGGAAGATCAGGTGCCGTTGCCTGGTTACACAGAACAGGGGTCGCTTTCCCTGCTTCTCAGTGGAATACACTAGCCGCACCTTTCCCTCTCTCACCACAAGCTATGTGTGAATATGTGCACTTTGAGTAGCCGCAGAGTGTGAGAATTCTCGATGAAAACAGCCTTTGTCTCCTTTGCTGATATTGTATGGAAGGTAAAGATAAGACTCCGCTTACCTGCTTCTGAGAAATGTCCCGAGAAATGGTTCTGAAACTTGTGATTAACCTTTTACCAAATGAAACTGGCTGAGATTCTTCCAGTCGGTCGCTGTCCAGCACTTCTAGGAGTCATTACCATTCTCCTCATCTTGGCAAGGGCAGTCGGTTTACACTGCTTAGCTCGTCACACAGATGAAGAGACGATGGTAATATCCAAGGGTGGCTTGTGTGCCTCATTCCACAGCCTATCCAGATGTGCTAGTGAAGGAAGGGATGTATGGGTTATATGAGTTGGCAGGTGGCCATAACTGAGCACGGTACTTGGTGCAGGATGAGCATGTAGTAAACTGGAGAAACAGATAGGTGTGTGGGCTGTGGGGCCATTACTGCCTTGTCTTATGTCATATGATATATAAGTAGCTTGAAAGCTGAAAATAAGCATACTTAGGCTTCATTGAATTTTGTTTAATTTTTAGGGTGGAACTACATACTTGCTTCATTTCAGGTACCAGTGAGGGGTTACCTCCTTAAAATCCTATAATTGCTTTCTGCAAGTTTGATAGGCAGCATCTTTGTTGTTGGCATTTTGATTGTTAGGCAATGAGAATTTCTAGTTACCATAATCCTCTGGGAGATGTTTGGCATAAAACAAAATTTCAGCCTCTTTGGGCCAACATCTATCAAGACACTTAGGAGTGATGAACCAAATGATTCTTGAAAACAAACTTTGAATAAAATCCAATCCTAGGGGACATGGGGACTATTATCAGCTAAGGGACTAGCGTGTCTCTGACTAGGACAAAATTAGACACTCTTCCATGATTTCTCATTAGTGTTACCCCATATCCCCGAAGGTGTGTGTGTGGTTTGTGACCGTGTTATAAATGAGAAAATTATGGCTCACAGGGATGAGCTTTTAGTGTTTCAGTGGTTAGGTGCTAGGTTTAGAATCATACATATATGCTTGCAAAGCCCACACTCTTTACCCTACTGGCAAAGCTAGAAACAAACACAGAGAAGAAGAAAATGGGTTGAATTATAAAGAGAAAGCTTGTGAGACAAGTTGTCTTTTTTATGTGTACTTAGATGAAGATTTCGTAATAAATATCAACATCTGGGAGAATATGCTTGCTTTCTTCTGCTCGGTCTGGTGGATTAAGCAGCTGGCATTTGTCTTCTCATGGTTTCAGAGTCTAGTACTTGAAGATTTAAGTATCAGGCTGGAGAATTTCTAGTGAGGTCTACTTTCCTAGCTTGTAGGCACTAGTTATCTGGTATCCTCTCATATCATAGGGGCTCAATCTCTTGGTCTCATTTAATTTTACCTTCCTCCACTGGATCCTATTTCCAAATATAATTACCTTGGATGTTAGGGTGTTGGTACAATGAATTTGGGAGGACACAGTTCAGTCTATACTAATGGCTTTCTCTGAGTTCATGTCTGTCTCTGTCTCTCTACCTTATTTTTACATTCTTAGTGAATGGAATGGTACTTATTTAAAGGGTTTGTAACACATTTTTGGATGAACTAGTGAACACATGAATGAATAAAGAAGAAACCAAAAATTCTTTCTTTCCAAGAAGCATACTAAATGATGTTGAATCGTAACAGGATTCTAGAAGAGAATTTACACCAGGTTCATTTTGCCTGAGAATTTACATTAGATAACTTTCTAGAGAGTTTCATTGTAGAACTGGGTTTCTGAACAGTGGCAGTAAGGACACATGGGAGGCTACATTGTTCATTACAGGTTAACAACATCACTGCTATCTGCCCATAGGTTCATTAGTCTCCATGCTGCACACCATCACATCCCACAGCCCAGTATTAATAATCAGTGAAAAGAATTTGGTTCAGATGTTGCCAAATATCAGTGAGCAGGGTGGATATGTGGGGGCCCACAAATGTGAGTCCTGTTCCACCTGGATTCAGAGAGTTTGAGCTTATTCTTACTCTTTCAAAGTTGTTGACAACAGGGATGACTACAAACAAGACAATCCTGGCCTAAAGTGTGGTTACTTGGTGTTTTGGTCATTAAGATGACCCGTAGAGGTAGATTGGCTCCCCCGTGACAAAAGGTCAGAGAAGTCAAGCCTTTTCCTGCTCCTTCATTTTAAAACAGAAGGTTTGACATAGGAAGTGGCTGCCTACATGATACTTGGTCTAAGGTAAGGTGTATTTGTTGCATATTCTGCCCAAAACATCAGAACACTTAACTCAGGAAATAGTGGCTTGATACCTCAAGTATTGGAGCAAATAACTGCTCTGGTTGTCCTTTGTGTCATGTTAAAGCAGCCTTTTGACTTCTTCCCCACTTTTTGTATCCATATAAGCATATGGAAAATAAAGGGGGGTAGATTCAGTATTCACTAAATTACCCTCCAAATACTATCCTATGTCTCTGTATTTCTTTTGTATCTCTGTCTATCCTCCCTAACATTTCTAATCCACACACCGCTACCCTATAACATAAGTCTGGGCCCTGACAGATGTCACCACAAAGTGTGGCTTATGACATGGATAGGGGAGTCAATTTTAACTGAGAACATCTTATGTAGATACTAGATTTGGACACAGAGCAAACAAGTCAAATCATACCTTGATTCTTCCCTGGTTTCCCAAGCTGTGGCTCCCTTTCTCATCTGTGCATGAATCACATGCACACACATGTAGATTTCTTGTTCTGTCCAGTTTTGATTACTTGTCCTGATGGTACTACTGTTTTTATCATTCTAATCATTCCAGGTCCAAAGAAGTGTCCACTTATGCTCCTATAGACAATTAAATAAAGGTCAATTGAGGAAACAACAACTGTAGCTTTTTTTTTGATTTTGCTATGAAGGTATGCAGTGTCCTAAAGTTTGCTTCTCAGATTTCTAACAAATTTCCTATCATTGGTGAAGCTCATCTGTACTGTTACTTAAAAGATCAAGACCTACTGAGCTAGTTGCTCTTATAGTATCTGCTCCATGTTGCACAGTCTTTCCTTGATTCACCAAACTCATTATCCAGCTGAAGGCATCCTTCTGTCCCATTACCCTTCCAAAACTGTGGCTCCCTCTGTGTCTTGAATCTTCCTTTGTACCCCTACATTTCCCTTCTCTTGTCTCTTGCTCCTGAAAACTTGTTTAGGTTTACTTCATTTTAAATCTAGAGGCAAAAGTCCATTCCTTTGCCTAGTGGTTCTCATTCAGGGAAGAATTTGATACATTTGGCAAAATCTGGAGGCCTTTTGGGTTGTCTGAACTGAGGGAGGAGTGTTACTGGTATCTTCTGGGTAGAAACCCAGAATGGTGGGCAGAAACAAAAACAAGGCCTACATTTAAAGGCCTTCCCCTTCCTCCTCCGACAAGACTTGCCACTCCATACATGGCCAGTACCTTATGTAGAGAGTGTTGACCCCTACAAGATCCCGGGGAAGCTTCATTGTCTCTGTTCTCTTGGCTTGTAATTTCCTAGCAGAACCACAGACGGGTACAACTCTGATTTCTCACTGCTCAGTCACACTCCTTATTGCCTCATGCTCTTAACTCTCTCCCACCAGTCCTCACACCACCCATTTCAAGAATTCTGATCCGTCTTCAGTTTCTAAGGCTTCTGAAGTCTACCATAAGACCTCCTTACCTGGTTGCCTAGGAAATCAGAAGGATCAAAAGAGCAATTCTGGACTGGAGAGATAGCTCAGCAGTTAAGAACCCTAGGTACTCCTCCAGAACACCCGGGTTCAATTCCCAGCAAACACATGGCAGCTTACAAAAGAGTAGTTCATCCCAATGAAGTCAATTCTTTATTTTGGAAAGGGAAAGATATATGATAAGAAACATAAAACTCAACATCCAAATCTAGGGCAGTGATACTTATGTGGATTTTCTTCCCTTTTGCTCCTGCCTGGGAACATTGGGAAATATGTTGAGAAATATTTGTGGTCATGATTGGACTAGTGAAGAGGGGGCATGCTCGAATCTAGTAGTAGAGGCTGAGGAGGCTGAATTACTCTGCAACTTCTCTTCTGTCTCGTGATTTGGCTTCCTTCCTTGGTCCTATCCTATTTTTATGTCTCCCTCTCTTGTTTTTCACTTCCTCTTTGTCTTATTTACCTTGCTGGTTTATCAACTCATTGCAGATACACACACACACACACACACACACACACACACACACACACACACACATATTATATTACCCTGTTTCTCAATACAGGGTTTCAAGACATAAATCATATGACACAATCTTATCTGCAATATTATTTTTATGTGATGGTCGAATGTTTGCATAAAAAGTCATGAAAGGATTCAGGGATGATAGTCCATACCTGAAACCCCAGTACTTGGGAGGTACAAGGAAGATGATCAAGAATTTGAGGTCAGCGTGGAACATATGGTAAACCCTCATCTCAGAAACACCCCAATCAACCAATCATAAAATAGGCAAAGAAGTTATAATGTTAGCTTCTGTGTCTCCCTAAGGAGAAGAGTGATTTTAGTAAACCCTGAGTCTCTTTTGAGGCTGGTTCTTCATCTCTGAAATGAAATGAGCAGGAAAAGATGAGCTTCAAGATTGCTTCCAACTATCAGATCTTTGATCCGAAATGATAAATTCAGTGAATCACTGATAAAATATTTTTAATTCAGCAACAGTTTCAGTGAATGGTATTCTAAAATTGTTCTACTATGTTGCATATATTTACAAACTTATAGAATTATATTTAAACATGCATATATTTTCATATTTACACACTTAAAATATGTGCATATTAAGCATATATACCTACCAATACTAAAATACACGAGGATACATATATATTTATGCATATATGCAAGCATAGACACTACTGTTGTGGAAATCTGATCAAACCAGGCTTGATTCCCAGATCAAATGTTTCCATGGAGGTCTAAGTGAGTTAGGAGAAGTTAATCATGAAACACAATTCAACCTTAACAATGTGTCATAGATAATGACAATGTAATAAGGGGGAATTTAAGAAACAATCAGAAAATATGTGTTTTCCCCCATTAAGCACATGTTCAATTAACCAGTAAGCCTTGAAGCCATGCATACCTGATGATTATTTTATGTTACCTTGTGTTTCAAAAAGCCGGTTGCAAAAAGCTAGATTTACAGCATGGCGAAATCCCACACTGTTGCAATGCTCTCTTCGATTCAGCCATTTCATATTGAAATTTCACACACAATAATTGGCTGACCTTCACAGCTATGGCAGAAACTAATTAAAGCTGTAAGGCCGTGCTGGCAACGCTTTTGTGTGAAATGTGAAGTTTGGTGATAATGAAATGTGGGGTGCAGATGTTATTGTCTTGGATAGACTGTGCCCTTGGTTCACATTAATGAAGAACAGCAATTATTAAACAAGAAGTATTTTTACCCATTAATTATTTTGTGTTGTGATAGTAGCAATAAAAACACGGCAGAATCTCTCCCACCAGCTTCTTTTCAAATCAACTTTATGGAAGGTTGCCAGCTGACTACAGTATCATTAGACATCCCTTTTCAGTTTCTTCCTCCGCTGATCTTAGACCTTTAAGGGTCTCCAGGGAGGATCTCGATGGGTTCAGAGAGCAAAGGAGAAAGGGCAGGCTAAAAATGGTCACCAATAAAGATTTTCAGACAGATGGAAGATTAAATAAATGAAAGTTTTTTGAAATAACTTCACCTGCCAAACAGAGATGTCAGTAGAAACCCGAAAGCCTTCACACTATTGGTGTAGAGCCGCCCTGGGTCACTGCCACTGTTGAGGTGCAAGCAGAGAAATAAAGCAGGACCGTGCTGTTTCTGGGTTGTTAGGAGACTGGGTTTCTGTTACTATGTCAGTGTGGCTTGCAAAGCTTCCACTGTGTCAAATATTACAAATCACAGGTTTGCAACCACAATTAAAATAAAGAAATGACACTGTGTGGTCAAGTTTAACTTTTCATGGGCTAATTATCTAACCTACTTCTCTTTATAACACTCTTCGCCGGCATTTTTTAATAACTTTTTCTCCCTCTTATCTTTGGGTCATTTGATTTTCATTAATAGGTTAGAATGGGAGAAAGAGATACAAATTATTAAATTGAACAATTCCTTCTATCACTGTCTTTGACATCCATGTTCCCCATCTTGAGAATACATACAGCTACAATACTGGATACTACATTAAAGACTGTCCAAAATGTGTAAACTACTGTAACCCAGGGTTGATGAGGACTGGAAGCAGCTGAAGAATCAGTGGAAGATTGAAAGGTAACTGGATCACATTAGTTCAACTTGTGTGGGAAGTAAAGTTTAGTTTCTTTGGAATAAGTAGCTTAATGGCCATTAATTTACCATTCTGGGGAAGGCACACTGTATGGTCATGAATCTACCATTCTAGGGAGGCACACTGCGTGGTCAAGGCACACTGTATGATCATGCGTCTATCATTCTGGGGAAGGCACACTGTATCATCATGGATCTGCCATTCTGGGAAGACACACAGTATAGTCATTGATCTACCATTCTAAAAAGGGTACACTGTGTTTGGGTGAAAGTTCCATCCCAAGCCCTCCCCCCCCAACTTGGGAGTTGCCTCAGTTCAGACTCCACCCCCCAAGAAAGTCGGCCAAAAGATGACCCCTCCTCAGAGATGCTCAAGACCACTCCCACAGGATATTTAAACAGCAACCCAGAGAACAAATGTGTGGTTTTTCTGTCTTCCTTTCTCAGCTCCTCTCTGGGGGGCTGGAAGGCCACCTGGGAGCGTTGTTATCCATTAATCCTGGGCTTTTCTTTCTTTTTTTTAAATTTTTCCATTCAAAACTTTACACTACCTCCCCTCCTCCCGTTCCCCTCCCCCTCCCCTACTTACCCTCCTCCCTCCCCCTCCATCCTTAAGAGAGGGCAGGATACCCTGCCCTGTGGGAAGTCCACGGCCCTCCCTGCTCCATCCTGGCCTAGGAAGGTGTGCATCCAAACAGTCTAGGGTCCCAAAAAGCCAATACATGTAGTGAGACAGGTCTCCTGGGCTTTTTCTAATTTGGTTTGATTTGGTATGATTTGGCTTATTGCATTGGTGGAGAGGTTTATTGGGGCATAGAAACTTTTCATCTGGAGGACCCACCGTGGGGCTCTTTTTCTTACAAGGTGGGAAAACTGCCTCCCTCGCACCTGCTCTCCGCCAGGCTAAGATGGGCTAAGTTCCTAGTTCCAAGTCATTGACTTATAGACTCAGGGCCTCATGTGATTTTCGGGCTGTCCTGCAGAAGACGCTGCTGCGCCAGGTGCCCGACATGACCGGGTCAAGGACCTGCCTTGTCTCCGTGGGATTCATTTGTCAGGAGACATCTTGTTCAAGGAATTTTTCACACCCCTCTGGTTTTTTTCCGGTCTTCCTTTCCTGGCTCCTGTCTGGAGGGCTAAAAGGCCACCTGGGAGTGTTGGTGTCCATTAAACCTAGGCTTTTTCTAATTTGGTTTGATTTGGTTTGATTTCGATTAATGCGTCGGCAGAGAGGTTTATTGTGGTGCAAAAACTTTTCACACTGTATTGTCATACATCTGTCATTCTAGGAAGGGCACACAGTTTCATCACAGATCTACCCTTCCAGGAAATGCTGTAGTTTTACTACACATAAAGCTCTATTTTCTGATGCCACTCGTGTGTGTATTTGTTCTTTACATAACAGCCTATGATAACAGAATATATCTCCCTTGCTGGCTGTATAATGATAAATTTTCAGTAGAGGGCACTGGAGAGACACTGGACAAGGAAGGTTTTTCTTCCTGATTCTGGTGTGTCCTTTGCCTGTTCCTGAAATGAAAGGTGCCTAGAAACTGATGGCACTTAGGACCTAGAAGGTGCCTAGATACCAGTGGCACTTAGGAATGGTTCCTTGTCCCAGCATCACCACCTTGTGTGGCTCCTCCAGTAATCCATAGGGAGCTTTACAAAATTCTACCATCGCAAAACCCTGTGTGCCACCCAGTGACCCATGCTCCTGCCTGCTCCTGGGATTGACTGGCAGCCCTTGGGCCAGGAAAAGCATCACCACATGATTCTCTTCAGCCCTACAGATATTGGTAGTTCACTATGTCTATTTCTATACTCTTAGCCCTGCCCCATAGGTGAGAAAGCCTATTCCTAATGAAGTACCCATTCTCATCATTAATAATCCTCTCTGTTAAACTTTCCACGCTCAAATGACTGTGAGGTTTCTTCTTGATTGGAACCTGACTGACTACTGTCTTTCCTGTCTTTAATGCTGCAGCTTATGAAATATAGTAAATGAATTTCTTTTAAAAAATGACTCATTGAGTTAAATACAGAAAGTTGTTGGACAAGGACTTGTTGATTATAGTGGGAAGATTAAAGAGTATAATTGTGATTATCAGTTATATATGTATATATATATATATTACACACACACACACACACACACACACACACACACACACATATATATATATATATATATATATATATACACATATATATAATGACCATGAATTAGAAAAGACTGCACTGCACAGAACAAAGATGCGATGTACTGGAACTCTTAACTCTACCATATTTGATGTAAAAAAGTAAATTAGAAAGGAAATGGAAAAATGTACAAAGGTGTTCAGACAGACATATTGTTCCGTGAAAAATTATGCACATTTAAAAAGGAACTCCGTAGTTAAGTCTTTTGTGTTCAAATTAAGCATTCACACTAGAGTAGCTCTAGTTAACAGAATGGGACACATGTGGTGGCCTGATGTTGCTCCTAGCAGCACTCCTCCAGAATACACATCCTGCACATGTATTTGGGACCAACTCCACAACATCAGCAGATTGTATAGATACCAAATCCTATGTCCTGCCCTCTTTTATAGCATAATTATCATGTCTTTGGTAAATGCACCATTAAAGAAATGTGATCAGTAATGGAGTGGATGCGGTTACATAGGGCAATAAAAAGGTCTAGCTGGGCAATGAGAGGAAGCACAGTGGAAGGGTGTCCTCCAGGAGAAAAACGCACCCCAAGAATGTGGACTGTGACAACAGCAATTGGCAGGAAAAAAAAGAGGACAACCACTTGTTCAAAGAGTAATATAACAGCCCTGATGAAGTTTCTTTATGTCACTTCCGTGCTGGCAATGTCCTGTTGACTAAGAGAAGGCAATGTCAAAATCTTTTCACTCCAGAACCCTGGGGAGAGAAAACTCAGTTCTTACAAAGAAATGCTTCTCCATCCATTCTTGTGTTGATAGACCCAAAAGGAGCTCTTATCTTGATTTATACATCATGACTAGTGATGCAGTTTCCCTGGTCTGATCTGTAGGGATTGTGGATACACTTAGAAGAGCCTGTGAATAAGAAACAAAGCTTGCTAGAAAGAACTACATTTTAAGAAGGGTGGTCACCCGGGAACAAAAGCTACACCCGATGGAAATAAGCTTGAGAGAGAAAAGTAAGCCCAGCAAACTCAGATGTGTGGTTTGGTTCTAGAGAGAGCTGATTCTGAGTGAGTGGACACAAACCAGAAATAAAGTAAGATCTGAGTAGCTTTAGAACGTTCTTGCTTATTCTTTGCCAATTCCACATGTGTGTGATGCATGTGTGTGTGTGTGTATGTGTGTGTGTGTGTGTGTGTATGTATAATATCTTGACATATACAACCCCAACTCCTTTCTCTTACTTCTTCCAAACTCCCCATACTTCTATGTCCTAACTTAATGTCCTTAAAAAAACTGAATAACCAACTGAATCCAATTTGTGCTGTCTGCCATGTGTGGTTGTGTGGTCATCAAACAGAGCATGAGCAATGTATCAGCAACCACATTTCAGAAGAAAAAAGGCTTTGCCTCCCCCAACATCCATCAGTAGTCAATAACTCTTCAGGCAGAGGTGGAGCCTTGTGAGCACCTCCTTCATCCAGGCAGGAAGGTTCACTGGCTTAATCTTATGCAGACAGGTCTTGTGCAGGCAACCACAACACAGCCATACCTGAGTGTACTATTTCATGTCCCAAAGACAGCATCTTACAGAATTTCCCTCCATCCTCTGGTTCTAACATCCCTTCCACTCCCTCTTTTACTATGCTTCCTGAGCCTTTGGAGGGGTTGGTACCGATGCCCTATTTATGGCTGAGCAATCTACATCCACTTATTGTCAGCACTTTCATTAAACAGGAGTCTCTGCAACTGCCTACTTCAAGAAGCTTCTCTGAGCCAGGTTGACAGTAACATTAATCTGTGATGATAAAAACAAAAATTTAAAAGTGAGTCTTATAGCATGCCAATTTATTTATTTTACATTTTATTTACTTTTATTTTATGTTTATTACTGTTTGCTTTCATAAATGTCTGTACACCACATCTATGCAGTGCCCTTGGAAGTCAGAAGAGGGAACTGCAACCCATGAGACTAAATAACAGTGGATAGTGAACTGGGAATTTAACCCAGGTCCTCTGGAAGAGCATCCAGTGCTCATAACCACCTAGCTGGCTATCCAGCCCATACTACATTTCCATTTAGCATAGTTAACTATAATCAGTTCTTCTTTAGGGCCTCTGACCTCACCAGCCATGGACTCTTGATTAAATTTTTATAGCACAAGGCATGAATTGAATTCCCCTCTGTGGAGCTGGTCTCAGATCCATTCATAAAGTTGTTGGTTCCTCCTATAACAGCTATGCCACTGTTTCATGAGTGAGTACATTCTGCCTTCTGGTCACTATCATTTTATGCAGAATCCACAGATGAGTAAGTCCTTTGATGACTTTTCTCCTCTAGTACCTCACTTGGTGCTTTCCAGCACTATGAAAACTAGCCATCAGGGAGAAAGTTCTCAAACTTCATTCCAGCCTGAGTTCTCTTTAAGAGAGGTCTGTGCTTTGTTTATTTTTTGGAGAATCTAGAAATACAACTTATGTAAGAGCCACACAGCAAAGCTAGTTTAGATTTACACACATTCAAGTGTAAATCCCAAGATTCAAGCTATAGTAGAGCAATTTTTAGCTAAACTAAACTAAACTAAAGGTGGTTACTGATGCTCTGGTGGTAGACAGGGAAGTTGTAGAAGGCATGGGTGATGACACTGAACCCTTCATCAGACCCTAGGGAGAAAGAAGCTTGGCAGAAATCATATACCACGGGCAGTTACAGGAAAAGCTTTGAGAGGTACTAAAATGGGGTGCAGGATGTGTTAATTATTTTTAACGCACCGAGTTGACTAGATAAAAAGGGAGACCCTTATAACTGGTAAAAACTGGGTCAGTATGTCTGCAAGCCGTTTTGAACTAGGTTAGCATTTGAGTTGGTAGCCTATGCAGTCACTAACTTGAGCAGGCGTATTCCAAAACAATACAATTCCAAAATAGAGAAATGGAGAAGAAAATGTGTTCTTTCTCTCTGTGTGTCTGCCCCCTTCTCTCTCTCTCTCTCTCTCTCTCTCTCTCTCTCTCTCTCTCTCTCTGTGTGTGTGTGTGTTGGTCTCAAATACCTGCCTCTTGAATTTTAACTAGGTCTTTGGATCTCCTGTCCCTTGAGTTTGTGACTCTAAGCCATACACCAGTGTCAGGCCCAACAGCCACTTAGATCCAGATGGAGTTACATCATCAATTCCTTTCGGTCTTAGGTTTTCAGGTGGCAGATCATAGGTGACTGAATCACAGAACCAACTTTCCTAGATCTTCAGCCTTCAGATCATGGGACTTCTCAACCTCTATAAGCACATGAGTTAATTACCAGAATAAATACCTTCATATATATTATTTACCTTTAGATGTATCAGTTTACAAAGCTGTGCACTATTAGTTCTGCTTCTCTGCAAAACCTTACTTAATGCACAGGGTAATGTTTGATGTTCAATCCAAGCTAAAAAGCATGACAGATGTGTGTGTATGTGTGTGTGCATGCGCACGCATGCATGCATATTCCTCTCTGTGTGTATGCATGTGCATGTGTGTACATATGTGTGCATGTGTATGTGTTTGTGTGTGTGTGTGTGTGTGTGTGTGTGTGTGAGAGAGAGAGAGAGAGAGAGAGAGAGAGAGAGAGAGAGGAGATGTGATGAACATAAAACTAGATTTCTGTTAATTCAGGATGGGGAAAACTTCCCAAATTCATTTTATTGCACACCTTAAACTGTGTTTTGTCATATTTCCTAGAAAGGAAAATCCAGATTATAAGAAGACATACTGCAACTTCTAAATGAACTTTCATCTTAGTAGCTCACATTAAATAATTTCATGTAATCACTGCTCTAATTTTTTAAGAAGCCACACAGCATATAATAAAGTATGCAGCTATTAAATACCCAGGATGATTTAATTCTGAGTATCAGAGAAATTTATTATTTCCTATTGTTTATTCTTATTATTTATCAAGTATATTAAGTTTGTCAAATGGTTCCAAATAGAATGAGACAATTTATGACTCATGCACATATATGTGTGTATCATAAATATTCTATATATAGAATTAAAGTCTCTGTAGTAACAGTATTTCCAAAGCCAAACACCTAATTGTTTATGTCTTTAAGACTCATTATCCAAATAGTTTATGGTTTTGATGAAATTTTAATACCTATTTTTATGATTTAAAAGAGAGTTCAATAACCTGATTAAGCAATCTGAAAAATCATGTTAATAAACACACATATTTACAGACATTAATAGTTTTCTTTTAAATGAGATGCAACATTAAAGGTTCTCATCCTGATCAATTCTAAAATACACTTATATACTTCCTTTCTCTCTGACACTTAAAATAAACTGGCAATGAAAATCAAAAATTTTAATAATGCAGTGTGGTTATTTTACAGGTATGGCTTTTGATTTAGAGTCATAAATAAGATGCAAAGGAAGGTCTCTGCTGACTCTCAGCAAGGCGTCCTGCAACTCTCTAGCATTTCTTGAGCCCTGTCTGACCTTACCTGGCCATTCTCTCTTAAAACCACTGGCGCTTTTGTGCTTGCATCAGCTATGAAAGATCTTTGAAAAGCTTCTAAAAGCGTATTTATTATTTCCTAAGCCTCAATATTTTAGGGTTATTTGCTTGTGCCTCAGGATTTAAAATGCTTTGACTCACAAACACATGAGATGATCTGTGTATCAAAGTCTCTTTGTAAAAAGCACATCTATGCCTCACTGACTGTCGCAGACACAAACATACTTGAACACGATCCAAAACTTACTTAATGTGAAACAAAAAGGTGCGAGAAGTATATTAAGTAGCATGGACAGGGAAGTACCAATCTTGAATATCACCATAGAAATTTCGTCCGATGGATGGAGATAGAGACAGAGACCCACATCCACATCAGAGAAATGGACTGAGCTCCCAAGGTCCAGTTGAAGAGCAGAAGGAGGGAGAAGATGAGAAAGGAAGTCAGGACCGTGAGGGGTTGTTCCACCCACTGAGACAGTGTGCCTGATCTAAAGGGAGCTCACCAATTCCAGCTGGACCGGGTCTGACCAAGCATGTGATCAAACTGGACTCTCTGAATGTGGCTGCCAATGGGGGCGGACTGAGAATCCATCGATAATGGCACTGGGACCTGTCTCTTCTGCATCTATTGATTTTTTGGGACCCTAGTTTACTTGGATGCACACCTTCCTAGGCCGGCATGGAGGGAGGAGGGCCTTGGATTTCCCACAGGGCAGGATACCCTGCCTTCTCTTAAGGATGGGGAGGGGGAGGAAGGGTACTAGGGGAGCGGGAGGGGAATGGGAGAAGGGGAGGAAGTGTACATTTTTGAATGGAAAAATAAAAACAAAACAAAAACAAACGAACAAAAAATTAAGAGAAAATCTGTGCAAAAATTTAAAATATGAAAATCCTATCAACGATACCTTTTTATTATAGAAAATGTGGAAAGATTTAATTTTTTTTTATAAAAATTACCTGGGAAGACTTTGGATTATTGTCACTGGAATGTAGATTCCAAGAAAGCTATTCAATGGAAGCTCTCAAATGCTGCCATCTCTTTCTGTTTCTTGCCCTAGAAGAATGTCGGTCTGTACCCTCTAGTTATCATCTATGCATCTTATACTTGCATGGCAGACAGATAAAGCAATTTTTGAGAATTTAGGCATCGAGCTTGAAAATTATATTTGAATTAGAAATCAGATGTTACATCTTTCAGTTATTGTAGTATATTTTTGTAAGAATAAATACATTCACATGTTCATGTAGGTACACACACCTGCATACAAGAATGTACATATATGTACATGCATGTGTGTGTAAATATGTATGTATGTTCATTCATGTGTGTCCAAATGTATGTGAAAACCAGAGGTTCCCTATCAGTTTTTGCCTAATTTTTTTTTTGGTTTTCTTGGGGGGAGGTGGTGCTGGTAAATGTTCATTTTTCCCCCCACAAAATGCATTTCTTTTTTCAAATATAAAAATCAAAATTACTTCACATTTCTACTAAACAAAGAGGCAAGTGGATCTTTGTCAAATGTTATAGATTCTGGGAGAAGACAACGCCATTATTTAAGTTATTACAATCTGATAAGGAGAGTGAGGGCTGGCACAGCAAGAGCAGGAGAGGAGGCGACAAAGGAGAGCGCTATGCCAGAGTACAGTGTGGAATAAGCTGTTAAATGTGCCTCGTGCAAGTCACAGTGTAGGCTAAGGCGCAATCGCTTGCATTTCCCTTCCCATTTTATAAACGAACCTACACAGGGTCGTGTGTGCTTTAATCTTCCAGCAGAGTGATACTGGCGTTGCACACAGCACGAAACATGGAGCAGAACCAAGACTCAGGTGAGGTGAAAGCAGGGCTGCTTGTCATCCAGACTTTATTCTCCAGCTCGGAGGCCAGCCCTGGCCCCTGGCGGCAGATCTAGCTCAGCTACACTAGTGCCCAAGCTCATCATTATTGCTCTTTATCTCTTTACTTTCACGAACCCTGGAGCTCAACAATTGGCTAGAGTGACTGGCCACAAAACTCCCAGGATCCTACCTCTCCAATACTGGGATCATAGGCACACACCACCACACCCACCTTTCTCTGTGCCTCCAGGGGTTCCGCGAGCACTGGACACACTGAGCCTCTGGTGGCCTGGACCTCTTGGTATTCCTGCTACATCCCCGGGCTCCATCGGTTGGTGTTCAATGGGACTATGGTTCTGATTAGTTAACTCCTCAGAGAAACGGGGACAATGAAACCTATGCTTAGAAGTCCACTCATTAAACAGGACCTTGAACATTTTTAACTGCCTTTGAATTTAATTCTGAATGTTGTAGGTATGTTGCCAAAATTTTGAGTTGGTGATGTTACAGCTAAAAATTCCAGATAAAGTGGAATTTCTAAGTCTGTCTGTATTAGAATTTTTTTCAAAATATGATATACAATCTTTATGAGTTTCGGGAGTTCCTTTAAGCATATACATGATTCAATACCTCTGCATTTATTCATCCACTTAGAGAGGTTTTCACAGTGGTGTGAGCATGTCTTTACACAGAACAGCATGGAACCTTGCGTTAGCTCTGCTCTAGGGCTTCCCCACACAGGCTGATTGCCTCCATTAGCTTAACTAGTTCAAACACTTAGAAGCTTAAATTCACAAGCCCTCTTTCTTCAAGTAAATCGACATTCTGAGAGTCAAGTGACAGTGTCTTTAGGAAGCTCTGCTGTGAAGCTGAATTTGGGGTAATTGACACCAATAACACAATAGCATTAAATCACTCATATTTTTATAGTAGATAAATGAGTCTGCTTATAAATATGCTCAAGGATAGCTTGTAGGTGGCAGAAGAATTATGCTATAACCTTAACAGCTAATAAATCTATATTTAAGCAGGGGACCTCTAAAATTTAATTAGGCATATGAACGCAGAGATCATTCTGAGAGGAAAAATGTGCCTGTTCTCACAAGTAAAGACATGGACTTTGTGGGATATTTCAGGTTAAAATCGACTGTTCTGTTACTTTGTCTAAAGAAGGCTTTCTGGTAGACTTTAACAGATGTAACTGAGGTCAGCCAGATTTCCTGACATACCCTAGAAGGGAGGAGAAGAGGTCTATTTTGCGAACTTTGTGTCCATTATTTACCTGAATCCATCACTGCTTCCTTTCTCTTTTTATCCCTTCTTCTTTCCTGAGTCGTGCAGGGCCAACCCAGGCAGTCCCACTCCACAAAGCCCTCCTCGGGGCCCATCTACCGGGAGGGAAAGCCACTCCTTGCATTATTTATCATGTATGTATCTCAATTGTTATCGCCCTTGAGTTCTGCAATCACACCAAAAAAGGCAGAAGCCTACAACTGTATAAACAAACTAAGATACATAATTGTGGTTAAAGAGTATTTGCTGCTCTTGCAGAGGACCTGGCTTTGGTCCCCAGAACCTACACAACACTTCAGAACCACCTACATCTTTCTGACAGGAGCTTAGTACCATCTTCTGGCCTCCATATGCACCAGGCATGCTAAATTTACATGTAGTCAAACTTTCTGCTAAATATTGTTTATGTGGATAATATTATGTGTTATTTATGTGGATAACATTATTTATAACTAGCCCAGGGTTGTATATGTGACCTCTCTCTCCATGTGGAGGTTCAACTTTCAAGTGTCCTTTTCTCCCAGGTGACTTATCTCTCCTCTGGGATAGTTTAAATCTCTTTGGATATCAATGGGACTCTGTGGTTAATTTGTTTCTCATCACTGTGACATATCTGACACAAATATCTTAAAAGGAAGAATGATTTATTTTGACTCAGAGTATCAGAGATGTTTCTTCATGGCCTCTCAACTCTATTGCTGCTGTCCTAAGGCAAAACAAAACATCATGGAGGCAAGAGAACGCTGGGGCATACAAGCACAGCTGGTGTGAGCAGAGAAAGTCCAAGAGGACCTAGGGAAGGAGTGTCCTTCACAGGTGTGATCGTTAATTCTTAGTGGTCAACTTGACTATAACTGGAATGGTCTATACTCCAGAAATGGAGAGCAACTTGTAATCTGGATGTTGAAGCAAGAAGACAACAAGCCTTTGATCTGGACCTTGAGCCTGGAAGACACACCTTTAATCTAGACCTTGAGGCCAGAAGGCACAACTTTAATCCCACCAATGAGAAGGCAGAGGGTGGTGGGTCTCTGAGTTTGAGGTCTTCCTGGTCTACAGATCAAGTTCAAGGACAAACAAACTTAGAGAGTGAAGCAAAACAGAAAACTGGTGAAGATGTAATTATAACAAGGGGGCCATGTTCCAGCCCCAGCAAGCAGTAAAATTTATCAGCTTTGGCCAAAGGGTTCTGGATTTAGAGTTAAGGAGAGAAGAAAGGAGTTATGGAACAAAGCCGCTAAGGCCAGGTGTAGAGAGGCCTTTGCTTGAAGCTGTGAAATTGAACCCTGTATGGTATAGGAGGTCCTTCTGTTTATGTGTTGCTTTCATTGGTTAAATAAAGAAACTGGCTTGGCCTTTTGATAGGGCAGAACTTAGATAGGTGGGGAAGACAGAACAGGATGCTGGGAAGTTGGGCAGAGTGTCAGATGCCATGAAGCTCCTGCCTGAGACTGACGCTGGTTAGAATCTTTCCCGGTAAGCCACGACCTCCTGGTGTTACACAGATTGGTAGAAATGGGTTAGATCAGGATGTGAGAGTTGGCCAAGAAGAGGCTAGATATAATGGGCTAGGCAGTAATTTAATTAATACAATTTCTATGTGATTATTTTGGGGGTTAAGCTAGCCAGGCTGCCGGGATGAAAAGCAGGCCCACATCCTCCTGTTACACCAGTATTGCCTAGGAGAACCCAAGATGTTATAGGTGCCAGAGTCTCTAACTGATGAGGAGAGCTGGTAATAGGATGTGGAACTAGTCCAAGGGAAAGAAGTGTGTTGCAGTCAACAAAGCTAAACAGAGTTAGTTGGAGATATGGAGAGTATTTTGACATCAGATATGGAGATGTAGAGTTTAGAGTTTGCCCAGCTTCTTTTTGGTCTTGCTTTTTCCCAGTATTTCCTTGCTATTCTCTCTTCTCTAATATTGTAATGACAATGTATATCCTGTGCTATTATATGTTGAAAGTATGTGATCTGCTTTGTGAGTTTGATTTTTATAGGGGGATTACAGTTAAGAGACTATCATGTGTTTCAGAAGAGTCTTTGTATTTTGTACTTTGAAACAAGTTTGAGACTGTGATAGACTAGGGGGACTTTTGAAGTTGGAACGATGTAGCGTGTCGCGTCCGCCAGCGGAAGAGACTACCACAACAGGATTCTTCTCAGCACACACTTTTTATTGGGACACACTTTATGAATGAATGAGGCTAAAGGAACCCCGATCCCCGGCGTGGCTCGCTTATAAGCGGTGCCGAACAAAGCCCTGATGTGTCAACGCCCGATAGGCCCAAGCGCGATCGTACAATGACCGGATTGGTCAAGGCATATGATGCCTGTCATACAATGCCTGTCATATGATGCCTTTCATAAGAAAGTGCATGCGAAGGAGTTGTGTTTACCAAGTCAGGAAAGGTACAGTGAATGGCGCCTTGGCTCTTAAGCCAGCGTACTCGTAACATGGAGGCGCCGTGGCACCCTACAGAACGAGTGTATTTTTTTTCATTATGATATTGTTAGAAGCCTTCGGGGACCAGGAAGTAGAATGTGGTGGTTTGAAAGAAAATGCCCCCCAAAGGGAGTGGCACTATTAGGAGGTATGCCCTTGTTTGAGGAGGTGTGTCACTGTAGGGGTGGGCTTTGAGGTCTCTTTTGTTCAAGCTTCCCTCGGTGTGATTCTCAGTCTACTTCCTGTTGCCTGCAAACCAAGACACAGCCAGTACCATGCCTGTCTGCTGCCATGCTCCCCATCATGATGATCATGGAATCTCTGAAACTGTAAGTGAGCCACCCCAATTAAATGTTTTCTTCATAAGAGTTATCATAGTCATGGTGTCTCCTTACAGCAATAAACACTCTAACAAAGACGACAGGGATACTCAAAGTGACCCATCTCCCTTAAGTAGGCTTTGTCTATTAAGTTTCCATAAGCTCCTGCTGAAGCCCCATGACTCCAAGTGTCATTGTGTAGTTGGTATAAGTGCACAGAACTCCCATGGATAGTTCCATCCCTCCCTCTCTCCTCCCCTCTGTTGCCAAGGGCCATGTTTACACTCACTGAATCACAAGATAAAGCAAAAAAGATAAGAATTCCAGAAAGGGGTTTATGGGGAACAAGGGGTTTGACCAGGATAAGAGGAAAATGAGAGAGTGCAGTGGCTAGGATAATTGCAGTCTAAAGCTAATATTTTTAGTTCTAACTCTCTCATGCTTTTTTGTTATTGTTTTGACTTTGGTAACAGTAAGATTTTAAAAAATATTTGATTTTAGCCATTCTAACAGGTGTAAGATGGTATCTCAAAGTTGTTTTGATTTGCATTTCCCTGATAGCTAAGGAAGTTGAATAGGTCCTTAAGTATCTTTTGGTCACTTGAACTTCTGTTGAGAATTCTCTGTTCAGTTCAGTACCCCATTTTTTTTAATTGGGTTATTTAGAATTTTAATGTCTAGTTTCTTGACTTCTTTATATATTTTGGAGATCAGACCTTTGTCTGATGTGGGGTTGGTGAAGATCTCCCATTCAGTAGGTTGCCTTTTTGTTTTAATGACTGTGTCCTTTCCTTTACAGAAGCTTCTCAGTTTCAGGAGGTCCCATTTATTATTCATTGTTGTTCTTGTTGTCTGTTCTACTGGGGTTATACATAGGAAGTGGTCTCCTGTGCCCATGCATTGCAGGCTACTTCCCACTTTCTCTTCTATCAGGTTCAGTGTAGTCAGATTTATATTGAGGTCTTTAATCCATTTGTTCTTGAGTTTTGTGCATGGTGATAGATATGGATCTATTTTCATTCTTCTACAGGTTGACATGCAGTTATGCCAGCACCATTTGTTAAAGATGCTTTCTTTTTTCCATTGTATAATTTTAGCTTCTTCGTCAAAAATCAGGTGTTCATAGGTTTGTGGATTAATACCTGTGTCTTCAATTTGATTCCATTGGTCAAGATTGCCAGGCAAAAGTTGGGATCATGGGGGTGGGGTGGGTAGGGGGAAGGGGAGAGGGGGAAAGAGAGGGGAGAGCTTGGGGGAGTGGGATGGTTGAGAAGGAGGAAGGACAGATATGAGAGCAGGGAAGGAGATATCTTAATTGAGGCAGCCATTTTGGGGTTGGCAAAAGGCTTGACTCTGGAGGAGTTCCCAGGAGTCCACGGGGATGAACCCAGCTAGGACCTTAGGCAATGGAGGAGAGGGTGCCTGAACTGGCCTTGTCCCATAGCCACACTGATGACTATCTTGACTATCACCATAGAACCTTTGTCTGGCAAATGGAGATAGAAACAGAGACCCACATCGGAGCACTGGACTGAGCTCCCAAGGTCCAGTTAAAGAGCAGAGGAGAGAGAATATGAGCAAGGGACCACCCACTGAGACACTGAGACTGGGATTGAATGAGCATGGGATCAAACTGGACCCTCTGAATGTCGCTGACATTTGGGGCAGACTGAGGGGCCAATAATAATGGCACTGGGATTGGTCTCTACTGCATGTACGGGCTTTTTGGGATCCTAGTCTATTTGGATGCACACCTTCCTAAGCCTGGATGTAGCAGGGAGGGCCTTGGACTTCCCACAGGGCAGGGAACCTTGCCCTCTCTTAGGACTGGAGGGGGGATGGGGAAAGGGTGTGTGGAGGAGTGGGAAGAAAGTGGGAGGAGGGGAGGAGGTGGAAATTTTGATTGGTATTATTTATAAAGTAATAAAAAAATCTAACGGGAAAAAATATTTGATACTGAAAGTGAAACATTTATTGAAGCTCTGCACCTTACATCCTGGTTAATTTAGGTGTGTGTTATTTTTACTTATCTACAAGTTTTGAAATACTAACGTTTATAAAATTTATAAAATGTGTTATCTACATGGATGAAATTGTCAAAGAACAGACTTAATTTTAAAAATCTGAATGAAATTATTACTCTGTTCAACCCATTGATGATGTCTGAGCCTTCATGGTCCAGCAAGTTTCTCAAAATGCCATTATCTGGCAACCAAGTCTCTGTCACATGAAACAATGCGGACATTTTATATGCAAATCCCAGCAGGATTAAGGTGTTACAGCAGGCCAGATCTAAAACAACAGAAAATTATTTCTATTATATTTTAGTCTCCAAAACAAGTCATTAGGCTAGAGCAGATCAAGGAGTGGAGCAACAGACTTCATTTCTGTGGGAGGAACAGCAACGTCCTTTGGTTGTTGGTGAAGATCCAGAGAAGCATGGTTTATTTGGGGCCATTTTAAAGTGCCCTCCACATCTTAAATAAAGTTGGCATCCGCTGGGCATCGGATGAATGAGTGGCATCATCCCTATTGCGGCTCTGCCCAGCTGGCACTGGTCTCTCCGTGGCAGCGCATACTGATTCTGTGAGTTAAAGAAAATAAAAGGCCTATCGTATTGCCCAAATTCACATTAGTGTTTCGTCAAAACTTGATTGGGATTTGAGCCAAGTTTTTTGACTCCAGATTCTCTGTTCTGCCTACTAAAGCTTTCTGGTGTACACTGGGAAGAAAATGAACGTGGTCAGTGAACGACCCCGTATGGAGCCTCATCTAGCTGTGTCACTTGAGAAAACCGCCTTCTTCTTCTTTTTTTTTTTTTTTTTTTTTTTTTTCTTGAGACAACTGTTGAGTATACTCATTGAAGAGAAATACTTTCTTGACTGTTTTCCTGGGCAATTCCCAAAGTTTAATTATGCCTGAGTAATTCCATCACTGAGCTCTGGACTTGTATTTATTAGTTGTAGTGCACCACGCCTGTCTGCGTTCTATGCGCTACCATACAGTTTGCGAACTGGCCAAGGGGCTGAGGATTGAAACACACAAAGATTCACAGACAGAGAGAGACACAGGTCATCCTTGATGACAAAATCCTTGGAACAGGAATGCCCCCTTTATTGTGTCCAGTGGCAGCTTCTATAGGGATCCTTAACTGATAACCACTCCCCAGCCAAATCCACCAGAAACCACTCCCCTGCCATCAGGAACTCCTGAGGGTCTCTTGCTCAGAGCAGCTGCAAGCATTACAAGTTGTTTGCCAGAAATTCAGGATCTACAGGGTTCACAGCTCCCAACAATTAGTGGATGATTTCCCAGGAATGTAGCTAGACTTCATAGTTTCAGCTTCTGGGAAAACTGTCTGAGGAGACTTGGTAAAGGCACTGCAGTGGAGAGAGCATGACCTGAAAGCCATGTAACTGCCATCTCGGAACTCAGTCTCTTCTTCCCTGTCTTCCTCCTTCGAGTTCGATAGGAAAACAATGACTACACTCAGAAAAAAATGCAAAAGAACAATGAAAAGTATCAATAATGTTAAAAGTATAGACAACTCTTCAATCCTGATGTTCTTAAAAAAAAAGTATAGACAACTCATTATAGGACATGCCATTATAGTACATTCATACAACAAATCAGTGTATCAAACATTTTATATAAAAGAATTACAGAAAAAGCTGGTATTCTTCACATTGTAACTGTATTATTGCATTATTTCTTCGAGTCCCTTACTGAACTCTGAATTTTATTTGAACCTGAAATGACAGTCAAAACTGTGGGCTATTTGATAATCCCCATGAAGATGACTCAAACATTTTCATGAAAGCCTTGCACACTGAAGACATTTAATTTAGAATAGTTCTCATACCAGTAGGAAGAAGCAGATGTTCCCAGGCAAATGCACTCAGTTTAGTATACTTTACATTGTATTTAATAGACAGATGTTTTGATTATGACATGGCAAGACGAAGATTTGAAATGGTGGATTGGAAAGGTTTTGTCCATAAAAGTAATTGTTCTTGCATTACAAAGTACAGGATTTGCATGTGGAAAATGTAAGCTTATTGCAGCATCTCATGACGGATCATGTTACCACAAGCCATGGAGTTCACGAGGCATATAAGCAAGTCAGTTTGGAGAGGCCCCTTTAATAAGCATTACATGGGGAATGGCAGGGAATGATAGTCTCAAATCTAGAATCATTCTTGTTATGTAGTTAATCCTTGATTATAACCATTTGGAATTATGTGTGACCTTCTTCCTCAAAGAACATGACGTCTATGTTATTCCACGAGCTAAAAGCAATTTCTATCTGTTAATACGGTAGATTTGCAAATGAATAGTCTATTTCATCCTCCTGGAAACTTCTAGGAAGAGGTCAGGAAAGTGATGCAGAGAAAAGTCATCCTGCCAGTAACTAGCAAAGGCAGAAAATCTATGTTGTGTGTTGTATTCTCCTTTCATCTTTCAGGTAGAGGGACTCACTTCAAGACCTTACAGTGAGTAGGAAAGGGCCTGGTTTGCACAGTGTATTCTCAATCAATGATTGTTAAAGAAAAACTGGCACTCCATTCCAATGTCAAAAATAAATTACATTTGGATTACACACATGACAATGGATAAAGAAATAGAACTAATTGCCTTGAGAGTCCTCCATGTTTATACTTCTTCTTCTTCTTTTAAATACCTAACTTCATCTTTCATCCGCTTTGAATAACATAGCTAAATAAAGACAGTATACTGGGTAGAAACACAGGATTTTTTTGGATAAAATCCAGTTCTGTTGGTCAGATGTATTTCTTATGGTGATCCACCGATGAACCAAATAGTTTGGCAACACTTCTGTGGTGATTGGAATGTTTGACAAATTTGGTTCCCTGCAATAAGTAGAGAAGGTATTTTTTTTCAGTGTGGATGCTCTTGACAAGGAGTGACTGACAATAGATTAAGCCAATCACAGCCTCCTCCAAGTACAAATTTAGATTTTATAAAGTGAATACCAATATGAAAATTTCACTGTATTTTCTTGTTCAAAGGAATGTGGGGACTGGAAAGATAGCTCAGCAGTTAAGATTCCTTATTGCTCAAGATTCCTTATTGCTCTTCTAGTGGAGCTGGGTCCAGTTCCCAGCATCCTCATGTTGACTCACATCTACAACTCCAGCCCCAAGAGATCCAATTCTCCTTCTGACCTCCTTGGGCTCCTGAACAACAAAATACACATACATGTACTTAAACATACACATGAAATTAAATAAATATTTTTAATTAAAAAATTAACATGAGAAGGGTAGAAGCAGGGCCTGGATAGGGCTCATGTTTTAAAATGACCTGGGAAATTTTTAAAAATAAAAACATGTATAAACTCCTTCTACCCAACTTTAGGAGTTTTCAAATAGAGACTTGAGTATTTTCTAACTCTGAGACAGTATCAGGACTCCTCTTTCTCTGGGTGTTGGAGAAGTGGTTAGTTGTTATTCATGCCAATAGTATTTCATGCTTTTATTATAAGCAGCAATAATGGAGCAGGAGTACCAACAGGCAAAGACAACTCAACCGTGAAAGTGGCAAGGTAGCTAGCTTATTGGCAGAGAAGAAAAGGCTACTGAAAGCAACTACAGCAAGAAGAGTAAGGGTGCTGGATGCAGAGAACCAACTAGAGAGCTAAAACCAACGAATTGAATGCTTTCAGGAGCCAAAGAAGAGGAACTGCAGTTCTTGCTTACCAGAAGAGTTCCAGAAAGTTGTTAGGGCCAAGAGCTATAACACCACCTACTGTTAAAAACTTAAATCTAGGAACCAACAACCTCTGCAGGACCAGTCTCTAGCCAGTGACCCCCTCGTGGGACCAGACCCAGACCAGCAGCCTCTGTGGTGCTCAAGCAAGTCCAAGCCAGGGACATCCACAGGAGCAGGCCCAGGCTAGCAACCTCCATGGGAGCATGACCAAGCCAGCAATCTTTGCAGGAGCAAGCCCAGGCCGATGACTTCCACCGGAGCAGGCCCAAGTCAGTGACATCCACAGGAGCAGGTACAAGGGAGCAACCTCTGAGGGAACAGGCCTGAGCCAGTAACCTCTGTGGGACCGTGCCTGAGCCAGCAACCTCCACGGGACCAGGCCCAAGACAGAGACCTCCTCGGGAGCAGAAGACATGAATGAGTAAACCACGAGAGACCAACCTGAGCCAGTGACCTTCTCAGGAGCAGGCCTAAGCATACAACCTACATGGGAAGAGGTCTGAATGACCTCTGGGAAGGCTGAGTGACCTCCCGGGTGACTGGAACCATGACTCCAACTCCACCATGAGGAATAACCACCTGAGCCTTGGATCCACTGGCACCTGGAAGAGTGATCACCAGAGACACAGCTCCAACTACACTAATTGGAGGAAAAGGTAGGTATACAAGACAAGAACACACTCAATACCACAAAGAGCAACATGGCCACATCAGAAACTAGTAGCTCTAAAACAGCAAGACTCAAACACCCCAATACAGAAGAAAAGGAAGAAAATGACCTAAAAATAACTTTAGGAGAATGATTGCGAACCTTAAAGAGGAAATGAAAAATTCACTCAAAGAAATGGAGGAAAAGACAAAGAAAAATTATAAAAAAGCAACCAATCCCTTGAAAGAAAGAAAGAAAGAAAGAAAGAAAGAAAGAAAGAAAGAAAGAAAGAAAGAAAGAAAGAAAGAAACAAACCAAGAAAAACCAATCAGGTGAAAGAAACAATCCAAGACTTGAAAACCAAAACATAGCTAATAAAGAAAACACAAACCAAGGGAATCCTGGAAATGGAAAATATGGGGAAATAATCAGGCACCACAAATACAAGCATAAACAGCAGAATACAAGAAATAGAAGAGATAGTCTCAAACATTGAAAATACAATAGAGGAACTATTCTCATCAGTCAAAAGACACGTTAAATCTATCAAAAGGTTAACACAAAATATCAAGGAAATATGGACACCATGAAAAGAGTAAACCTAAGAATAATAGATAGAAGAAGTCCAACTCAAAAGCACAGAAAAAAATATTCAATAAAATCATAGAAGTAAACTTTTCCCTTCTTAAGAAAAAAAAAAACCATGTCTATGAAAAGACAAGAAGCTTACAGAACACCAAATAGACTGGACCAAAAAAAAGTGCCCTTGAAACATAATAATCAAAACACTAAACATACAGAATAAAGAAAGTATATTAAGAGCTGCAAAGGAAAAAAAGGCCAGGTGACATAAAAAGGCAGACCTATGAGAATTACACCTGACTTCTCAATGGCAACAATGAAAGCCAGAAGGTCCTGGTCAAGCGTTATGCAGACATTGAGAGACCATGGATGCCAGCCAAGACTACTATACCCAGCAAAACTTTCAATCACCATAGACAGAACCAGATTTAGCCAATACCTAACCACAAACCCAGTCCTACACAAAGAACTAGAAGGAAAACTCTAACTCAAGGATCTTAGCTACATCCATATAAACACAGACAAAAGATGATCTTATAGCAGAAAAGCCCAAAGAAGGGAAAAACACACACAATAACATTACCAATAACAAAAACTAAAATAACAGGAGCTAGCAATCACTGGTCATTAATATCCCCTAATATAAATGGACTCAACTAATCTCTAAAACAACACAGACAAATAGACTGGATATGAAAACAGAATCCATCCTTCTACTGCATACAAGAAACATACTTCAACATCAAAGACAGACATTGCCTCACATTAAGTGGTAGAGAAAAAATTCCAATCAAATGGACATAAGAAACAAGCTGGTATAGCTATCCTAATATCTAACAAAATAGACTTCAATCTAAAATCAATCAAAACAGACAAAGAAGGACATTTCATATTAGTCACAGGAAAAATCCAACAAGAGAAAATCTCAATACTGAACATTTATGCCCCCAATACAAGTGCACCCTTATATGTAAAAGTAACACTCCTAAAGCTTAATTCACACATTGGACCCCACAAACTAATAGTGGAAGAATTCAACACCCACTCTCACCACTGGACAGGTCTGCCAGACAGAAACTTAATAGAGAAATAAGGGAAGTAACAGATGTTATAACTCAAATGGACCTAACAGACATCTATAGAATATTCCATCCAAACAAAAGAATATACTTTCTTCTCAGCACTTCATGAAACCTTCTCAAAAAATGGCCACATACTAAGTAAGAAGCAAACCTCAATAGATACAAAAAAAATTGGAATAACCCCATGTATCTTATCGGAACTACCATGACTTAAAAATTAGAATTCAACAGCAACGCTAATTTCAGAAAGCCCACAAACACCTGGAAATTGAACAGTGCACACATGAATCACCAATGGTTCAAGGAAGAAATAAAGAAAGAAATTAAAGACTTCCTAAAATTCAGTGAAAATGACCACATAACATATCCAAATTTTTGGGACACAATGAAAGCAATATTAAGAGGAAAGTTCATACCACTAAATGCCTACTTAAAGAAGCTGGAAAAAGTCCACACTAGTGACTTAACAGAATACCTGAAAACTAGAACAAAAACAAGGAAACTTACCCAGGAGGACTAGAGGCAGGAAATAATCAAATTGAGAGCTGAAATCAACAGAATAGAAACAAAGAAAACAATACAAAGAATCAATGACACAAGACTTGGTTCTTCAAGAAAATCAACAAAATAGACAAACTAACCAAAAGTCAGAGAGAGAATATCCAAATTAACAAAATCAGAAATGAAAAGGGAGGCATAACAATAGACATGAAGGAAATCCAGATAATCATCAGGTCATACTGTACTCCACAATTGTAAAACTTGAAGAAAAAGGACAAATTTCTGAATAAATATCAGTTACCAAAATTAAATCAAGACCAGATAAGCAAATTAAATAGGCTTATAACCGCTAAAAAAAAAAAAAAAGAAAGAAAGAAACAGTCATCAAAAGTCTACAACCAAAAAAAAAAAAAAATCTCAGGACCAGATGATTTCAGCACAGAATTGTACAAGACTTCCAAAGAAGAGTTAATACCAATACTCCTCAAATTGTTCCACACAATAGAAACAGAAAGAACATTGCCAAACTCTTTTTACAATGCTACAATTACACTGATACCAAAACCACACAAAGGCATTACTAAGAAAGAGAATCACAGACCAATCTCATTCATGAGCATTGATGCAGAAATACTCAATAAAATACTGCCAAACCCAATCCAAGAACACATCAGAAAATCATCCACCATGATCAAGTAGGCTTCTTCCCAGAGATGCAGGGATGATTCTATAAAAATCTGTCAATGTAATTCACCATATAAACAAACTGGAAAAAATAAAAACACATGATCATCTCACTAGATGCTGAAAAAGCCTTCAACAAAATACAGCACCCCTTCATGATAACGGTCTTGGAGAAAGCAAGGATACAAGGAACATACCTAAGCACAATAAAGGAAATACACAGCAAGCCAACAGTCAACATCAAACTAAATGGAGAGAAACTCAAAGTGATCCCACTGCAATCATGAAAAAGACAAGGTTGTCCATTCTCTCCATATCTATTCAATATAGTACTTGAGGTTCTAGCTAGAGCAATAAGACAACAACAAGAAATCAAGGGGGTACAAATCTGAAAAGAAGAAATCAAGCTCAATTTTTGCTGATGATATGGTAGTTTATATAAGTGACCCCAATAATTCTACCAAGGAACTCTTGAAACTCATAAACACTTTCAGTAATGCATAGGATACAAAATTAACTCAAGAAAATCAGTAACCCTGCTTTATATAGATGAAAAGTGGACTGAGAAAGAAATCAGAGAAACATCACCCTTCACAATAGCCACAAATAACATAAAATATCTTGGAGGAGCTCTAACAGAACATATAGAAGACCTATATGACAAGAAATTTAAATCTTTGAAGAAAGAAATTGAAGAAGACACTGGAAAAGGGAAAGAGCTCCCATACTCTTGTGTAGGTAGAATTAACATAGTAAAAATGGCAATATTACAAAAAGCAATCTACAGGTTCAAGGTAATGCCCAGCAAAATTCTTCTCAAACCTCAAAAGAACAATATTCAACTTCATATTCAAAAGCAAAAAAAAAATGAAAAAGAAAAATCAAGGATATCAAAAACAATCCTGTAAAATTAAGGAACTTCTGGAGGCATCAGAATCCCTGACTTCAATTTCTATTAGAGAGCTACAGTACTGAAAACAGCCTGCATATCAATCCAGACACCTATGAACACCTGACTTTTGACAAAGAAGTTAAAAATATAAAATGGAAAAAAAAGTATTCAAGAAACAGTGCTGGAATAACTGGATATCAACATGTAGAAGAGTGAAAATAGATTTATATATATATCATCATGCATAAAACTCAAGTTCAAATGGTTCAAAGACCTCAACATAAAACCAGCACACTGAACCTCATAGAAGAGAAAGTGGGAAGTACACTTGAACACAATGGCACAGGAGACCACTTCCTAAATATAACCCCAGCAGCATAGACACTGAGAGCCACAAGTAGTAAATGGAACCTCCTGAAACTGAGAAGCTTCTGTAAAGCAAAGGACACAGTTAATAAGACAAAATGGCAGCCTACAGAATGGGAAAAGATCTTCACTAACCAGTCATCGGACAGAAGGCTGATCTCCAAAATATACAAAGAACTCAATAAATTGGTCATCAAAGGGACAAATAATCCAATAAAAATGGGGTACAGACCTCAACAGACAAACCTCAAATGGCTGAAAGACACTTAAGGAAATGCCAACATCCTTAGCCATTAGAGAAATGCAAATCAAAACAACTCTGAGATTCCATCTTACACCTGTAAGAATGGCCAAAATCAAAAACACTGATGACAACTTATGCTGGAGAGGATGTAGGGTAAAGGCAACACTCCTGTATTGCTGTTAAGAGTACAAACTGGTCCAGCCCCTTCAGATATCAATCAGAAAATTAGGAAACAACCTACATCAAGACCCAGCAATACTAGTTTTGAGTATATACCCAAAGAGTGCTCAATCATACCGAAAGGACATATCCATGGCAGCATTATTTGTAATAGCCATAACTTGGAAACAACCTAGATGTCCCTCAACTGATGAATGAATAAAGGAAATCTGGTACATTTACACAATGGAGTACTACACTGTAGTTAAAAAATATGACATCTTGAAATCAGCAGGCAAATGGATGGATCTAGAAAACATCATATTGAGTGGGGTAACCCAGACTCAGAAAGGCAAATATAATATGTACTCACTCATAAGTGGCTTTTAGAAATAAAGCAAAGGAAAACCAGCCTACAGTCCACAATCCCAGAGAACCTAGACAACAAAAAGAACCCTAAGAGAGACATACATGGATCTAATCTACACGGGAAGTAGAAAAAGACAAGATCTCCTGAGTAAATTGGAAGAGTGGGAAAAATGGGAGAGGGTAGAAGGGGAGGGGAGAGGGTGGGGAGCAGAGAAAAATATAGAGCTCAATAAAACAAAAAATTAATAAATATGCTTAAATCTATTAAAACATGACTTCCTAAGTCGACACAAGAGTAAAGGTGCTCATCTCTGAAGCTTGCATGTGGACTGAAAAGCTAGTCAGTGCCATGCGCTTTTGCTCCCCCTCACTGCTGCCACAGCAACCTACTGTCAGAGACCATGGAAACAAAAGCTGCCCAAGACCAGCACTTGAAGAGCTTTTGCATCAATTTTGTCTGAGCACAAGGAACCCAGCCAGTTTTTTAATATTTCTAGAAGACTCTGGTACACATTCTCATTAGGCTTCCTTGCTTATAAGATGTGCTTGTTTGGTATAGGAATTCCACTGACTTGACTCACTTGATTGAGCGCTGTTCCTTTATTGATGCCCTTTTCTTCCCCCTTTTGGATATGGCATCATCTTTACATAAGACTCAGTGCATTCATTTAAATCATCAACTTTGCCCTGTCTTTTAAAAACCTTTTCTTCAGTGCTCGGCAAGAAGGGAGTTTTACAGTGGGCTACATCCTTGTCCTCATCTATCCTTGCTTCTCTCCACAGTGTGAGAGAGATTTTGGAAAGGAGGGCTCACCTGTCAAGGACTCACTGTCCCCTCTAGTCCAGTGATTTCCAAACCTCATAGTGTTGATGACTACCTGGAGATATTGTGGAGGTAAAGAGTCTATTTCATGTATCTAAACATCTGCCCGGCAAAGTGGATTGTACATGGTGACATCATGTACCAAATACTCAGGCTCCTGTATGTACTCAAGTAAATGATGCATGGCCTCTTTCCGGGGTCTCTAATGAAGACACACTGTGTGGCTTTCCCATCCTGGGGTAGGGTAGTCAATGGGATACTCAAAGCATGGAAATAGTTTGGATTGGTGAAGCCCTTTTTAACAACAAACCCAAACAAACAGAATTACAGATCAGACAAGAAAGGACAATCATGGGTTTGGCGGTGAGTTGGCATCAAGGCCAGAATTCAGTTCTTTCCATATAACTTAACACAGCACTCCACGTGGCCCACGTGTCCTAAACTCAAAACTTCCCTTTCAGACTGATCATTGATGCAAGGAGATAGAATGCATTTTACTTTATCTGTTTGTTAGCTTGAATATAAATATACTTTAACATAAGGACATATAATGTATAGACATCATTTCTTACTATAATGAAACATACATATGTAAATATATATATTTACTATAATTAACACCAAAATTGTTATAAAGGTCTCTTATGGGAGGGTACCTTTAGTAAATACTATCCCCCTTCATCTAGATCTAGGGTCTAGATTATTCTGAATGCAAACTTTGCATAACCAAAATATCAAAGGAAGTCATTACCATGGTTCTTTTGTAGCTCTCTGTGTCTCCTTTGAACGTTGTCTGAATTCACTTGCCTTTCCCAGCTCTCTGTTATGGTTTAAATCTGTGCTGTATAACTCTTTCCTTTGGATTATAGTATTCTGTTGTGAAAGGAGAGGAAGGATCACCAAGCTTATGAAACTCCTAAGAACCAGTATTCTTGAGGCCCCTCTCTAAACTGGTGTAAGTAAAAAAAAAAAAATCCTTCAGGTGGAGGGTATGCTTCAGAACTAGGGCTACTTGCAGAGACTCCAAGATACAGCTTTCATGTGTCATTGCCCATGGTGGAGTGGGAATTCTTGGTGACACAGCTGCTGGAGTCACCCATGCTCCCGTAATAGCCCAAATAACCTCACTAATTCATCAAGGGCTACCTGGATAGAATCATTTCTTGGGATTGCCTTTGTCCTCTCTACCTAGGATGACTAAAAATACCTTCCTCCCTCAGGAAAATTAACAATTCAAAACATCGCAAAGGGATGCAATCTGTTGACTCCACTTCTGAGCTCTGTGCTCCCCAGCTGGTGTGCTAGATTATGAGGTGCAGTTTCTTTAGGTGGCAGGATCTGTCCAGCTGAAATTGGTCTCTAGAAGAGGGTCTTGAAGGCTATCCCTGGTCCCACGATGTGATGAACGCCATCATTTGTCCTCACTGCTATTAAAGGGAGTTACTCTTTCATCCCTTCCAATTGTGATGGACTGAATCCCTGTGGAACCATAAGCCAAAATGAATCTTTCCTTTCATAAGTTGCTTCTATAGGTATTGTGGCAATCAAAAAACACTAACTTAAATACCCTTTCATGTGCAAGTCAGGAAAGTTGGTCTGTTTTAGACTCTGCAATACTGAACTCTGGGGTGTGGAATGGTCACAATCTCATATGGACAGAAAAAATACCCAGCTCATAGGTTAAGAAGATGAAAAGCTATCACTCATATAAAGTCATATAAAAGTATTTAGAATAGCATCTGATACAGATCAGTCAAATCATGTTTTCTATTATTAGTTCATTCAAAATGTGCCTTCTTGTCACCATTGTCTGAATGATCTCTTATCCCCTTTCCTCTTTGAAGTTCATCATCATTGACTGTCATTTTATATTACTCAAATTTTGTTTATATTCTGTTGTTTACCATTAGTTTCAGGTCTTTTTCCCCTAAGAATATTATAGTATAGGTTAGGGTAGGATCAATATCTTATTTTCTATTTTCCATAGCTAGGTCTAAAATTTCAACACAAGCAAGACTCCCACATCTCATGGGTGATGAATTCATTGTCAGGAAATTCTTAAGAACAAAAAGAGGGTGATGAGTGTTCAAGAAAAATGGAAAGATGAAAGACCTCAAAGAAGAAAGGAGTTGGTGTCAACAAATTGCAAGAGCTGGAGAAAGGAAATCACTCAATTTGCTGAGGAGAATTAAGATTAAAGTACTGATTTTCATCTGGCAGAATTTGGCAGAAAGGCTGACTTACTTTTCTATGTGGATGAGCAGAGCTGGGTTACTTGAGCTCAGGTTCAGTTAACCTTTCCTAGATCAGGGATAGATCTCTGTCTTTGTTTTGTACCCACCTCTGTTCATGGCCAAATGTCTGGACATAGGCAGCAACACAGGAGTCACAAGACCATGATATATCCAAGGTTATGAAAAGTTTTGAATCGTATATCTAATGCTCGATATCTGATCTCTCTCCTGCTCTTCCTTCACTGGCAGTTTTGATTGGCTGAAGGTATCCACAGGAGCCAACTTCACTTGGAAATAGTGTCAGCCTTATTTTGAGCCATACCACAGTGCCAAGTGAGCTAGATATTGAACAAAATCTTCACTCCTTATTCCCTTCCGACAGAGAGAAATATTAATGTTTACCATGCCGAGTCCTAGTATTTTGACATTTCCACACTCACACAAAGTTACAAATCTTTTCCTCCATGATTAGCTTGTTAGTGACTGGATTGGGGTTTTAACATCACATGAATAAGTACATGAAGGATGCTCTGTCCCGGACATTGTGTCCTTACTCCTGTGCTCTGTGCAATCAGAAGCTGTCTGTCAGTCTGGCATTGCACAGCAGACTCCTTGCTTGCACTAAGTATCTGCTGCTTCATGTCTACTCAGTCTGAAAAAGAAGTGAAATAAAAAACATATGTCAGAATCAGAACTGTGGGTGTCTGAAAAAGACATGTGGGCCACCAAGTCACTAAAAGCACCCTCTGTGTACATGTTTCTGCCTGTCACTGCAGCTTTGTCAACTAATTCCCTTTTATTTGCATTTTACTTATTTTGTGTTAAAAGCACTTTTAAGCTATGTCTTCCAAATGTGTCTGAGGTTTCCTAACTGTCTTAACAATGTATATGCATTACAGTTACAGCAACCAATTTCCTTCAATCTGGGTTTTGTTAAGAGCGACTTTTAAAATGGTTTGAAAGAAAATTAAAATGTATTAATCTCTGTTTGAAAACTTGATCTGATGAAAAATTGGCTTTTCCATTCACTTGCATTTGCCAAAGTCTGTTTCAGTGTGCAGCTGTTTTTTTGTTTCTTTGTTTGCTTTATTTTGCTTTGTTTTAACGGTTGAAAGGAGAGTTTGAGAAGAAGGCTCAGGCCAGGCTTCCTTCCAGGTCTCTCAGCCCTGATGTCTTCATAATCCAACCTGCACTCTCCAGAGATGAAGCGATTCGCTCACAGAAGACTTGGAAATGGGGCTTGAGCCAGCACACTTTGTGCTAAACAAAGCATAACGTCATTTTAATCCACAAATTACGGGGGTGCTTCTAATAAGCACACACACATGCAAAATATAAACAGACTCATTCTGCTCACACTGCCATACAAATGGATTGGAAGGAAGAAAAAAAATGTAACACCTTTTCCTGCCCTGGAAGGTAACTTCATACTCCAGTTTCCTTGTGTCAAGAATGTGTGATCATGATTTGACAGGAAGTAAGTGGATTCTGTCCCAGGCCTTGAAAGGAGATGACCCTGGAGTGTAATGGTGTGATCTGCAGGTCCTTAGCTTCCTGCCCAGCAGGGGGTAGCCAAGTGCTGGTAACTGGGAAGTAATTCCGTCCTGCAGGAAACAGCCCACCAGCCAGAAACACAGCCTTCTGATTGTAGAAGCCGGCTCTTCTCACCAATGCCAATACATAGATCACTTGTTCCAAAATGAGCCACTCACCGGAGGCCTCTCTTGGGACCCAGAGATTAGGTGCCTGTGTTCTTTGGAAAGAGATTTTTTAAAAAGGGGGTGGTGGTGGTAGTGGAAAGTTATTTACTTGACCAAGGCTTGAACTGAGTATTGGTGGACCGCAAAGGCAGGAGGATTTCATTTCCTTTCTTGAGTTTTCTTTGTCTTCCCCGGTGGGCAGAGGCTGTGCATTTCCATGGATGTGAAGGAGAGACAAGTCTGGTCCGCTGGCCTGGCTCTCTGAGCCCATTGCTGCAGCTTAGAGAAAGTCACACAGTCCCTCCTCAGAGAACCTGGGAGCCAGCAGGGCTGAGGTGACAAAGTGGTGGCTGCCAGGTGAGAAGTAAGAAAAGGAATTCTCCAGTAGGCAAAGGGTGTGTTAGGTAGAAGAGTGGGGTGGGGGGAGGGAGCGATGGGTGGGGGCGAGAGGTGACTACAGAAGGAGCCCCTGTCCTGCTGCCAGCTGTACCTGCAGCTCCACCCACTGGCTGACTGTCCTGTCCACTCAGAGTCCACCCTCCTGGCCTTTCCAAATTCACCTTGTTGCTTCCTGCTCAGCCATTCGCTGTTCATGCTGTTTTCTTTGTTGCTGATTTTTTTCCCAGTGCAATGCACCCGCACATTACGGGTTTCTGTTGTCATTCTAACGTCTAATCCTCAACCATTACGTCTTATCTCGTCTTCTAAATTACTCCGAAATCCAATTACAGAGGTCTCTCTCTCTTTCAAGAGCACACAACTCTCCACATTACTGAAATGCTGGCCTTCGCTTTGTTTTTCTAAATTAATAATAACTACCATTTTCCGTCTGTTCTTTTCATGGGATTCAGTTATATCACTGCACAGATTTCCAAATTGCAGATGATGATTCTTTTTGCATTTTTGCTGGGCTACGAAAAAGCTAAGGATAATTTTCCAAATATTCATAAAAGATCTGCTAGCTTTTAGTATTAAATGTTTGAAACTCAACAACCTCTAAAAAAAACCCAGCATTTTAAAATCAGTTAAAATTTAAATTAAATCAGCTAGAATTTCACTCTTGCTTTACATTGTAGATGCCAGTCTTTTTCAAAGTTTTTAGATATTTGAATAGGTCTGTTTGTTATCACAATGGTTTTAAGGGCACAAGTGACTATTTAATCCAATCAATGTCATTGTAATTTTCTGCAATCTGAAGGAAGTGGCTGTCTTAAAGGCAAATTTAACTTTTATAAATTATAAGATATTTTGGTAAAAGGGACCATACCATGAATGCTTTAGGAAAAACACTTTAACATTATTAAGAATATCTGAACTTTTTTCTGCCAGAGAGGCATACTTGTGGCTCACAAATGGAAATTGCTTTCAGAAAATAATGGTCAATTCAAATCTAAATTTAGCTGCAGAAATCTTACTTGTTTAAATATTCTATCATCACAGACATGAAGCAGAATTATATCTGCTTTATTCTTTTTTTATTTTTCTTATTCTGCGAAAGAGTCTCACTATGTAGCTCTGGTTGTCCTGGAACTCAGTTTGTAGAGCAAGTTGACCTTGAATTTACAGTGATCTGCTTGTCTGAGCCTCTCTCTGCCTTTGACTGCATTCTCCTCCATCCAAGCACAGAGAATGAATGCATGCTACTCTCCTCTTGCCTTGTTTACTTGTGAACTCTTCGTTTTCTGCAGAGTGTATTTGACAAATCTAAGGTACTCAATTCCTCAACAACAAAACACGCTGTGTAGTCATAAAATACAGATAAACCCAATGAGCTGCTTAACTGTAACCTCACAGTGTGAGATTTGAACTTGTGAATTCCTTCTCCAATTCAAGCTTTGGTTCATTGTGCTAAGTGTATTGGAAAATGCTAAGGAAGCTAGTTCTATGCGTGTCAATGTTAACCAGGCATCAACACAGTAACATCTCTAGTTATTGTACTTGCTTTGTATATTTATTGTGCTCTGAAGTGGAATCTTTACCTCCATAAATATTAAAACATGGAAAATTCTCTCTATATTGATTCTAATATACCTTTAGTCTTGACACTTGGGAGGCAGAGGCAGGATGATTTCTGTGAATTTGAGGCCAGCCTGGTGCACAGAGCAAGTTCCAGGACGGCCAGGGCTATACAAAGAAACTCTTTCTCAAAAATCCAAAAAGAAAAAAAAAATCTCCCCCCTTCAAAAACACAAAAACAGAAAAAAAAAAACTAAAAAAAACTTCTAACACCCCAAAGCTAACCAATCAACCAAACAAACAAAGAAAAAATCCCACCTGATTCTCAGAGGTCAAAATGAAGATGAAGGGAGGAGATGGACAGCAAACACTTGGAATGCACAGACTGAGTGAGGTGGGGTAGAACTAAGCACCGGATAGGATAGGGTGTAGGTATGGACTGAATGATGGCTGCAACGAGAAACTGTTTTGCAAAGTAGAGATCCTGGAAGAGAAAACCAGAAAAGTAGAAATTAGATTTGTTCTTTAATTTTCAATTTTATTTTTATAGAAATTATAGATAATAAATATATATGTAAAGGGAAACAATATATATTTCATTTTTTGTTATATTAACGTGCTTTATAATCTTAATTTAATAGAAAAATAATTTATTGATAGTAATAACATACAACATCCTCCCTTTTTTTCCCTCTTCTCTTTTTCTTTCCTCATTAAAAAATATTTTCAATGAAAATTACAACTGAACCAGAATTAATTTTTATTTACATATCTAAAAGTTTCAATATTGCCTTTTCATTTCAGTGCAGTCTAAATGTCACTCTTAGTTTTCAAAAAAATAGATTCTAGCTTAGCTTTTACTTTGGTATTTAAAGGCATCAACAGTTGGCTGGACCTACTTTGCTTAGAAACTTGAACATTCAAGATTTCTACTAATATATTCTTTTAGGGTCTCTGAGTTTTTATTTCCAAATTTTAATATGCTTTCAACATAAATGAATTTTTTGTTATCATTTTGACAAAGCAGATTCAAATTCACAGCAGTCAAAAGGACTGATTTTTTTAAAAAATCCAGAGTGAACTTTTTCCCATGTATGAGTATTGCATGGCAGTCTCAAAAAGAATATTTAAGTTGATATCACATTATTTTGCATATTTTATGAGGCTTTATTTAGAAATAAATAAATAAAGACATTGAGAAACTATCAGCAGGTCACTGTATGGGATACATGACCACTGAGTTCTTTTAAATAATCTATTATTTAGGATATTAAACAAATTAAAAGTAACTCTAAGATACATGACATTTAAACAATGCTACTAGAAAATAAATTATAGTTTTAGTGAGTAAGCCACTCACTAGCTCATTCCTAGGACTTGGTGTCAGTTTGGAGATAGACTATGCTTTAGCAACCAGAGAACCTTCTGAGGGGTTCTTGCATGCATTCAGGGCCAAGGAAAGAAAGTGTAGCCTTCAGGAAAACAGCAGGAAGATGGCCAGCCTTTGTTTGGACTTTAATGAATAAGAGGAACAACACACATAGCTTTCGCCTTGCTCTGTGCCTCTCCCAGCTTCTTGTGGGTTGAGCATTGACTCGCTTTCTGCACAAAATCATTGTGGTGCGAAATGCAAAAGTTCATGACTTAAAGCCAGCAGCATCTTTAAACCGGGGAGTGAAATACAGTGATATAAATTAGCACAAGGCATCAAGGTGTGGCAAGTGTCCCCGCCCATCAAATTTCCCTGTTACAAGGGGCAGTTATATCGAGCATATTTTTCACCCTGATTGTGTAATTCTCTCTTTCATACCAAACAAATGCTCTGCTAGACTCAACGTTTTTTTGAGTAACTACTAAAAAACATCTTTGTTCTAAATAAAATAAAATGTAAGTGTCTGGAAAAGAAGGGTTCGACTTTCTAAGATATCTAACATTTCTTAGAAAGCAGACTCTTGGTCAGTTGGATGTGAGTGAATATATATATATATGCACTGTGTTTCCTTTAATCCAATGAGTTTCCCAAAAAAGCAATCCATCACCAGATATTTCACTTTGCAAACAAAGAGGCCCAAGACACCCACAATACTGAAGCATCCCTTCCCTGTCTTTAAACATCATGTTCATGGATTTATTTTGTATAACATTTCAAAACTGTGTCATGATCCTACTGATCTGGAAAGGCAAGTCTTAAATACTCAACAACAGTGAAATAAAATTTTCTTTCAACTGTCCAGGCACTATGGGAGAAAAACTAATTGGAAAATGACCCTACCTTCACCAGGAAGGAAATGCCATGAGTCTCTGAATTAGGAGGGAGAAAAAAAATCCATGCAACAGTGCCTATTGGAAATGACTAGGGAATAATTTTTTTCTTAAAATAAAGTTCAAGGCAACATTGAAATGAATAATTATTTACCATTCTGTTAAAGGCGAGCATGCGTGGCCGGCATCATCTATTAGCACAGATGCTTTTTCTGCGCAGAACGGGCTCATTAGTTTCTTTGTAGGTTGCACTGCTTTTAAGATTCAAATTCAGAATCTCCCCTGATTTTGCTGTTTCGTTCCTGGCAGCTGGCCAGCAGCAGATATGCATAATATTTCACTGTTAGACCTGGCAAACATCATATCCTGCTGTGCTAAAGACAACATTGTTCCTTGCCACATGAAAATAATCCATCACTTTTCAATCAGCACACACAAAAAAGCTCCACCTGTTTTTTCCATCAGACTCAAGAAAAATGAATGGCCCCAGTGTGGAAGGTGGACCTTCCATACATGATCCATTAAAGTACAAACTAATCAAAATATATCTAGCATCTGATTTGCGAAGCAAGGGGGAAACAAAAGAGGCGCGATGAAAAACTAGGCCCTTCTAAGACCCACCCAGCCGTGTTCTATCAGCATTAACCTTATTTACTTTAAATGCGGACAGATATAAATAAAAGATCCTGAAATGAATCCATTGAATTCAATCAATTCAACTAGACACTCTGTATTTATCTGGAAAAGATGGCCAAAGATACCTACTGTGGATTGGAGGAAAATTTTTATAATAAAAATATCTTTAAAAAGTAAACAAGACAGGTTATAAATTCTCCTAATGGGTTATTAGACAAAATAATACATGAAAGTAAATGTTTTCCTTGGGAATAAAAACTCTAATATTTTGTCAAGTTGTATATGCTTTAAAAATAATTATTTCATACATTTGGGCTGTCGACATGGCACTCTGGGCAAAAGTGTTTGCTGCTGCAAAGCCTGGGGACCTGAGATCTGTCCCCAGGCTTGATGGCGAAAGGAGAAAACTTGATTCCTGAGAGCTGCCCTCTGATCTCTATATAATCACCATGCCAAGTGTATGCATACACTTAATAAATAAAAATGTAAAATAAAATCATTTAGCACCCTTGGTGATGCTGATGTCATAACTAGTCTTGAGTGAGGTATGAGGACTTATGTTTTAAGGCTGCAAGAGTTTTGCAACAATAATTTAAACAGAAAGGTATCAACCAGCTCAAAGGAATGCCTATCAAACAACCATCTATTTTGTAACTTTCAGACTTATATTGGAGTTCCTGAAGTCTCTTTGCTTCTCCTGGATGTGGGGAGGTTCTCTGGCCTGTACTACCACTTTTTCTGTACAATCTGTGTCATATAGGTTAATACATCTAATGAAAATACACCAATAAAAATAGACGCAGTGGAATATGGTCCTTATATTGAGATGCTAGCTCTGATAGTAACTGGTTTTTTAATAACAAATCCTTTTAATGTTTTGAACATTTCATGTCAAAATAACATTATGTTTTTAGCCGAGGTATCAGTTTGTTCTTTCTTTCTTTTCTTTCTTCTTTCTTTCTTTCTTTTTTCTTTTCCTTCCTTCCTTTTCTTTTCCTTCCTTCCTTTTCTTTTCTTTCTTCTTTCTTTCTTTCTTTCTTTCTTTTCCTTCCCTTTCTTTCTTCCTTCCTTTCTTTCTTTCTACTTTTTTCTCATCTACAATTCTTCTTGAAACCTTCCTTAGGCTAGACTCTCAAAAACATAACAGATTATGAGAATGACATGCTGCCTACTTTGTTAAAAGTGTAGGGAGGCAGGGTGACACCTGCCTTTGATCCCTGCATTTGTAAGGTGTAGGCAGGCAGATCTCTGTGAGTTCAAGGTCAGCCTGGTCTACAAAGGAAGTTCCATGACAGTGAAGGCTATTACACAGAGAAACCCTGTCTCAAAAACCACACACACACACACACACATACACACACACACACACACACACACACACACACACACACACACACACACACACACACACACACACACAAACCCAGCATAACAGTATAACCATCTCCCTTCAACCGAGGCCCACTGAAGGAAAGAATAGGGTTGGAGAGCTATAAGTTGCAAAGTCTACTATTTTGCATAAAGAAACCGAAATATGAAGATTTTACATTTTTACCCAAGGTCACCTAGGTGGGGATGAAGGCTGGAATCTTCTGGAGACACAGTTTAGTACATCCTCTGGTTATTCCCTAGGTCCCGTTTTTCAAACTTTAACTTGCATATACATGACATGGAGATCTTGTGAGCATATAGACACTGATTGAGTGTGCCTGGGACTGGCCAGGAAGTCTGCATTTCAAACAAAGTTGTAAGGCATGCTGATGCTGGCTTGGAGAGAATATTTGAAGCAACAAAGACTGCAGAACTCTATCAGGCTGCCTGTCAACAACCTTTGACGTCTGACCCTGTCCCCCACTGACCTATGTGAACAATCTAGTCTGGTTTACAGATGCTCACTTGACTATCTTTTGAGTGCTCTGACCTCTCTCAAATTATTTATGAATTCATTCTCTTGATCTCTTTAAAATTAGATGTGTATTTTTTTCAGTCCCAAACTTAATTCCCAGATTCTTCAGGAAGACTTCCTTATCACCAAATATAAAGCAAACTTTCCCTCCTCTTATCAACTTAGCAAGTCAGTACCTACTTCTTCAAGCTCATAGAAAAACATATATATATAAGTGAAGAAAATGGTAACAGAGAATGAAGTCCATTAAGTTATAGGACAGAAAGTAGAGTCATGAACTCTGTAGAAATACCATATTTTTCACTGAGAATATTTTTGTACCAGTTGAAGAAAAAAAAGCATAGAATTTTTTGGATTGACATAATTAAAGTGTCATAGTGTTTTATAAGGTTTAGTTAAGTTATGTTAGCCATGGTGGGTCATGTGGTATCTCTGGCCAGTACCCATCTCTGCCATTGTGGCAGGAAAGAAGGCACTGGAAATATGTAAAAAAAATGGATATAGAAGTGTTTAATAATACTTTGTTTCCAAAAAAGAGTCAATATCTAGTTTCACTTTGTCTACAGAGGTCAGATCATAGACAGCATCCCAAAGCCAAGACACAGAAGACTTATTAAATGCTGAATTGTTGGTTATAGCTTCATCAACTTTATAATGGGAAGGCAGGCCATGGAGAGAATGCAGCAGGCAAAGCAAGGAATTGAAGTAATTTTCCTTAAATTCAACCTTTATGTAAACAGTCTCCATGATATGTGTCCCTTAGGTCTGAAGTCAGCTTTTAAACTACTGTGACTTTCCTATGGAGAGATGTCACATGGGCCCTAGCACGTATACCTATCCCTACAGAATAAACATTAGCAAAGGATGTAGTCAACAAGACACTCATACCTGAGATTTATAGTCTGAGATCTCTAATTTGGTATGTCAATCATCTGCTTCAGAATCCACTGGACTGATCAAAATGTCAGTCTTGGGCCAATCCAGACTCATGGTTCCTGTGTCACAGGAGATGAGGTCACATGGTTTGAAAATGTAGGTGTAGATCTGTGCAGGAGTGAAGTGGGATATTGAAATTAGCTTCTCCAGTAAACAATCTCCTCAGAAGCTCTTCTAAAATTGTAGAGAAACCCAGGAACGTAAATTGAGATGCAGCCTTTGAATATTGTTGGTTGATTATTGAAAATTTTCGAACAATCAGTAATACTACAGGCATAATCACAACTGTATTGTTATTGTTACTGTTGTGACAAGAACATCTTGTTTTATCTCTTTCTATAAAGTAGCCTTTTATATATATATATGTATGCATGTATGATCACCAGAGATTATCATGCTATATTCTAACTAATTCAGAGTAAAATCCATTTTTACCAGTTCTTATAACACAGATAAATCTCAAAAAATTTCAAATAAGTAATTCATGTGTTTTTAAGTTCTTTGAAATATAGTTGGCATTCAGTGAAATATGTATTTTAAATAATTAGGTTATAAAACTCTTATCTCTATAAAGGTAAACATGTTGACACGCCGAAGCGTCCTCTTTATACTTCCTATGCTTGCATCCCACCTGTGTGTGACACTGCCCGCTGTGCTATGTCAGGATACATCCGTTTTGCCAGGTTTTCACCACTGGGCATAGATATTTTAAGATTCTTCTTTTTCATTTAATGTATTCAAAGCTTTTTCTTGCCAACTAGTATTCCATTAGATTGGTGTACAAATATTTGTTTATTTGCTCCCTTTTTAGGGACATTTTGTTTTCTAATTTTTCACTATTGCAAGCAAATCTATGAATATTGGTGCAGAAGTGTTTGTGTGGACAGTGCGTTCATCTTTCCCTGTAATAAGGGATGAAAAGCTGAACTGCCCAGCAGTTTCAAGTTTAGCATTTTAAGAACACACCTACCTTTCCCATAACTTTGGGGACAAGGCTAGGAGTCCCAGCACTGTTAATGAGCTCCCTTCCACCACATTCTTAGCATCATGACAGGTGTTTTCGATGTCAGCAATGCTAATGAGTGTGTAGTTATGTTTTAGAGGAACTACAATGAGTGATTTAAAGACTTCATTGCTAAGGAAAGAGACCATAACACAAAGCATCCAGCTTTCTTTCTCTTTTTCCTAGACATTTAAGATCCGGCCTCAATTGCAAAACTTCTCTCTGTTTTACCATGGCCAAAAGAGCTCATTCACCTTTCCCCTTTGACTTTTGCAAGTAATCATATGCCATTAAACGCTCCAACAACCAAAATTAGGAGTGCCCTAGGGGCAACGTAAAACTTGGTCCTTGTAATCAATCATATCTCTTTCACCGAACGGTAATGACCCTAAGTCCAGGAAGATACCTTCAGTGAGGAAAACTTGATTCCATAAAGTCCTGAATGGTTCATGGGCAGAAAACAGTTTTTATATTTGCTTCTGTTGTGCTTGGCCTTACCTACTCCCCTCTTCTTAGGCAGAGCAGAGCTGACTGGTATGTGGTTATGGCACTATATCAAAATATAAGTCATCAACTCAGTAGATCGGCTGGCCTGCTTAGAAAAGGCTGCCTGCAATGACTCAAACCAAGAAACAGGGTGAATTGTGTGATATCCAAAACCACAACAGGCCTTTACAAACAGTAAATGTTGGCAGCTGCCTTGAGTTCCATCTATATCTATTCCTCTCAAATCAAGAAAATTCAAAGACGTGAAGATGAATATATGATCTAAAAGAACAATTTTAACAAACATAACAGGAAACTTATATCAGCCTTAGATCAACTTTAGGGGAAAACTATCCCATCATCAGAAGTCACAGAATTATGATAATCACAAACAAAATTATCACGATTCCCAAGTACATGCAGCTTCACTGTGTAAGTTACTTTGCCATTCAGTGTTCCTGGCTTCATTAAATCTCAACTACCCAGTATTTTATCCAGTTACTGAGAGGTGAGAGCAAGCCTTTACGATCTGTGACTTCTTTTTGACACAGTTCCCACAGTTTTACATAATATAAGAGAGGAATTGTGCAAATCCCCAGTCATCTTCTACCCTTTAGAAAATGATCTCTAAATTAGAATAAACGTGTGATACAGTGAGCATCATGACCTCTGAAGAGACATTTATGAGAATCTCATGTTGAATAAAATGACGGTCTTGACAAGGGTGATGAAGTTGAGGATGAGGATGGAGAAGTTAATGATGACGATGATGAAAACAGTGCGCTGTTAATGATAATGACCAGCCGACATTCTCAGGGTGTTTATTCTGGGCTGACAATCTGCTAAAGGCTTTGGGTGCATTGTCTCATTTAGTCTGGGCGAAGCCTTGTCAGCTTGGTCCTATTATTATCTCCCTTTTACAAGGAAGTTCAGTCAAATAAATTACATAGACTGTTTGCCACTTTGTAAGCTTTCTCCATTCTGCTCTTGTCTCTCTGTTACTACAAAAATGGGACTTAGCTCTAATAATTATTATTAACAGAAAAATCGGAGGACAGACAATATGCAATTTGGTCGAGGAAGAGCTCGCTAGTTCTCAACCTGGATAACAATCAGTTAATGGCTGTAGATATCAGGAGTCCAGGAGAAAGCTCTTCAAGCCCAGATCATTATGCAGCAGCTCAGCATGTTTATTAATCATTGTGCACAATTAAAATGCCATTTCATCCTTCTAATTAAAACAAGTAGTTCCCTGAGGCTAGCACCTGAACTAATGAAGCCTGGTTGCCTAAGGATCTCACTCAGGGAAGGGAATTAAACAACGGAGGCAGAGGTATGTTTACGAAGTTTCCCAGACAACATCAAACTGTGTATGACATCATGAGCAAGTAAACCAGTAAAGACAGGTTTTAAAGAGCTTTGCATGCTTTGTTTTCTGAGTGAAGACTGGGTTTGAACATTGAAATGATTCTAGGTATTTAATTAGTTGGGTTTTATCCTTTGTCAACCTGTATATATTACAATTAATGCTGAGTGTTTTTCTTCCTTGGTATGTCAAGTACATGTCTTGTTGCTAAGAGGAAGAAGTTCCACTAGATCTGAGTGTTCTGCTTATGAAACAAATTCAACAAGAATCTGACCATGTTTTAAAAACTTGTTTATAAGTAAACCGTACAGGCCAATATTGTCAGCATGTAGGGCACATGAGGTTCAACGACTTAAAACTCATCTGTGCAGCTCAGGCTGGATGAATTAAAAAGATAACTAAGAATTTCCAGTACCCCCCATGCCCACCATGATCTCTGGGTCTTAGGTTCAGGGATTGTGTTGACTATAAAAGCTAGAAGAACAAGGAGTTTTCTAGGATTCATCTCCTAGAAATACAGGGGTCTCTACAGTGTGAAGTCTCATCAACGTGGTGGCCTAAACAAGACCTGAACAAGGACAACATCAATAGGTGTGTTAATATGGAATGGGGAAATTTCACGGGATCTCTCAACCCTAGACAAAGAACAGCAAGCAACTAATGAATGCAGAAATTTGGAGAAATAGTCTTCTTTAGGGAAGAGCTACTGAATTGGTTATCTAACACTAAGTGGTTAGCCCTGAAAGTATATGCATACAAGTGTCTTTATATGAACTTAGCAGGTTGTACTTATATATCTAGTGATATATAAAAACACATAGATTTGTGCACATGTAATAACAGTTAAATAAAGAGGTCATTAATTTGAGAGAGAGAAGGGGATTCACAGGAACAGTTGGAGGGAGGAAAGAGAGAGAAAACAATGTAATTATGTTGTAAGAGCCCGCTTGTCTGTTCCCGGTTGCTCAGCTCCCAAATAATCACACAGAAACCATATTATTTGCAATACTGTTTGGCCAATAGCTTAAGCACATTTCTGGCTATCTAATATCTTAAATTAACCCATTTCTATTAATCTTTGTACCACCATGTGGCTGTGGCTTACTGGGAAAGTTTTGGTATGTCTGTCTTTGGTGGCAGCTCCATGGCTTCTCTCTGACTCTGCCTTCTTTCTCCCAGCATTCAGTTTAGTTTTCCCCACCTAGCTCTGTTCTGTCCTGCTCTATTATAGGCTCAAAGAAGTTTCTTTATTAACCAATGGTATTCACAGAATACAGAGTGAAATCCCACATCACCTCCCCTTTTCTGTTTAAATAAAAAGGAAGGTTTTAACTTTAACATAGTAAAATTACATATAAAAAGACAGATATCAAGCAAGAATTATAGTTACAATATTTACATCTACTTTATCTTTTATCATAACTAAGGAAAACTATAATTAGAACTATCTATTTTCAACTCCATCAAAGACCCCACAAGGGTCTACCTAAGTAAGCAGGAAGTGCATTGTAAGCAACTTCCAAAGCTCTAGGATTGACAGAGACATCTCATTGTCTGGACAGTCACCAAAGTTCTTCTATACCATTGGGGCATTCAGTCTTAAGCCTACAGGTCCATAGTATCCAGCAGACTTTTCCATGAAGCAGGAAGTTTCAAGGACAGTTCTGCCTATGTTGGCAGTTTGTCAATCACTTTCTTCTGTGTCCTACAGAATGTCTGGCAGTCTCTTTCTGGAAGCAGGAACCCTGAAGGACCATCTCACCTTTAGGCAAGTTCAGCAGTCATTTCTCTGTGGGTCCTGCATGTCCAGTTCACACAGCATACCATCAAGCAGTCTAGGCAAGAGCAATCTTGCCCAAATGGCTAACCAATATCATAAGGAACCTCTTTGGTGCCCATCACCCTCTTGAAGTTATTGGTGGTGCCAGGAACAGATGTGTCTCATTGTCATTAAAAATCTAAGTTCTTAAAGCATTTTTAATTTTACATTACAGTTTTAAATGAGCTGTACAAACACAATATCTTAATCAAGATCAGAAATATACATATAACAAGATTGACTTAAAAAATCAATAGACCAAGATCCATACTAATGCAAATTATTCATATCTATATCATATCCCCCTTTAAATGTAAACAAACATTTCTAGACAATCATTTAGGGAATTTGGGAGTAGTTTTCTCCAAATTGCTTCCTGCTTTTTGTTGGGTGAAGTAATTTCTGGGGGTGTTCACAGCGACCTTTCAGGCGGTCTTGGTCCATCAAACCACATTAGTCTGGAAGAATTCCACAGATTCTCATCCTCTGTAGAAACAAAAGAAGAACCTCTTTTCCAAAGCAACATATCCTTAGACTCAAATTTTGAAGTCAAGAAACCTTTAAAACATATATGTTGGTTTAGCTTAGCAGCCCATACAATGAAATGTCTCTCTGTACTTAGCTCCTTCATGGTCAAACATTTAAAGAAAACACAATAATATCCATAATCCAGACTCTCTGTGTATATTCAGATAACCAGTTGGCCCATGCTGCCACCAAGTAACTTGCAGCACACTGCCCAGAAACCCCATTTAAATTCTTGACCTCCTAAAAGAGCCAGAGTTCGCACTGGCAGCATGGCCCAGAAAACCACAGTTTCAAAACTGTGTGGCTTTTTTTCTGCTACCGCTGAATCAGAAAAACCTCTTTTAAAGGAGCCATGGTGTTATGCCAGGCTTAACTCTGTTTTTCTTTCCCTAGAATTCCTTCCCAAACTCTTTAAGGTTTTAAGTAGATTTTAGTTGGTCATGTTGGTGCCAAATTGTTATAGGAGGGCTGCTTGTTTTTCCTGGCTGCCTAGAACTGAAATAATTACACAGAAACCATATTATAAGTGTATTTCTGGCTAACTAATATTGTAAATTAACCCATCTACATTAATCTCTGTACTACCATGTGGCTGTGGTTTACTGACAGCTGCTCCATGGCTGCCTTCTTTCTGCCTTTCTCTCTGACCCTGCCTTCTTTCTCCCAGCATTCAGTTTAGTTTTTTCCTACCTAGCTCTGTTCTGCCCTGCTATGCTATAGGCTCAAAGCAGTTTCTTTATTAACCAATGGTATTTGCAACATACAGAGGGGAATCCAATAGCATAATTATATTTTAATTTCAAAAGAAATGAAAAAAATCCAATACTCCCATAAGAAGCTGGTATCTAGACTCCCTTTTGCTTTCCTCTCTGTCAAATGAGAAATGATGACCATTTTACACAAATGTATCTGTTTTCTTCTCATGACAGAGCCAACACTACATGTGCATCAGGGGTGAGGTTTTATCTCTGTTGCCTGCAGGATCCAGAACCGATATGATTATTGCATTTCTTACTATCCTGCCATCTATATTTATTATCAAGTACCCAGCTCCAATGTCTTTATGTTCAATAAAGTTGAAAGGCAATCATGAGGTGGTGGTAACCATACTAATAGAAAATAGCCAAACAATGGACAAAGATTAGGGCCTTAATTTTTTTATAGTATCCATACTTTGCTGAGGAACAGGAGTCTGCTGATCATTGTAGATTCCAAACTCTGGTTATAAAAACTAAGATTTTTCAGAGTTTAGCCATCTCCCTGTGACTGGTCAATAGTTCATGTCAAAGCTAAACCTTCCTTTCCAAACTGAAGCTCAGTTTCTTTCTGTAAGTCATTGTACAGAGTATGACTCAGTCAATAAGACATCCAGACACCAGCAGAGAGCAGCCAATAACTCAGAACAAGTGGCATGATAATTGGGTTTCCTAAGCCTATTTTTGGTATTAGAAGAAGTTAATCAACCATAAAACACAAACTCATCAGAATCTAAGGTCTGATTCAATTAACTTCTGGCCTCAAACACTTAAGTAATTTTTTTTCCAAATCACTATATCATATTTTGCCAAGAAATAAAGGATTGTGTGGATTGAGAAATTGCTAAGACTAGGTGAGCCATTTCTTTTAAATGACATTATTTTATCCACTATTCTTATTTTTAATAAAATAAAAATAAAGCTTTCTTATTACCCAGAAGGAGATAGATATGATTGTGAACTTCCAAGTCAAAGCAGAGGATTGGATTTTAATAGATTTTTTTTGTTTGAAGTTTTTGTTAATTTCTTTAAGGGATTTGTTGATGTTTTCCAATTTTTTGTTTGTCTTTTCCTCCATTTCTATCAGTGTTTCAAAGTAAATATGGTATAAGAAATTAAGTAAAACTTTGACAAGGGAGTGAAAAGCTTGGGTCCAGTCTCACAGAGTTCTATTGCTCAAGCATGCTCCCTCAGAGGTGCCTGACTTGAGCCTGGACCTGCAGAGGTCTCTGACTTGGGCCTGTTCACTTAGTGGTCACTCCCTTTTCAAAGTTTTCCTTAATTTCTTATACCATATATACTTTGAAACACTGACAAACTTGAAATTTGGGCAATATGCGATTTGTGCCCAGCTTTTGATTGTTTAATTGTTTTAGACTCTGTATGTAATATATATGTGCATGTTTATGCTTATGTGGATATATGTACATTCATGTGCCTGTGTGTGTGTGTGTGTGTGTGTGTGTGTGTGTGTGTGTGTGTGTGTGTGTATGCCAGGAGATAGCTTCAGGTGATCTTCCTTGGGTGTTGAATTTTTTTGTTTGCTTGTTGTGTTTCACTTTGGAGGTAGGGTCTTTCATTGGTCTATAATTCACCAAACAGGACAGGGTGGTTTGATCTGTGAAGGGCCTACCTGTTTCCTCCTCCCCATCTTGGGCTCACTAGTGAGTGACACACAGCTCAGCATCTTTATAAGATTCTTGTGACCCTTTAGGGCTTTGTACTTTCAAGGAAAGTACTTTACTGACTGATCTACTACCCCAGCCCTGATTTGCAGTTTCTTAATCTTTTTTTTGTTTCTACAGTGAAAGACTCATAGTTAGCTAGGCAATTTCATGAGACTTAAAATCATAGCTGCAACTTCAGATTCCTTGGATGGGGCACTTGGACATAAGACATGAGCCTGTAAGTTGTGAAACTACTATGGTAAACAAAAAACTAAATATGCTCCATACGACAAAAAACAACAACAACATCAAAACAATCTGTGATTAAAAGTCCCAAATATGATGGGTTGGTGGTGTAGCTGAGGGGTAGGATGCAAAAACTAGTTCTTGAGTTGAAGCCCCAAGATTTTGATTTGTCAAAAGCACTTTCCACCACATATTTAGCTGTGTGATACTGCCTATATTATCACGTTTCCATAATCCACAGGTTCTAGTTGTAAAACAGAGGGGGTAGTAGCAGCATGGAAAGCCAACAAAAGTCAGATCTTTTATTTCTTGAATCATCACTGCATTTTGGATAATGTTCTCTTAATTTTAAGGGTGGCAGAAAAGATGTTGTTACTTTTTGGGGTGCGGGTTAAGAGATTTAAAAGTTAAATGTAGATTAGTATTTTGGTAGGTAAGTCGGGGTGTCAAGACTTAAGTAACTGACTTCAAAATGCAAGATGGGATTGATGGTCAAGCATACAACCAGTCCTAGTTTCATTGTCTCATTGGAAAGAATGGGCTGAATATGGTTGGTTGGGTATCAGAACATAATCCAGTCGAAGGGTGTGTGGATAGAGGAGTGCAAATTCATTCAGGAAATTTTCCCCAAAATTATATACTATGTAATGTCTCTGCTAGTAGAGTAAAATATTGATGGGCTAGCTGGAGGAACACACACACACACACACATACACACATGATAATACACTGTGCTTGGTGCTAATAGTATTAATAAAGCCTTTTGAGTACAAAGAAATGAGCATCAGAAGTATTGGGGAAAGCTCTGGGGATAGACAGATACAGAAGGAGGAAGGGAACTTTGGTCTACTAAGCAAGAAGTTGAAGATTGTTAAAGCAAAGTTTCAAGACATGACAGTTTCAATTTTAGGGGTGTAGAGTAGATACAGGTGAGATTAGGTTATACAAATAAGGAGAACACTGAAATAGTCAATAGCCTGGCAAGAGGGATAGATGGAGAACACAAGTCAAGATTTGTAAGTGATAACATGCTTTTTCTAAAGCATGACAGCTGTCAGAGAGTTACTCAAATGTTGGATGACACAGTGATTCTGATTTCTATTAAAAGTAGCTCTATACTTAAAATATTATTATCATTGTATTATTATTGTATGTGGTAGAGATAGAAGTGTGTGCCATGGCTGGTGTTTGTAGGTCATAGGACAATTCTGCTGTGGGATAATGCTCTTGTACACTGTAAAGATTTGTCACCCATATTAGTTTAATAAAATGCTAATTGTTCAGTAGCCAGGCAGGAAGAATAGGCAAGGTGACTGGACTAAGAGAATTCTAAGAAGAGGAAATGCACAGAGTAAGTTACCAGCCAAAAGCAGAGGAAACAAGATAAGAATGCCTTACTGAACTAGAAGGAAAACCACATCTAAAGGAAGCAAGCAACACCCATAATAACACAGACATCTAACAGCCCTCCACTAGCACAACTCAAAGAAGTGAAACACACAAACTCTTCAACCCTAAAAAAATAACCGCAGTTAATAACCTCTGGTCATTAATATCACTTAATATCAATGGACTCAATTCACCTATAAAAAGGCACAGGTTAAGAGAATGGATACGAAAACAGGATCCAACATTCTGTTGTTTACAAGAAACACACCTCAACCACAAAGACAGACATTATCTCAGAATAA
>PVIU01002099.1:0-184000 GCA_004026605.1 Ondatra zibethicus | reverse complement strand
GCCAGGAGCAGATGTGTCTCATTGTCATGAAAAGTCCTAAGTTATTAAAACATTAAATGCCATGTTCTGTAGTCTTTGAAAGATATGAAGAATGTCTATCTGAAATATATCTATGCACATCTAGAAAATCTAACTAACATGACTACCAACTTGACTATATCAATGATTATCCATTAACAACCTATATTTCTTAATTATATATTACATTTTTTAAATGAACTACACAATCACAATACCTTAATCAAGATCAGAAATACATATATGTGACAAAATTGACCTTAAATTTATATCAATAAAGCAAAATTTATGCCAATGTAAATTATCCATATCTATATCATCTCCCTCTTTAAATTTAAAGAACATTTATAAACAATATTTGGGAATATGGTCGTAATTACTTCTCTCCAAACTTCTTCCTGCTGTATGGGGGCGCTGTCAATCAGGTCTTTCATGGTATATCCTGTTCATCTCAGTCACCAGTTGAGTGAAGTAATTTTCTGAAGGTGTTCACAGTGACCTTCAGGAGGGCGTGGTCTATCAAACCACATTGGTGTAGAAGGAATGCAGAGGGTCTCATCTTCTATGAAAACAAAAGAAGAACCTCCTTTCCAAAGCACCATATCCTTAGACCCAAATTTTGAAGTCATTATGCCTTTATGATAATATCCATGCTGGTTTAGCTTAGCAGCCCAGACAATGAAACGTCTCTCTGTACTTAGCTCCTTTACAGTCAAAAAATTCAAAGAAAACACAATACAATACATAATCCAGACATTCTGTGAATTTTCCATTTTTACGTGGCTTATTTTTTTTTAATCTTTGACTATCTGTACCCTGTCTCTTTAAAGACTTTACCCTTTTTTTTTTAAGGCAGTAACATTATTTTATGACTCTCTATACTCTTTTTCTTTTTTCTCCCAAGCCTACGTATTTTATCTAACAGTATGACCCATTTAGAGGTCTTTTATGTCTGAATATGTCCTACTGTGAATCTGTAATTCTTCAATGTACAGGAACAGTTTTGCTTTGCGTTTTTAAAATGCTAAACTCTTAAGAATCTAAACTGTAACAATCCCAGGTCAAATACAGGTACTGCCTGCTTGCTCTGCCCAGTCCAACATGGCGGAGGCGCTTGTGCCTCTGAGCCGCAGCACGCAAAACATCTGTGTATGGCTGTGGAAATCCACCACGCTCTCCCGCCTGACTAAGCCTGATCCCGCCGTCTGCCCAGGCAGGAAGAGCTGAGCCACGGCATGGTCTCAGCTACTTTTTTCCGATCCCGAGCGGGCACACAAACATCCGGGCCCACAAATGCTCCGTAGCTGGAGTTTGCACCGGCGGCAGGGCCCAGGAAGCCGCGTTTTAAAACCTCATGCGGCTTGTTTTTACAGCTGAATCAGGAAAATCTCTCTCATAATGGAGCTATGGCACGCTGCCAGCTGTGCTAAACTCTATATTTGTGTGTAGAATTACTTTTTAAGCCCTCTCAGGTTTTATGTGGATTTAGCATATCACGTTGAGGCGCCAATCTGTTGCAATGTGGGGCTCGGGCTGTGTTCCCGGCACCGGGCCCCTTGTTCTGTCCTGGCTCCCGGTGTGTACCCAAAATAATTACACGGAAACTGTATTCATTTAAATACTGCCTGGCCCATTAGCTCTAGCCCCTTATTGGCTAACTCTCACATATTATTTTAGCCCATCTCCATTAATGTGTATCGCCACTTGAGTGGAGGCTTACCGGCATGAGTCTAACCCGTGTCCATCTTGTGTTGGAGAAGCATGGCGTCTGCTCCACTGCCTTCTCTCTCACAGCATTCCGTTCTATCTACTCCACCCACCTAAGGGCTGCCCTATCAAAAGGCCATGGCAGTTTTCTTTATTTAACCAATGAGGGCAATACACAAATAGAAGACCCTCCTACACCAATGGTCCAAGAAAGAAATGGCAGATAACATAAGTAAATGCATTTGTAAACCCAATGGAGGTGGGGGTTCTAAGCCAGCTGTAAGACAATTTTCTGAACATTTTCTGAACCTGGAGATGTAGCTCAATAGTAGATCATCTGCTTAGCATGTACTAGGTCCTGGATTCAATCTCCAGCAACACATGCACACACATACTCATGTACACACACTCACACACACTCACTCAAACACTCAGACACACAATGTAGTATTTTTTTAGAAAGAAATATTTTATGACGCTAATTTCCTTAAATATGCTAATATGATTATGCAAGTACTTTCAATATTTCAAGAGGGATGAAAGAAGAGAGAAACATATAAGGTCAAACAAGAATACAAATGTTCCCTCCAAAAGCAAACTACACTATAGCACACTCAAATGCATGTCTTTGTTAAATTTGCAGCCGAGAGAGAGATGGGATGCCCCAAATGACAACAGGCATTCTTCCTGTCCCTGTGGAAGGGAGAAGTAAAATGTGTGTTGCTCACTTTAAATGCAAATATTAACTATGATTTGATACATTATAGAGTCCCTTGTTATGGAAACTCCTTCAGCCAATAGCCTTTAAGATACCAGCCCACTTTGGATGTGGTCTCATGTACTATAAATGTAGATGAAAAGTATGCATGGCCACTTTTTTTCTGCTGGATTCAGTTCCAGTTCCCAGTGCATGCAGAGGACTGTGGAGTTTATCCCCAAATAAATAAGCCTTTGTTATACTCCATTCCGGGCTATTGTGGAACTCTTTGGTACAAATTGGCGCCCAGTGTGGGGCAATCTGAAATAAAGGACCTGAGAACTGAGACCTCAATTTTCCCCTCTGGGGAAAAAAGACTCATTGCAAAGAGTGACTGAAGCCCCTCTTCGGAGATGAGGAGGGTAACCTAAACGTTTTGCTGCTGCTCACAGACTGGGACAGTTACTTAATAGTTAAAATGCAGTTGGACTATCACCCATCATAGAAACCTTTTCTTGTCTTTTGATTAGAACAGATTTAAGAAAATTGTGATTTGACAAATTGTGTGTTTATTGTTAATTTACACACTAGAATTATGATATTTACCATTAATGTTTGTAACAACTTTAGTTCACGATAAGATGTTAATGATTTGAAAAAGATTAAGACTTGTCTTAGTGAAGATTGACATTGTCAATGAGTTCTTGGATTTAAAGATAAATTTAGATTTTGATACAGCTGAAAACTGTTAACAAACACCCTAGACCAATTCAAAGGGGCATTCCCACCCCTTTGATGACCATGCGCTCCTCTAATTAGGAGATACTGAAGTCATAGGAGCATGTATATCACAAAGCCTTATCTACTTGCACATGATTGTCTCGTTACTCGTAAACTCTCTTGACAAAAAATTGGCTCAAAGGCACAAAGCACCTAGAGACGGTGTCTCCCTTAACCCTTCAATTACAGAGGTCAACAGTCAGAGATGGATATGATCCTTCCCACCCCAGGCACCTAAGACATGGGCATGTATGACTGGAATGCACGTACCAAAGACTGGTAAGTCTGGAAATGGAGAAGTGTCCACCTAAGGCAGATGCAATCACCTGTACTGTAGCAGAAGCTTAGGCTCTATTAAAATTAATAAAAAGGGAGGAATATGTGGAGGACAAAAAATGTGAGCCTATTTCCACCTTGTCTGAAAGAGAGTTTTAGCTTGTTCAGAGTTGTTGGCAACATCCTGACTTAGGGTGTGGTTACTTTGTCTTTTTGACATTAAGATGGCCCATATAGGTAGATCCTCTCCACCCTGACCAATGGTCAGGATATTCAAGCATACTTACACTCCTTTTGAAATAGGGGGTTTGACCTTGGGAGTGGCTGCTTTCAGGATACTTGGTCTAGGGTGGGTTCGCTGCCTAAACAACAGAGTGTTTTTCTCATGAATTAATGGCTTGATGGCTCAAAGTCCTGAAACAAGTAATCGTTCTGGTTGTCCTTTGTATCATGTTAAAGCAGTCTTTTGTCTTCTTCCTCCTGTTGTATTGGGATATAAAAGTATATGGAAAATTAAATGCAGTGATTTCAGTATTCACTGTAATTCCCTCCCAGTACTATGCTATGTTGCTGTTTTATTATTTTCACGCATACCTTCATACTCTTTACTTACTTTTCTAATCCCCATGCCCCTACCCTGTGGTAAGTGGCATACTTGTTGAACATGGTCCCCAACAGTCTCTCTTTACAGCCTAGCCTGAAGAGTGTTCCTGGGTATGAAAGGTATCTAGAAATTTAGGTTTCACTATTAAGGACCTGGAATGAAGTAACACTGAAGCAAGTGGAGGAGAAAAATGCAAGGTCTGGCTTCTGTTTGGCAGGAAGGCAAATATGAGATGCCCTGGAGAGACCCCACCTCACCATACACAGAAAATCTAGACTCAGTGAGGAGGTAACACACCAAGAACTCTGCTCTTCTCAGTCAGGTGGGAGGGAGTAACAGCTGAGAGTCATCAAATAAAGATAAAGTCACATTTATCTTTCCTTCACCACAGTAACAGAAAGGTATCCTCACAGAAGACCGAATGGATAAAGACTTGCACCCTGTGTGACCACTGCCTCACTGTGTGGCCTTTCATAATTCAATTAACTTCCCTGCTGGTTTTTTTGTTGTTGTTGTTGTTGTTTTTTGGTTTTTGTTTTTTTGGTTTTTTTTTGGTTTTTCGAGACAGGGTTTCTCTGTGGCTTTGGAGCCTGTCCTGGAACTAGCTCTTGTAGACCAGGCTGGCCTCAAACTCACAGAGATCTGCCTGCCTCTGCCTCCCGAGTGCTGGGATTAAAGGTGTGCGCCACCACCACCCAGCTACTTCCCTGCTGTTTTTTAAGGGAGCATCATTACCGTGCATTTCCTAATTGCAATAGAATACACTACTGTCATCTTTACGTACTCACTTGAGATTTTTTCCTCAGCCTTGTCAACACTGACCCACTTGACCCAAATATAGTGTGTGTTTGTTTGTTTGTTTGTTTGATTGTTTGTTTTTTGAGACAGTGTAGCCCTGGCCTCAAACTCATAGATCCTCCTGCCTCTGCTTCCTGAACGCTGGGATTAAAAGTGCACACCAGCATGCTCCTCTACTTAATAGTATATGGAACTCACTTTATATTAATAAATGCAAGATAATACTTTCATTCTGTTGTCTTATAAATTACATATGTATATATTTTAAAATGAGATTTATGTAAAAACATAATTTATGTTCCCAAATAAGAAATATTTGGGCAGTTTCCAGTTTCCAGCTGAGAAGCAATAATATTTTTACTCATTCTATGCATGCACATAGACTATATATACCAAGGTTGGTTGGTTTTTTTTCAAGACAGGGTCTCACTACACAGACCTGGCTGTTTTAAAACTCACTAATGTAGACTAGGCTGACCTTGAACTCACAGAGATCCACCTATCTCTGTCTGCCTCCTGTGTGCTGGGATTAAAGGCGTGCGCCACCACGTCCAGCTATTTCAACACCCTTTTCAAGCAAGGCTAAAGCTTGTCTTCTCAGTCTGAGGAGACAGCTTAGCCGGCAAAGAGCTTGTTGCTAAAGCTTGAGGATTTGAGTCCGGACTGCCAGTTCCTGTATATAACTGAGGCGCACATCTGTAACCACAGCACTTCAGAGCTAGTCTAGCTGACAGCACCTTCAGCTCCAGGCTCAGTGGGAGATCATGTCTCAAAACTAAGGTAGGGAGAGACCGAAGAAAACACCTGACATTGACCTCAGGCCTCCACATATGTGGGCTCCCAAGCATACACCCCCCGACACACCCTTTCAAACATTAAGGTTTCTACATAGCTCTGCCCTCCCCTAGCTGATGGAAGACATGACTGTGGCTGAGGCACCCATGTCCTTTCTGACACTCTGGGAACATTTCTCTGGTCTGTGGTTAGTGAGGTCACATGTAAACCTGGGGATAATCATAATTTTGAGATAATCATAACCTCTCTAAGATGGGCAATAGTTTTAGCAGGTCAAGTGCTGCCTGGGTCTGGGCAGCCTTGCAGCTGACTGACTGCGCAGCCCCACTGAGCGTTGGGGTTCGGCCTCTCTCCTCTGCCCTTACGTTTACATCTGTACCAGGGAAACCAGTGCCATTGCTGAACATAGTCCCACCTGCCTGTGTGAAATACCTCCAGTTCAGACAAAGTGTGAGCCCCTAGACCCCACCGCCCCCAAAGCTCAAAGATTCATTTTAATGTCTCTAAATCATTAACAAAATCTAAAATAATTTATTTGTAACCTGCATTTTAAAGATTAAAGACAGCAGCTTTTAACCTCCTCCTTTCCACTAACATTGGCATTCTTCTGACTTTAAAGTACATCACTGATGCAAATATTTCTGCAAATGCTGAGGAAAGGATCTCTTCCCCTGGCTGTTGTTTGTCTCACAGATTATGTATCTATGCTCACAGCTAAACCTTAACCAAAGTGGGACGAACTCCTTGTCAGACGCGGGACTGGGTGGGTAGGAAGGGAATCTACATTAATGATCTCTCAGCAATATTTTCCACTGAATCTGGTCTGGACAGAGCTGTCCTTCATTTCTGATCCCCAGAGAGGCTGGATTAGGAAGGTTAGTTGGCTTGTCCAGGTCATCTACTCCCGGGTCAGGGTTTTTCTTCCTCTCTGACCTTTGACAGAAACCCAATAGTTAATTTGAGCAAAAATACTCATTTTATACTCAATGGTGTCAAGTTGATCCTAAGTCAATCTGCTTAGTGCTAAACTAAAAATAAACAACCCCTCCTAAAAAAGAGAAATTTAAAGAAGAGAGAGAGAGAGACCACACACACATGCATATTTTCTATTCCAAACACTGGAGGTCAGGCTCAAAAGTGGATCTCATGAGCCAGGATATGGTGATACATGCTTAGAATCTGAGCACTCAGGAGATAGAAGCTGGAGGGTCAGGAGTTCAAGGCCAGCCTTGGCTATAGAGTAAGTTCAGGGGTAGCCTAAGCAACATAAATTCTTATTTGTTTGTTTGTTTAAAAAGACTGAGTTAACTCAGGAAATTCAAGAACATATTTAGGAACCATTCTGCAGAGAAGGTACAATGCTGAAAAGCATTTGTACTGTCTAGGTAGCCTTGAGTAGAGAGTCTTCTCAGAAAGTGGCAACTGAGAGCTGACGGGTTAAATGTGATCCCGAGAAAGCAGGTGCAAAAAAAAAAAAAAAAAGACAGAAGCAAATGGTCCTGGTACATCCTTAACGCAAATACCCACATTAAAGAGGGAAAAGTGGCGTGAAAACGGTCTTGATGAAATAACGACACCCCTGAACACATGCATGACCCCCAGCTTTGGTGTCTGAACATATGGAAAGATTTATTCTGCAAACTGAGCTGCGAGTTATTAACACGTCCTTATGCAAGGCGCCTCGCTGCTCCCTTCTTACCCATAAAGCACATTTAGCATCAGCATGTGCCAACACCCTGCAGGTCTGCTGTCGGCAAGATGGAAACATGCCTTGTAAACCATCAGGGGACCTCTCTTGTAAAATCCAGCAGTAGCTGTGGCAGTTGAGGAAGGCTTTATGTATTAGGTATTTGTAAAGTATCTGAAACACAGGAAGAAAACGTGTGTGTGTAGGGGCTGTCCTTCCCTTCAACCACCTCCTCAAAGGGCAGGAGGTGATGGCAGTCTCCAAACTAGCCATGTCAAAGACTGAAACTTCCCTAGCACCCCAGTTGGGTGAAATGTAAAAAATGACCACCCACTGAGCCAGTCCGGCTCAGCCCACCAGTAGGCTGGAAATCCAGTGTGCATTCCAGATTCAAAAATGTGCTTCTTAATTAAAATCAGGAAGTTCCTGCCGGTGACAGGTGGGAACAGGCCACATGAAGCATGGTGGCATATTTGGTACCAAGATTACCCCTGTTCATTAACTGGGGAAGGAAATGCCACATGCTGTTTCCAGCTGACTGCTCATTACCCTCTTTGCCCTAATCCTGTATTGTAGATCATTTTACTTTCGGAAAAACTTCTCATCACTCAGATTCTTCCATAACCTTATGGCCACAAGAAAATTAAATCAGGGGAGAGAGAGAAACTGGATAATGTAGGATCATTTGCCATGTTGGCTGAGAACCCCAACCCTAGACTATTAGAGCAGGTGAAGAGATTTTAACCAGCCAGAGTTTACTTCCAACTGACAGAAGCCCCTGTTAAATCGTTTTATAAACTTCTAAAGTGATAACAAATGATGAAGTGGATAGAAGAATAAAAGGCAAAAATCAAATTTTCCTGCTTTCCACCCCTAGCATTTGAGCAGCCAGTGTGTGGCATATGTAGAGTCCTTTACCATGACTAATGGAAATCCTGTTCTGTTCCATAATGCTGATCTCTTAGGCAATTTGAGAAAAACTAAGAACTGCAGAGCCCTCCGTGTTATCTAGAAGCACTTATGGGGGAAGGGGGGCTCTCCAGTAAAGTTTCATTTAAAAACAATCCCTTGAAGAGGTTATCTGGAGAAGCAGGGACTCCAGGGTGCTAACTGAGCCTTTGCTCTCTTTCCCCTGCCTGGGTTGACTTAATCCTCACAGATGTTTCTCCTGCCAAATACTTGTCTTCCATGTAGTCTAAGTCAGTGTTTAAAATTTCCAAAATTCCTTCTACAAGTGTATTGCGATTTCCCCTAGAAAATGGGCTCAAATGGATGCTAGAAACTGCCACAGGCGTTAGCAATTCCATCCTCTGTCCAGAAAAGGACCAAATACGTCCGAGGTAATAACCCTTTTTAACAAATTCTTAATTTCTCCCCTGATTGTAGACAGAATTATCAGCATGCCCATCAAAGTGGACGGATATCACATAAGGTTACATATCATGTATCCTTAACCATTACATGGAGCTCCCTTGAAATGGAGGCTGTCTACTATCTGCTATTGCAGAGACTACTTGTAACACTTTCTATTCTGAGTTCTTAGCCTTGGAACACAGAGAACAGCAGACTAGTGCTAAGCAAACACTAAGGTGGAATTCAAGGCTGGACCCTGTCTTCATAAAGCAACACTCCCATGCTGATGACACCAGCTATCAATGCTAAGCCAGTTGTTTTTTATTTGCTTGCAAAAGTGACCTGGAAAGCAGAGAGTAGCTCATCCACGCTCGAATACACAGTCTGATGCCTCACGTTAATAAGGAAATCTTGCAACAAGTCAAATAATTTGGGAAAATCGCCTTTGTAATTTACTTGATAAATGTATGTGTGTTTGGTATTTTTCCTTATACTTAGATGTAGCTCTCGCAATCCCATCTGTCCCCTGGCATCCACATGTTACACAATTGCAACTCTGTCCTTGCTCTGATAGAAGTTTAAAGATTTGTAATCTAAAATTCAAATGTCTGTTGTCCATCAATGTTTATAATGTCTTATAAATAAAAGATTATCTTCAATTTTAAAGCACACTATTAAAATAAATTTTGGAAGTAAGCTAGCAATAAGCATCAACATTTGAGAATATAAATCCCAATAAAACATTCACCAAAAACCACCGTTTTCTTCTGCTGACATGAAAAATAAATCCATGTGTTTTTTTTAGTCTTAAAATTATTTTGATTTCCTAAAGTCATCCCAAATCTTTTCTTAAGGTATTTTTATATTTTTGTTTTCCGATGGGCTTAGATAGTGCTTTCTGTAATACAACAATAGTTCCACATTGATCAACGTGCAGGATTGACATTTAAAACAAGAATGTCCCCAAATCCTACTTATCTGTGATTGTAAAATGCCTGATAGATTGTAATGTTCCTCATGTCACGGACAGACAGGAGCAACAAGGACATGGTTGTTACTCAACTAAAGAACACACAATAAGAGAACCGCGTACACCTGGTTCCAACAGAAGGCCTCCACAGACGCACTGGGACGCAACCTCCCCAAGTGGCCAGAGACTCCAGTAAAACAAACAACCATAGAGCCCGTCATTCATCATCACATCTCAAGTGTTGCTTTAGTTAAGTGCAGCTCTAAGACCCAATATAAAGCATAAGAACAAAACCTGTTTTCATCTTCTCCGCGGTTTTACCAACGTGATTGACCTCCAAAATGAAAACCATTGCTAATCAACCAACGCAGACCCTAAAGGTGAAAAGATTCCCATAATCCCTAAATGCTAGGCAGGCTCAGGATTGTTGTCTCCCTCATTTTGGGAGAGAGCGAAACTTAGGGAAGACTTAATGACTTCACTGAACTAACTACAAAAACTAAAAGATTCATTTAGTTCACAAATGTCTCCAAGTCTGAGGGCAGACAACTCATTTTCGTCCAAAGGCAGGCAATCCGCTACCTCTTCTCAAAGATGGTTCGTGCAAACAGCGCCTCAGAACAGCATAAAAATGGTTGCTCAGATTAAATTATGCAGACGTAGTTTCAAAATAGCCCACTCAGGTTTCAGCGCATTACAGATGGGCCTGCAAAGCTCATACCGTGTGGCGCAGGGTTCCAGCGGAATTTCTGTGGGCACAGAGGGACACGCAAACCCCAAATCATCCCTATAAAGAAAAGCTCTGAAATCTAAGAGCACGAACATCAAATCCCACGGGCACATCCACCCGCCTTGGACCTTATCCCTGAACACAGATCTTTCACCAGGTCATGGGCTCTCCTGCAGGGCTCCATGCTGGCCTACAAGCAGAGGGGGCCATCTTTGAAAGGTTCCCTCTTGTCTTTCAAAAACAACATATTCCAGAGATAGCATTTTCCAAATGGGGGATAAATGTATAATATACATTATCAACTACATGAAGAAACTACAGTAGATGTTAAATTATCCATTTCTACAGTTGGCATTTTTTTCCCTGCCTGGCAATACTTCAAACAGCCAACCATGAAGTTGTCCCCCCCACCCCCGGGGAATAAAAAGTTCTGAGTTTTTATCTACTTCAAACTGAGGGGAAATGCAGGCTGATTACAAAAAAATAAAGCGGTTTTGATATTTAACATGCAGCCTAATTTCAGTATACAAGTCACTGGTTCATGGAGAAAGTTGTTTCAAATTCATAACCGATCAACTTGGAGGTTTTAGGAAGTAAACTTTAGATTTAAAGAGTTTTTCTCTGCTGATTCATATTTATGTCGAGGACCAATGAGAAGCTTCGAGTAAAGAAAATCTTCAGTTAAAGAGTCACAGAAACTGCTGGTCCTTGTTAGGATTTGGTGAAACGCTTTGCAAAACAAGGGGGAAGAACAACGTTAAAAAATATTTTCACTTTGAGAAAAGTTGCAGATTGCAAGCGGCTGAAAGTCATGTGAAATATCCAAGTTGAAGGTCCAAAGCTTTCTAAGCAAAACAGTGCCTTAGGACTTGACCAGCCCACAGATAGGGAACCATTTTGTCCTGAAATGTGACTCCACCGTTATTAATGGCAAACTAGGATTTTTACTCAAGTCATTCATATTTTCCACCATTTACATTTCCATGTCTGTTATTCCTTAGTGCATCACAGTGAGCTTACATAATTTCCAATATCAGCAGAGCCAATCTAAAAAACTCCCCACGTAGGTTTTCCTGAATTTACATGCGTTTAGTGCCGGCTTGTTTTGTGGAAGCACTCTTTCTTAAACCATTTTTCAGGACTTTGTCACCGGCTGACCAAACCTTAAACAAAATAAAGAACCTTCAAATAATCCAACATTCTAGGCCTCAAACTGTCAAAAACAAAACTTTTAAGGAATGCAGGAAACAACACCAGCGTTTTACTTTTACTCTCGCCAGACAGACTAAGGAGTTTTTTGGAATCCCCTGACCACCCAGCCTATGGGTAGAGGAGGAAAATTCTCAACCTAAACGACAAGGTTCGCCCTGTAACGAGTGGGAACCCTTCTGCGGCTGAGAACTCTTTGCAAGGGCCATGTCCTTAGGTAAAGCCAAGCGCGCCGTTTACAGGCCTTCTCTCCCTTTTGCCCCAAAGTCTCTAGTTGTCTCCACTAAAGGTGGTTTTGTCCTCAGTGGCGACATCTCGCACACTCTCGCTAGGAGCGCACTCTCACGCTTGACATTCCAGTGGTCTCTAAGGACCAGAAGGATGAAAAATAGTCTCTGGGCCATTTTCCCCAACTTTGAGCTTATTTAGTTAAAAAGATCCGGTAACATTCCAAAGAGAAGAAAAGAGAGCATACAGAAAAACAAAAATTATTTTCCCCCGAATAACTTACTGCCTTCTATTCAACTTCACCAGCAAGCCAAAATGACACCGACCCTGTCCAGAGGACCAACAACACTTCAAACACAGGGGGGCGGGCAAAGTTCAGCAGGAAATTAAAATGAAGCCACAAAAGAGGACCCCTGGGGTGTGTCCCAGGCGTACCCAGGACCCGCTCCCTTCTTCCTCTTACTTTTGGATGATCTGGGGCAGGCTGGCTTGAGGCTGCGGCGGTGGCGGTGGCGGCAGGGGCTGCATCCCTCGCTGGCCCTGGGGCGCAGGCGTCCCCTGAACACTAGGCACAACGCAGGCATCTCTGTCGGGTTGCTCCGGACCACTGGGATCCGCGTCCTGGCTCATGGCTGCTGCCAGTACCATGCGCGGCGACACCGGCCGGGGCTCGCAGCGAAAGAGCACACGGGAGAGGCGGTACCGGAGCACAGGCGCTCCCTGGCCGGGGTCCTTGTGCCCAGTCCCCTTGTCCTTCTCGGTGGCGCGGGGAGGAGACGCGAGGGACGGGGAGGAGACAGTCCCCGCGGCGCCGCCTCCTCCGCCTCCCGCCGCTCCCGCTGGTGCGGCTACCGAAGGGGGTGGAGGACAGGGACAGGGACAGGGGGCGTCTCCGGGCCCACGAGAGCCGAGGGGAGCCCAGGAACTGCAGCGCTCAGGGTGATCGAAACAGCTGCGCCTGCCCACCCGAGGCGCAGTGAGCTGAGACGCAGCTCAGCCGGCCAGTCACCGCGAGCCCTCCGGGGTGACCAGCCAGGCGCTCCGCAGCGCGACACCCGCGTGAGAGGATGACACGCCCGCCCGCTAGTCACCCTCCGCTCGCCCTGTCGCTTTTTCCGGAGCGCACAGCCTGACCGACACCGGCTGAGCCCCGCGATCATCGCCAGCGCGAAGCGCGCCCCAGGCTTGACATTCTGCGGCTGGAGAACCGCCAGTGCCACTTGGAGGGACCCGACCCCGTCACATTCTTCCCTGGGTGGATGGGTGGGACAGCAATCTCGGGGCTCAGATAATTAGACCCAGAAGTTCCAAGCTGTCGCTTCGGGGGTCCCAGAGGCAGCCGATGAGGTTGCGGTGGGTTCATTTCTTTTTCCTTTTCACCTACTGAGACCGCCCCCCCACCCCCATGAGAACAAAAACAAAACCAGGCGTATTTATTGGCTCTATCGAAATTTAAAGGATGAGAAAGACAGAGTTCACCGATTCTGCTCACTGCCCCGAGCCCGCCTGCGCCAGACACCTGTGTGCACCAGGGTCGCAGCTGTGCACATCCACAGAGTGAGGCTTTGAAGACAGAGCAGCTGCAGGCGCAGATTAACATGCGTGGAGGAAACACCTGGTCCAGCAGACCCTAGTACATGAGCAAAGGCCAGGGGTGTGGATGCCCCGGAGCTCCTTTTGGGCCGTGCGGTTCCCCGGTGTTCCAGACATGGATGCGGGCAGCCAAGCTCCTCTCCCGTGCTTCGCAAGCCAGAGGGCAGCGAGTTGTCCCCACGGCCTTAAGTCCTGTCTACCCAGTGCACACACCGGGAAACTGTAAAGACGGCTTCTCGCAAACCTGACAATTACTTGAATTCTCTGAAAGATGATTTTTTTCCCCTCCCTTCTGGCTCTTCTTCAATTTCCCTAACTACTCCAGGAAACTGACTACTTCTGCAAGGAGGAAGCTATCTCTCTCTCTCTCTCTCTCTCTCTCTCTCTCTCTCTCTCTCTCTCTCTGTCTTTCATATAAACTTATGTTCTCAATTACAATTAGTATTTGCCTCTTCTTCTTCTTCTTCTTCTTCTTCTTCTTCTTCTTCTCCTCCTCCTCCTCCTCCTCCTCCTCCTCCTTCTTCTTCTCCTTCTTCTTCTCCTTCTTCTTCTTCTTTTTCGAGACAGGGTTTCTCTGTACAACAGCCCTGGTTGTCCTGAAACTCAGCCTGGCCAGACCAGGCTGGCCTCGAACTCACAGAGATCCATCTGCCTCTTGCTCACCACCACTGCCTGGTGTCTAGTATTTGTATTCTTAAACATTATATCATTCACAGTTCACACAGCTAAGGGAGGGGGACCTCTCAAGTAAACACGGCTTGCTTGCTGATTCCTCTGACAAGCCAAGAGTATGTTGTCTGAGGACATGAGCCTAGGAAGTCTTCTTGTCCAGTTTTCTGTGGTTGGTTTCTTTCTCTGAATCCTTGACTGGGCTTCCAAACACTCCATCTTAACCCTCCCTGCTCCACACAACACACACACATTCCCTTGACCCTGGAGGGAAATTAACTAAAACTAACATTGCAGCTCTTCCTGAAATGAGAATGAATAAAGTCTTCCCAAACGTTTTCACTGAAATGCCTGCAGGAGAATCCTCTAAAAGCTCTGGAAGGGGGTTGCAGTCACGGAGACAGACCTGCTTGTGGGTGGAAAGGCGTCCTCTCTGAGGGTTAGCTAGCAAAGGCTAAGTAAACTAGGAGTAAGGAGACACTGGTTCCAGAGGTAGCAATACTGTTTGTGTCACCCAGGAGGAGTTAGAGTCACGGTATTTTACAGGTGTGGTTCTACAGTCCAATCTTAGCTGACTTGAATGAGGCATTTTTAAAAACCCAGGAAACTGAGCGAGTGGAAGCCACACTAGTGCTGTTATTAAGGACTTAATAACGTGGAATCTTATGGACTCCTCCCTGGGGGAACAAGTGGAGAGCGATGGGGAGGGGTTGAATAAGTGCAGACCCTGGCAACAGAGCAAAGGGACATTGAACATTCACTGGAATTTTCTTGCTTCTTTTCTGTGAGTTGGGGAGGGAGGACCATGATCCACAGGCATTTTTCCTCCAGAAATCCTGTTTCCATGATTATAGCCTAATATTTGCCATTTATGATGCAGAGCAGAAGCTAGGGGACAGCGCTGAGGAAGGAAGGAGCCATAAGTTAATTGAGGCAGATCCCCTGGGAGAGATGCCTGGGATGATAATGAACAAGCATTTCTCTTTTCTGAGTCAAACTTCAAACACACTAGACAGTTGGAGGATGAGTTTACTTTTCCTCACTTTTTGCCCAGAAGTAACAACAACAACAAAATAACAAAGGTAATTATCTAGGATCCTAACTGACACCACCCCCCCACACACACACACACACCATCCATTTGAGTGTGCTTCCTGGTGAGTAAATGAGAAGGGCTGAGTCATCCTCTTCACAGTGGGGGGTGTAACTGCAAGGGAGGGCAGGCGGCAGCTCTTTGCTCCCCTCCGCAGAGGCAGGCTGTCCCTCCTCGGCCCACTGCCCACCGAGATCAGGCAGAGGAGCTTCTGTTGTGCATGGACATTTAACAGGAGATAGCTGTGACTGTGGTGTGTTCTCATTGCTGCCTTCCCACAGCAACCCTGGGGGCTAACTGGCATTACCTGTGTTTTACAACCAAGGAAACTGAGTTATAAACTGTCTCAGGCAGTTATAAGAACCTTGCTCAAGGTCACCCAGCTTCGGAGGGGCAGAAGCAAGACCACTGATAGGTCGGTCATCTTCAAATCTCATCCCCCAGCCTTCTCCACACCGCCTGCCTGGATGATGGACGTGAGCTGAGCGCTCACTGTCTGATGCTGCTGCATCCTCCACTGCCTAGAGAGCAGAACCACCGCACTGCAGTTCATCCTGCCACACAGACCTTCCAAAATCTGTAAATTAGTAGGTGGTATTCAAATTGTATTGGGAACATTTAAAGAAATGAAGCAACCTTGGGGAGGTGGCAGAAAGGAGGGGGAAATAAACCCAGTCTCTTTTATTCCAGGCTCAACCGTTCTCAAAATCTCTGTGACACTGGCACTCTGCCTTGTCTTGTTAGCCTGAGTAATTGTTATCACTGGATTTCAGGCTCTCTTTTCGCACGCCCGTCCATTTAATGCCACTACCCTGCAGACAGAGAAGCTTGGAGACGGTGTGCACGGTCTCTGGAATGCTGAGCTCACGGCTGAGGCTCAGTGCTCACTCTGCATCTCTGCAACACTCTGTCCTGGACTCAAAGGGTAAGTCACCTACCCTGAAGGCTGATGCAGTCAATCCTCCGCAGAAAGGACCATTTCAGATGTGCCGCCCCTAGGATATGTACACCAAACCAGCAGATGGTCAAGTTTTGTGCTCCCGGAGCCAGCAAAGCTGGGAGACTCAGACCTCCTCATTCTCTGCTGCAAGAGGAAGACACAGACCTTCTCCTTCTCTGCTGCAAGGAGAAATGCAAGCTGCTGCACTCTCTTTGCCTGTGAGCTGGAATTGTCTAATAACATTGCCACAAGGTTGAAGAGGAGGGATAGGAGGAGGCCCAGGGATGGACAGTGAGGAATGTAGACAAGGTGCAAAGACAGACAAGTATGGAAACACCATAATGAAACCCGATACTTTGTATGCTAACTGAAAATACATAGTTTTACATTTCAGCACAGGAAACGAATTCTCTGAGTGTCTTTGTAGCCCCCATCAAAGCGTAGTTTCAGGGGAACTGACTGGCGTTGTTCAGAGTGGCAATAGCTAGAAACAACCAAACGAGCAGGGGCAAATGACTGGTGGATATAAATAAGGTCTTCTCAGAGTTGAGCTTTAATTCTGCGTGGGGAGTCCTGGTAAAATGGAAGCCTAGGACTCAGCTTGCTTCCCTCTGCCCTCAGGTCCCCACCCTCCCAGCTGTCTGTGCCACCTCATCATTTCTTTTGCCTAGGCCCCCTGAGGCAGTATTACTTGTTGGCCAAGCTCTTCTCCCTGTCATCCTTGGAGATGTTTGTAAGTAATGGAGAACTCCATCCTGGCTTCGCAGAGAACCACCTCTTTGAAACAACGAACAGGAGAAACTGGCTGAAGATGCTGTTTAAAAATAATGTGGTTACTCATGGAACTGGATGCACATTTGAATGTGAAGGAGACAGGCAGGGAACTTTAGCTGAGGACCGGTGAGGACATGACCCATGTTAGGCCCTTTTCTGCCTAACAACTCAGAGGACATCTCTCATTGGCTGCGGGAGAGAGCTTCAGCTCCATCTCATTGGCTGGGAATTTACCAACCAGGCCCTTTGTTTTCCATAAGCCTGTGGCAGGTACTCTATTGTGGTCTAAGTGGCTGCAGGTTGAGAGTCCAGAAATTCAGGTTCTAGAGCACAGGGCATACCCCATGTCCCTGACAGAAAAGTCGTTATACCATACCAGTGACATCAGCATCTTTGCCTTCTTCAAAAGCACCATTGTCTCAAGCAGCAGAGGTACAGTGCTTTCTTCTGCCACTTGTTCAGGACTTGGCAACAAACCCCAGTGCAGGCTGAATCCAGAATTCCAGTGGCTCAGTCTCAGAATTCAGCAGAGCTCAGGCTTGCCTGGGTCTGGCTTCCTGGGTAGATAAGGTTCTGAGGTAGGTGTGGATGAGCCAGAAAACACGTTCTCTCGTTTGCTGTTTAGAAGAAAATTAAGGCAGGGTCCAGTATGGATTTGTGTTAAAAAGCCAGTCACTTCGGAATTTCTCATGGGTAGGAGGAGGATGGGAAGTGATGGAGGCATGACATGCATGTGGGAGAAATATCAGCTGGTGGCTAATTGCGTGATTTAAGTTCCATAGGGCTCTGCACCCCCTGGGGAGACCCGGCTTCCACACTACATGCTTAATCCCTGGAGAATGTCACTGTCATTCAGAGGCCCCAGCCAGGCAATCAGTGCTTCTGGGAGAGAGGGTATTCCTTCATCCCAGCCCTCCCCCAGCGCCTTCCCCCTTCTCCTCTTATCACCTGCCTTCTTATCTGTCTGTCTGTCAGGCCAGTTGGTTGTCAGAGCATAAACATTTCAGGCTGTGTGCCCACCAGCTCTGGGATCAGGTGACCATTATGGAAGACTACACCGGAGGCCTCTGCATGCCAGCGTGTGGCCAGGAACAGTGAGAGCCTGTGATGTGCTGACCTCACAGAGTGGGCACCCACGCAACTGGCCTGGAGGAGTGCTGCTCCCTGGTATGGTGTCTCTGATCATCCCTGGACAGCCCACAGGCACAGGAAACCCTGCGGGTGCCCTCTCTGTACAGACTGTGGCAGAGGAGACCTAACCCTGACACCTACGGGCTAGTAGGTCAGTCCCTTTGCCTCCTAGGACCTCTGTGTCACTTTCTGAAAGAAACAGAGCTGGGTGTGGTGGCACATGCCTGAAACTTCAGCATTAAGGAGCTGGAGGCAGGAGAATTAGATTTTCAAAGTCATTTTTGGCTACTTAGGCAGTTTGAGGCAGGCCTCGATCACATGAGACCCTGACTCAGAAAAACAAAAAGAAAACCCACTGGGCTAGTGTAGGGGTTAAATGAAGAAACAGGCCAATGTCACCTGGCTTCTGGTGGGACTCAGTAAGCCACTGTGTGCTGATTTTACTGTGATTCGTGGGTTTCCTGTGAGAGGAGAGTTATTAACTATCACACCCTCCTTCTCTGGGTGACCTCTGCATGCGCATCACAGAAAAGCAGGCAAAAGAGGAGCAGGGGTGCTGTCAGAGGAACTGATGGTGACCAAAGAACCCACAGACCTGGATCTGGGTCCTGGCTCTGCCATTGTCATCTAGCTAATGGGTGTTACCTGAATTCTTTGTACTTCTGGACTTTCCTTGTTGACAGAGTCTGCTCATTCGTTTCCAGAAACCCAGATACAAAATAACCACACAGAAACTATATTAATTGCAATACTGTTTGTGCATATTTATAGCTAGCTCTTGCATCTTAAGTTAGCCCATTTTTATTAATGTGCGTCACCATGTGGTTGTGGCTTACCAGTAAGGTTTCATCCAGTGTCTGTCTCCTGCGGCAGCTCCACGGCTTCTCCTGACTCCACCCACCCTCTCCTCCTCTATCTGCTTGGAATCCCCACCTTGCCCTATTCTGCTAAGCCACTGGCCAAAACAGCTTTATTCATTAGCCAATAAAAGCAACACATAGACAGAAAAACTTCCCACACCACTTCCCTTTTTCTGTTTAAATAAAAATGAAAGTTTTAACTAGAACACAATAAAATTACATATAACAAAACAGATATCAAGCAAGAATTAGTTATAATATTTATATCTACTTTATTTTTTATTATAACTAAGGAAAACTATAACTACCTATTCTTTAACTCCATCAAAGACTCCAGAAGGATATAATATTACCTAAGTAAATAGGAAGTGCATCGTAAGCAACTTTTAAAACTCTAGAATTGACAGAGACATTTTGCTGCCTGGACAGTCACCCAAAGTTTTTTTGTAACGTTGGGGCGTCCATCTTAAGCCTACAGGGTGAGCAGTTTCTGGGCCCGACTATACTCTGTTTCTAGCTGGAAAAATAAGTTTAACATGTCCCCAGGGTTTGTCATAGCAGTTGTGCCCTGAGCTCAAAGGACACAGAGCAACAAGCATTTCAGAACACTTGGCACACAGTAAAGATATTTGAAAAAAATTTTTTAAAAAAGATGAAATAAATACGTATACAGAAAAAGAAAAAAAAGCATGCGCGGGGTGGTCCTCAGACTGAGCCCAGGCTTAGTTCTGGAGAGACTCTGGGCTCTGGAATGTTATGCCTCTTGAACTGGATGGCGGTTCTGTGGATACATTTACTTTGGAGAAATCAGTCAGGCTGTGCAGCCAGGTCCTTTTTTGTCTGCATGTATCTGTACATTGCAGTGAACATGTCCTTAAGAACTAGAGAAAGAGAAGATCCACTGGCTCTCACGTAGTCTAGCTAAGTAAGGCATGGAAGGAAAAGCCACTTTGCTTCCTCTTGTTGGGTCTTTTCTTTCCATTCATAGTCTCGGGCACATTACAGCTGTCCCTCTGCTGGGTATTTATTGCCCACAGAACCATTTTCAGAAGGTTGGTTTTTATAATAATACAAAGCCGGATGACTTCCCCAATAGCAAAAAGTTAAGAGTCAGTGTTTTTGTTGTTGTTATTGTTGTTGTTTTGTGGGGTTTTTGTTTGTTTGTTTGGTTGGTTGGTTGATTGGTTGGTTGGTTGGCTTTTCAAGACAGGGTTTCTCTGTGGCTTTGGAGCCTGTCCTGGAACTAGCTCTTGTAGACCAGGCTTGCCTCGAACTCACAGAGATCCACCTGCCTCTGCCTCCCGAATGCTGGGATTAAAGGCGTGCGCCACCACTGCCCGGCTCTGTTTTTGATTTTTTGAGACAGGGTTTCTCTGTGTAGCCCAGGCTGTCCTGGAACTTGCTCTGTAGACCAGGCTGGCCTCAAGCTCACAGGGATCCACCTGGCTCTGCCTCCAGAGTGCTGAGATTAAAGGCGTGTGCTACCACCACCTGCTCAAGATTCAGGTTTTAAGCATGAGTTATGATGATCATTATTAAAGCAAGAATGCTTTGTATCCTAAATACTCAGATAACTTTTTGTTTTTGAGACAGGATCTCACCGAGCCCAGGCTGCCAGACCTTGCTGTACAGTTGAGGATAATCTTGAACTTCTCATCCTCCTGATCCTCCTGACTCTACCTTCCAAGCACTGGGATTGCAAGCATGGACCACCATGACCAATTTTTGTGCTGCCCGGAATTGAACCCAGGACTCTGTGCATACTAGGCAAGCATCTGCTGACCCCCGTTTTCTTTTTCCTGCACTACCGGAAAGAAAGTTGTAGACACCATGACTGTTCATTCATGAAAAACAAAGGTTCCCAAAGAACCACCAAACCCATGATGACATTAAGACCCCCAATACTGGGACTGGAGATAGGCTCGGTGGTTAAGAGCAGGGACTGCTCTCGACAAGACGTCAGTTCATTTCCCAGCGCCTACAATGGATGGCTCACAATTTACTGTAACTCCTCCAACCTCCTCTTCCACCTGAACACACACAGATATGCACATACCCCCACACAAACACACAATATATATAACTAAAAATAAAAATGAAATCTTCCACAGAGGAAAATTATGTAGGAGATGTGTGTTTCCTACTGGTTTGTTCCATCTAAGGCCAAGTTGCCTCACTTGATTAAAATGGGTCTTGTCTTTCCCCCTTTGTCATTAAAATCCTTCCACTAATGCTTTTTTTCGTCAGCATTGGGAATTGAACCCAGGGCTTTGTGTATGTTGGTAGGCAAGCATTGTACCATTGATCAGCATTTCACTTAAATGACCAGGTTGCCCTTAATCTTAAAATCCTCCTGTCTCAGCCTCCCAAATAGTGTATTTAAAATTTGGTACCATTTAAGTAGGATATCCACCAATAATCATTTTATTATTCATTAATCATCATTGCTATTCATTACAAATGTTTGTCTAATTATATCAATCTGAGTTTATTATTTGATTTCTCTTTGTAAAGAAAGAACTTGTATGTCAAGTGCAATGGTACATAATTGTAATCCCAGCACTCAGGAGACTGGGCAAGAGGGTTACCAATTCCAAGTCAACTTAACCCATATGAAGAGACCCAATCTAAAATTTAGAAAGAAAACACCAAAGGAAAGCTAAACTCCCTCCCCATCTCCCTCTCCCTCTCTCTCTTTCTCATCGTTTCTCTTTTCACAAAAAAGGTTTAAAAGAAGCCCGTATTTTTTTTTTCAGTGAACTTGTCTTTAAAAGTATTCCTGAATACTTTGAAAGCTGTTTGATTAGTCCCTCCTCCTCCAATTTTAAAAGTTCATTATACTCAGGAAGAGAAGAATTTATAGACAATCCTGTGTTCATTTTCTTTGACTTTGTTGTTTCCACGCCCACTTTATTTTTATGTAGGGAAATTTATTGGTTTCTCACTGCTGTTGAACTTGGACCTTGAGTCAGAGTCAGAGAAGTTCCCCCATTAAAACTATTTTTTTTAATTCTCACATATCCTTTAGTGTCTATGTGGTTTATTTTCACACTAATATGTCTGTCTGTTTGGAGTTATTCTGGTGTGCAGTGTGAGGCGTGGATCCAGTTTTAACCTTCTCCAAACGGCCGTCCAGTTGTCCCCACAGCAATTGTTAAAGAAGCAGCTTTTCTTTCAATGTCTCAGATGCCCTGTTTATCCAATGGTGAACTTCAAGTGGACTTATGTCTAATTCTGGACTTTCCATTTTATTCTAATAGTCTCTGTGTTTACCAGTTTTATTTATAGACCCTTTATAACATGATCTATTGCTTGACAACCCTCTCCTCACAGCTCTTTTGGGGAGGGAGATGTATTTCTATATTTCCGTCTCTAGATATACACTTATCTATACATACTTATCTAGATATATCTAGATATATACTTATATATACATACACACATATATATGTATATCTCCATCTCTAGATATATACTTATATCTATATAGATACATATACTTATATCCATATCTACTTATATCTAGAGATGGAAATATACATATATATGTGTGTGTGTGTGTGTATTTTTTCATCTAAGCTCCAGAACAACTTTTCTAGAAAAAAAAAAGGCATACCATCTTTAAGATCCCATTAAATGGGGTGGTGGTGGTGCATGCCTTTAATTGCAGCACTCAAGAGGAAGAGACAGGCAGATTTCTGAGTTCGCAGCCAGCCTGATCTACAAAGCTAGTTCTAGGACAGCAGAGAAACTCTGTCCTGAAAAAAAAAACAACAATCCCATTAAGTGAAATACATAATAAGTTAAATATCATCTTAGGGAAAACTAAACTAAACTTGGTGTTAAGTTGTTCCATCAAAAAGCAGAGGTGCTGTTTGCCCTGTCCAGGTCACTTTATGTCTTTGAGGGCATTTGAAAGCTTTCCTCCGAGAAATTTTCATGACTCCAAGGGTGGCAAATGAAACACTTGACATTCCAGCAGATCAAAGCAAAAGTTTTATTACAGAAAGAAATGATACTAGGGGGGAGGGCAGAACCAAGCAAATCCCCACGCTGCCACCAGCTGCCACACTCAGTTCAGAGGGCTGAGAGACCTGCAGCTGGACAGACAACCTGCTAAGGCAGAAAGCAGCACCTCTCCTGGGAGCAGACGCTACCCTGCAGCTCTGGGGATGCTGATACCCCAGAGATTCCAGCTGGTGGCCACTTGTACCACCAAACTCTCCTATTACACACCGATTTTATCTTCTTTGTATGTGTGTGTGAAAGCGCATGTGTGCCTGAGTCTGTGTGCCTGTGTGGGAATGTTTGTGTGCATGGAGGCCTGAGGTTGACACCAGCTGTCTTTTCCTATCATTTTCCACCTTTTGTATCGGGCCCATAATCTTTCAATCAATTCCAGGGCTCTACAGGGTTAGTCTAGATGGCCATCTTGCTCAGAGGTCCTCTATATCAAGGGGAGAGGTCTTCTCACCTCAATTAACTGATCTTAGACAATCCTCACAGACCTGCCCAGACGTTTGTCTTCTAGGGGATTCTAGATGCTGATAAGTTTGCAGTCACTCTCAACCATCACAGAAGTAGTTTTGTAACTTACATTGCCCCCATTTAACCATGGCTGCCAGGAAGCTCAGCATTCTACCCCAGGAAACAGCAAATCAATTTAGGCTTACAGTTAACTTATTGGATTTTAGTCCCACATAGTAATATCAATTTTTAAATGCTCAAGCCATGTTAGGATATTTCACTGTAAGCTATCTAAAGTCCTTTATTGGGAAGGGCAGGTTAATCAGGTGTGGTGGTGCATGCCTGTAATCCCATAACTCAGGAGTAGAGAGAAAATCCACAGTTCAAAACCAGAGTTGGCTATATATCAAGTTCAAGACCAGCCTGGGTTACATGAGACCATTGCTTAAAAGGCCATTTTTGTTTGTTTGTTTGTTTGTTTTTCCAGAAAGGGTTTCTCTGTAGCTTTGGAACCTGTCCTGGAACTTGCTCTGTAGACCAGACTGGCCTTGAACTCACAGAGATTCACCTGCTTCTGTCTACCAAGTGCTGGGATTAAAGGTGTGCACCACCACCGCTCAGCAAAAGGTCATTTTTTTTAAAGGGCAGCATATATATAAACTATGCATGATAACCCATTACAAGCATATTTAGGTGAAAGACAGCACTCCGGAGGTAGGATTGGGAGTTTAAGTACAGTATGGAATATAATAAAACCCCATCTCAAAATAATGATAATATTTATAAATTATATGACTCATGAAGAAAAGCTTAATCAATGAAGATATTGCCTCCAACACAGTCCTTACCAACACCACCACCATCATCATCACCAGCACCACCACCTCCCCTGCCACCGCCACCACCACCCCCACTATCACCACCACCACCACCACCATCATCACCACCCCCACCGCCATCACCACCCTCACCACCATCACCACTCTCACCAGCCCCCATGCCACCACCATCACCACCATCACCTCCACCACGACTATCACCATCGCCCCCGCCACCACCATCACCACCACCACCACCATGGTACAAGCACTGCTGTTTTAGACCTTTATTCCTGGGAAGTAACAACTCAGGGTCTTTGGTGATCCATCTCAGGGTCTTTAATAGTCCATCTCAGAATCTTTTTTGGTGCATCTCAGGGTCTTTAGTGGCCACTCCCATGCTGCTTCCTGGCCATGGTACAGTGAGCAACCTTGTGTTCCTCATCACCATGTTCTGCCTCACCACAGTTCAAAACACTGGAGCCCAGTGACCATGAGCTGGAATCTGTGAAGCCAAGAGCCCAAGTGCTGTATCCCCACATCTGGGGGACAACATCAGTAGGGTCCTGCCCGGTTTATTCATACCTGCTTGGAGGGAAGCGTGAGGATTAAGAAATGGTGGGTAGAAAAAACAGAGTTGCAAAAGAAAAGACAGAGACACAGGGTATAGTCAGGAGGTCAACCCAATGAATATTGAATGTGCCCACGTTTATTTCTCATAGGCTTTATAAACCCCAATTCAAATAGGAGGGGGAAGACAAGAGGCTTCTTTACCAAGGTGCAAGGAACAAAGTAGTCACTTTCTCAATATCCAAAGCACCAAGTAACCACATCCTAGGTCAAAGCATCCTGTAGGCAGCCACACCCTGGGTCAAACCTCCTTAACCTTGAAGGAGCAAGAATAAGCCTGAATTCTCTGAGCTTTGGTCAAGGTGGAACGGATCTACTTCTGTGGGCTCCCACACCCAAGCAAATCCTTTGGGACTGGGGCTTCAAGCTCAGAGGGCAGAGCACTTGCTTAGCATGCATGAAGCCCTGTGTTTGATTCCTAGACCATATAAGCCCTTGTCTGTAATCTTAGTACTCGGGTGGCAGACATAGGAGGATCAGAAATTCAAGGTTGTCCTTGACAACATAGAGTTTGTCATCAGCCTGGGCTACAAGTGAATGTGTCTTAAAAACACAAAGACAAAAGAAAGATTAGAGAATCAGCTTGGTGGTTAAAAGCCTTTGTTGCTCTTGCAGAGGGCATTGGTCCAATTTCCAGCATCAATATGGCGGCTCACAATTGTTTGTAACTCTTTCCAGATGGGACATTGGATCCTTATGCTGACCTCCACAAGCACCAGGCAAACTCATGGTGCATAATACAGATAAAATAAAAATTTAAAAATTAAAAACAAATCATTCCCCCTTTAAACAAACAAAAACAAAAACGTAGGCAAGGGATGTAACTCAGTTGATAGATTGTACAACATGCACAAAGTCCTATATGTGAATCTTGTATCCTGTAAGCCAGGCATGGTGGTGCACACTCGTAATTCCAGCATTTGAGGGCCAGGAAGATCAGAAGTTCAAGGTCATGTTAGCTTATACATTGAGTTTGTGGCTGGCCTTTAATACATGAGACCTGTCTCAACAACAAATAAATTTAAAAATGTCTTGGTGGTTCACACACGAAGGCCATCATAGGTTTTGCATATGGCACAACAATTATTCAGATAATTTCCATCTTCTGGCATTGTCTTCCTCGGTCTTAATTGGCAGCTGTTCTTCAGGCATGACTAGGGTGGGGCAGGCTTTCCACTCTGTTCCCACAGCACCCAGAGCTCTGCAGTTACCACCTGTTTGGTCATTGCCATTTGCTGCCTGCAGCCCCTATGAGATTGGGAAGCCATGTGACTTTTCTTCCCTCAAGCTTCTGGACAAGGCACAGCTCCTAACAGCACAGTGGGTGCTAGCAAATATCGACTTATTCCGAACCTGAATGACTACTGTCCATTCCTCCCCAAGCCAAAGGTCAATAAGATGAAAAATATCATGGGTCGTATATGGAAATTTAAGGTTTCCATTAATTACCTGAGAGAATCTGGTCAAGCAAGTCACTTAAATTTCCTTTGCTGTCACTAGGAAAACGAAGCCATTAACATCCATCATACTGAGAGTCAGTCATGGTGATTCAAGCCTGTAATTCCAGCATTTGGGAGGCAAAGGCAGGAGTTGGGAGTTCAAGGTCATCTTTCTCTGCATAGGGAGTTCAAAGCCAGCCATGGACTCTGTCTCAAAACAAACAAACATACAAACAAACAAAACAAAATGAACAAAAAAACCCCAACCCTATCATATTAACTTATTTTGATAATTAAATAAAACATAACTAGTCAGATGTTTATTTAGAATGCTGCCCACTATGACCATATGTATAAATGGTAGAATAATAGGAAGTGAAAAAGAAAATTAAGAGCTAAATTTCTTAGATTATGATTAGTAATGCTACAGAGCATCAAACTATTTATTTTAATGTAGCTAAGTAAAATAACTTCAAATATGCTAAGTGGTGGTAGCGCATGCCATTAATCCCAGCACTGGGGAGGCAGAGGCAGGTGGATCTCTGTGAGCTCAAGGCCAGCCTGGTCTATAGAGTGAGGTGGAGGACAGGCTCCAAACCTACACAGAGAAACCCTGTCTCAAACAAAACAAAACAAATCAGAAAACCTTCAGGCATTTAGTGATTAAGGTAAAAGTACCAGATTACTTTCAGTTCTGTGATCCTGGCTAATTAAACAAAAATTAATCTTAAATCCTACTTGCGGCTGGAGAGATGGCTCAGTGGTTAAGAGCATTGCCTGCTCTTCCAAAGGTCCTGAGTTCAATTCCCAGCAACCACATGGTGGCTCACAACCATCTGTAATGAGGTCTGGTGACCTCTTCTGACCTGCAGGCATACACACAAGACAGAATATTGTATACATAATAAATAAATAAATATTTTTTAAAAATCCTATTTGCTTTGTAAACTTTCAGTGAATCAAGTTTCTCTATATGAAGTATCTGACTGTAACCACCTACGGGTTTTCCCCCTTGCCTTACTTTCTCCTGCGGGTGTCCTGTGCAGAGTATACTGGACACAGAGACAGAAAGGGAGAGTTGGTCATTCAAGTGACAATCAGAACTGCCCATGACTTTGAGAGTCCAGGCAGCCAGTATGGGAGGATTAGCCTGGGAACGCCTCCAGGGGTGTGGACACCTAACCTGCGTTTGGTTCCCAGCACCCATGTCTGACCTGCTCACAATCAACTGTAATCCTAGCTTCAGGATGTACCTCCAACATCTTCTGACCTCCAGAGGCACTAGACATGTGCCCCCCCCCCACACAAACACATAATCAAAAGGTAAAAATAAACCCTAGAATGAGGCGGAGGTGGGGAAGAAGATAACTAAATAAAAGAAACAAATCCATCGTGTTAGCTCCTGGTTAGAAAGGGCTCAGGGTCAGTGATATCCAGAATGGGGTCAGGTCGGGGGCAGGAAGAAGTACCCTTTGATCCTCCCTAGGGCTCCGGAGGCATTCGCCCAAAATTAGCTCTTGCTTCCCACCCCAAGCACCTAAATCCCCCACTAGCCTCAGCCCACGCCCCGCTGAATCCCGGCGAGAGGGGCTTCCGACTCTGGCTCCCAGAGCTGAGAAAGAGCAGGTCTCTCTTTCCAGTCACAGCAACAGGTCAGCCCCAGGAAGACTACTGCTGCTGGGTTTGTCCCTTTCTGCCTCCAGAAATAGCGCGCATTCCCTGCCCCTGTGCGCTCTGCCCGCTCCCTCTGAGAACACACAGACAGAGATGGATTAAGGGGGCGTTCTGATCAATGCAGTCCATTTGTGTTCAAGGTCCAGCGGCCTCCTCTGCACCTGTTGGCTTAGTATCAACTTCCTCCCCTTCGCTCAGGCTGCAGGAGACAGCCTTAGTTCGAATTACAGGCAAGCCACGTTGCTTCAGGCTCCCAAAAGCTGCCAGTTTTGGAGAGGGGAGGACTGAGTCTCAGAGAAGTTCATACACTTGAAGAAAATGGCACAGCGGGGCTAGGGTTGAGAACAAGGGTCCGGGTCCTCTCAGAGCCTGGCTTTTGCTGTTACCAGACTACAGACAAGGGACACAGAGTTTAAAGGTGGGTTTGCGAGTTCATACTTTGGGGTACCACCGCCGCTCCGAAAGCCTAGGAATCACGCAGATGACGAAAACCAGTCTGTGCTTGAAAACACAGTAAATCTCTCCCCAGCTATTCCAAATGAGCCTGAAACCAACAGTTTGAAGCATGTAAAGAAATCTAAGCTAGGTGGCGGTGGCACACGCCTTTAATCTTAGCACTTGAGAGGCAGAGACAGGCAGATCTCTGTGAGTCCAAGGCCAGCCTGGTCTGCAAAGAGTTCCAAGACAGCCAGGGCTGTTACACAGAGAAACCCTGTCTCGGGGGAATAAAAAAACCCAGAAAATAAACAAACAAACAGAAAAGAAATCTAGCCCTGGACTGGAGAGATGGCTCAGCAATTAAGAGCATTGGCTGCTCTTCCAGAGGACCCTGGTTCAATTCTCAGTACACACATGGTAGCTCAAAACCATCCAGGGAACACAACACCTTCTTCTAGCCTCCAAGGACAGGTGGTGCACAGACATACATGGAGGTAAATACTTACAAACATATAACAATAAATAAAATCTCAAAAAAGAGAAAGAAATCTAACACTAATGAAGAAAACCAACAAAATCAAACTACAGGAAAGATGATTTACTATAAATAAAATAATGTTACCTGACAAAATTATCAAATATTATGTTGAGGCTGCTCATGTATGTATATATGCATGTATGTATATACCTCCAAAGAATAACAAAAAATAGATGTGAGGAATGAAAAGAACAAATTAATAATGTTAGCAAAGTGACAAAAATCAGAATTCTATTTGTGGTCAACATAGAATAACAAGAACAAGATTTAGCCTCTTGCTGGAAAGAGCCACAAGAAAAGCAGAATCAGATATGAAACAACAGGGTGCAAGACATTTGACACGAGGGACCAAAGAGCTCTTGAACAATGAGCCCTTGAACAAAGAGCCCTTGAACAATGGGAGGCACAGCGGATGAGGCCATCACTGTTATACCTCAGTGCCTTAAGAACGTCTCTGCACCACTATCCAGCAAGTGCACTCTAATTACTTTCTTCTTGTAATACACCATGCCCAAAAGCAACTTGGAGAAGAAAGAGCTGGTTTAGCTTACACTTCCAGGTCACCGTTTACCGCTGAGGGAGTCAGGGCTCAAGCAGGAGCAGAGGCAAAAGGCTTGGAAGAATGCCACTCACTCACTGCCTTGCTCTCTCTCAGGCACCGGGACCCACCTGCCCAGGGATGGTACCACCCATGGAGGGCGGGGCTTCCGGCATCATCAGCTATATCCCACAGACATTGCCTTTTGCCAACTGATCAGGGTAATCTCTCAGATAACTCTGGCTGTGTCAAGTTGCCAGCTGAAGCTAACTAGGAGATTGGGGGTGTTAGAGTGGAGCCCCGTAACATCCCTGAGTTGGGGACACAGAGCTGGCAATCTGAAAAGCTAGAGGGCATGGGACTGAGTGCCAGAGACAGAAGTGCCCAGGAGGAGAAACTCAGGGATCATAGATGATGGTCCCTTAAGTAGTCAGCAGAGAGTTAACCTATGAGTACGAGAAAGGAGGCTTCCTTGGGCAGATCTGTCTGACAAGACTAGAGAGAACAGAGTCTACCTCCCAAACAGGATTGTACAGAAGCCCGATCCCACTAGGCAGACTGGGAAAACTGACCCACAAGGCACTGGACAGAATTTTCAGAAAGAAAGATCCTGACTTACCAGTGAGGAGTCATCAAACAAACAAACAAACAGAGCACCACCCCGGATCCCAGAAGCATCAAGAATCAGGATGATTCCAAGGGATGAAGCTTGTAGGACTAGCTGCAGAGATGCAGCACCCAACAGATAAAGTTCACAGTGTCTGACACAGAAAAGACACAACCCACAAAGAGGACAATAATCAACCAGTTGAACCAAGTGCAGAAGTGACACACACGTCAGGACTAGCAGAGACCAGGAAACGAAGGTCATAACTTCATTCCACCTGTTCAGAAAATTAAGCAGAGATGTAAAAATGCATTTGAAGCCTCACATAGGACTTAAAGAGATAAGCTACAATGAGTAAGACATAATAAATGCCATTGACTCATGGCCAACTGGACACTGAGAAAGAAAAGACTAGTGAGCTTGAAGGATAGGAGCAAGAGGAACTGAAATGAAATTCAGAAAGGAAATAGAATGGGAAGGGTGGGAGATAGCTCAGCTGGTGGAGCTCTTGTCCAGCACTACATACAACCGGCCAAAGTGACACACACCTGAGAAGTGGAGGCAGGAGGGGCTAACATTCAAAGTCGTTCTTGGCTATACAGTAAGCTCCAGGCCAGCCTGGAATCCATGAGACCTTGAAAAAAAAAAAAAAGGAAGGGAGAAGGACAGAAGGAAAGTAGGAAGGAAAGACGGAAGAAAGGAAGGAAAGAAGGAAGGAAGGGAGGAAGGGAGGGAGGGAGGAAGAAAGGATAGAATTAGAAAAATGAATGCATGATTGGAGCTCTCAAAGAGGAAACATAAAATGTGCTTGAGGAAATTCAGCTGATATCTGTAAGGACTGAAAGAGAGTCCCCTGCCACCTTCTAATCCTACCTCCAGTGAGAATGTCTTCCAAAACCAAAAATGCAGGCTGGCTGTAGCGCTCAGTAGGAGTGTTTGTGGGCATGAGCTGGGTTCTGTACCCTAGCACCATAAAAAAAAGGACCGATGGGGAAGGAGAGGAGGGAGAAGGGAAGGAAAACGTCGCTTCTAGACACCTGCAGTTGAACTAATTCACCAGACCCACACTATAGGAGATACTAAAGCAAGTTTTCATAAGATTCCCCAGCCAACAAGCGGCACAGCCAAGATTTAAAAACTACTTAGCCCCCAGCAAGCCCTCAGGAAATGTCAGCTGAATGAACAGTAAGGGATGCTTGAGACAGGCACCACGAGCTTTTGTAAATGAAGAAGATGGAGCCTGGGAGGAGAGGGAACTTAGCCCAGCCACACAAAGCTAAAGATCAAGACTGTGTGGACTTGGAGATTGTGGTTTTTCTTTATCTGCTAAGATCTCAATGGCAGGAGCAGAAAAGTGGTCATAGGGTCAGCCTTCCCCTGGCGAGCACACACAGTGAAGAGGCCACATCTCTGATCCACTTGCCTGGCTCCTGGTGCTAAGGGGCCCAGTGAAGGAAATAGAAACTCTAACATTAAGGCTAGCACCCTTAGGAACTGGGTGTCAGGAAGTCCAGGCTCTGCAAGCTGGCACCATGGAGGAACTCATAAAGGGCTCCTTGCACCTCACCAAGAGTAGATAATCTTACTTCCAGGTCCACCTAACACCCATGAGAGGAGAGGAACCCCAAAAGTCCTTTGTGTTCCAAGAGGTAGCACTTCCTGTATTCTAGAACTTGCTGACAGATACCAGCTCCCTTTGATGACCCTAAGAAAATGTTCTGATGGCCATACGATTGGCCTTGTTAATCGAGAAGTCCTGCTTAGGAACAGCAGAAGTGGCCCTGCACATCTCAGGAACATGATGGGGCTAACCTGCATGGTCTCTAGACTCTGTCAGGCTTAGCGAGGCCCCCTTGCTGCCCCGGCCACCTTCTGAGATTGGCTTACGAGACAGCTCCCACCTACAGTAGCCTCTCCATGCATGAGGATGCAATTGAGGACCAAGGAGGTAGCTGAAGCCTCAAGAGTATTGAACCCTACATAGAAGGCCCCCACCCCCGCATACATGAAGTTAATTTATAGGTTAGGCGTAATATTAGATATGATAATAATAGAACCATAACCAAGAGTTGTGGTAAAGGTGAAACTGGTTCTTCTGAGGCCACACAAATGTCCAGTGAGGATGCAGGATGGATGGCACAGTCTACAAGAGATGAAGTCGCCTCCGGCCTCCCAATGTCACCAGCTGGGTCTCATTTCCCGTTCTTGTCTTCCAGCCAGAAAAGCAAGACCTCCCCACTCTAATTAAACCCTTATCACATGCTGGGGGGGCAATCACAGCTGAGGTGTGAGCGCTAAGCTGACACCGATGCCCTCTCCCTTCTTCACAGTTCCCTGGATAGAAGAGTCAGACTCACCATAGATCTTAGCAACCTTGAAAGACATTTTCTTTCTTTCTCAAGAATTTTCAACTTAAAGGAAGCACTTTTAGGCTTTTCTTGGGTGTATCCAAATTGCCATCGTCACTCTTAATTTTTTTAGAGCTAGAAGTATTAAGTAAAATAAGAGTGACCTGAGCATCAGGGGACATCCAGAAGTCCCTCTGATAACCAAGATGGCTACTTGGTGAATCAAAAGTGGGGTAGCGATACCTCACGGACCCAGCACAGCGGGAGGATCTGCGTGTGAGACGGGAGGGTACAAGACCGTATGACATTTGTAGTAACATTTCCTGTTACTCAGATCGGCGTGTAATCTCAGACTTACGAAGTGTTATTTCTAGAGTTTTCAATTTGATATTTTCAGACCACAATTAATTGCATGTATCCAAAAGCACAGACAGTGAGCTTATAGATGAGGGAGGAGGAACGGATTGTGAGTCTTTTATTTGGCTATACTGGCAGGCAGGGAATGGTAACACGGGGTTTCTGTTTGAGTCCTCTGTGGGCATTGGCCTTTGCCAAGTACCTGGTGAAACCTGTCATCCATATTCTTAAAACTCAAATTGTGTGGTCGCATTTTCCCAGTCGGATTGGGAGCTTAGCTTGCGTCACTCATTTGAGCTTCTTGTGTTGCTTATTTATCTGAACCTCTTGTTTGTTTGCTTTGTTTGTTTCAAAATAGGGTTGTTCTGTGTAGCCCTGCCTCTGCCTCCCAAGGGCTGCTGGGATTAAAGGCATGAGCCACCATGCTGGACTATGCCTTTTTTTCCTAAGTTCTGTCTTCATCTTTTGCTCATTTTAAAGTTGGGTATTAGCTTTTCTCTTAAAAAAAGAATTGAATGACATTTGGGATTTTTTGTGCATGTCTGTGTGTGAGCAGAGAATGAGTGTTGGTTCTCTCCTCCCCACATGGGTCCTGGGAATAGAACTCAGGCCATCAGGGTTGACAGCAAGCTCCTCTACCTGCTAAGCCATCTTGCCAGCCCCTTTTTCTTTGTATGTTGTAGAGCTTGGCCAGCTTTTTGTCTTTCATCTTTGCTGATTGTGTACTTTTGGGGGCACATAAGGTTGTAGCTTTTATTTTGTTTTGTTCTTTCAAGACAGGGTCTCTCTGTGTAGCCCTGTGTAGTTCCTGTGTAGTCCTGGAACTTGACCTGTAGACCAGGCTGGCCTCAAACTCAAGAGATCCACCTGCCTCTAACTCCCGAGTGCAGGGATTAAGGGGCTGCACCACCACCTATTTTTTTGTTTTGTTTTTATTTGTTGCATTTACCAATGTTTTATGATATGTAATTGTTTTAAGTCCAATTTCCCTATCAGATGCCAAAGGGAGATAACAGGCAAGTTCAGCCTTGCCACCTGCCAACAGAGGACCTGAGTTGGCAGGGATCCGGAAGGGCTCTGGTTCCCTCTTGGCTACTCATTAGCGGTGGGTCTCTGGGGAGGCAATTTGCCTCCCCTTGGCTTATCATCTCCTTTACCCCCTGTGTTAGTCAGGGTCCTCTAGAGGAGCAGAACCGAGACAATGAATATTTGTTGCAGGGGGATTTATTATAGAGACACACGCTCTGTGGTCAGGGTGGTCCTACAGTGACTGCCTCACGCTGGAGAGGCCGAGAACCTGCTGGTTGTTTGGTGGCCCATAAGACCGGATGCCTCCACAATCCCAGTCTGGCAGGAAGGCCCAGAGGGTTCCTGGAGAGCTGCAGGTCTTCAGTGCACTTTGCAAGCCAGAAGCTGGGTCCTTACATCAGTAAAGGAAGGTAGCAGAGGGAGAGAGAGCAACCAAGCAGAACGCGCCTTCACAATGGAGGTGAGCGGGCAAGAAACTTCTTTCCTTTCCTTTATCTGGGCTGCCACTGGGAAAAGCTGCCCGACCTTAAATGGATCTTCCAACACCAATCTGATGAAGAAAATTCCTCACAGGAGCACCCAGCAGAGTGCCCTTTAGCTAATTCTGATCCAGGCAAGCAACTGAGTAACCATCATACCCACAAAGCCGGGGCCATAGGCTAACTCAAGGAGCTGGTGTTGGAATGGAATGAGGTAGCACCGGAAGAGCCAGCCCTCCAACACGCCACACATCACTGTGTGACAGATTACAAGCCCGCCACACAAAATTCCTGCAGCCTCACTTACATACAGGTGGGTCTCTGTGCGTGCGTGCGTGCGTGTAACAGGTGTAAAGGAGTGTGTGTTTGTGAGTGGGAGGAGGCAGGGCCAGGCTGTGGGAGACAGGGCACAGTTGGCTCAATTACTCATGGCCTCAAAATAAAAAAGCCGCTTGAAGTATTTACAGGCCCCAGGATGATTGTAAATCCCACAGGCCTGGATCCTGGCCAGAATACTCTTTGCTCACCCTCCCCCATCTCCACTGGTGGCCAGAGTCTGGCTGCCTCCCTCTTTCCTCCTGATAGCCTGGAGCACCAGCGCCCAAAGGAATACATGCCAGGGTGGTCCCACGGGAGGAGCTTGGACCTTTGTGGTGCGCTGGGCTTTCTGGAGACCAACGGGAGGAGGCTTGGACCTTTGTGGTGCGCTGGGCTTTCCATAGACCACTGTGTGGACTGCTTGCCTGCTCCGGGGAGCTCTTAGGTAGAAAGACTGACACAGAGCCAATGGACGGCAGCCTCACCTGTTGGCTTAGCGGGGTGTGCAGTTCCCCAGTCCCCATCACACGAGTTACAGAACAAGCAAGGCTTTGTGTTTCTGAGAAAGGAACAGAATTCCTTCCCACAGGTCCATTCTTGTCCCTGGTCTCTGGGAAAGTGGAGAATTTAAAGGTCTCTCTCTTCCTGTGAATTTATTTCTAAATAGGTAATCACGTGCCAAACAAGCTTCGTAGAGCTGCTTTCCTGTGACCTTGCTAAAGAAGAAAGGCCGGGAATGTCTGTCTCCACATCTCCAGTGCTGTCCAGCTGCATACATCCAGGACATCTCTCTTTTCTGTGACCTTGCTAAAGAAGAAAGGCCGGGAATGTCTGTCTCCACATCCCCAGTGCTGTCCAGCGGCATACATCCAGGACATCTCTCTTTTCTGTGACCTTGCTAAAGAAGAAAGGCCGGGAATGTCTGTCTCCACATCCCCAGTGCTGTCCAGCGGCATACATCCAGGACATCTCTCTCAGCATCCCGAGTCGCCAAGTTCCCATCCCAGGAAGCTGGGTGCTGGGAACAGGATCACGTCCAACCTGCTCATTTTTGGCATTAGGGAGGGATGTGATGTGCCCAAGGTCACTGCAGTAAGAACAGGAACAGGAGGATGTCTGAGACATAGAACTCAGGAATATTTTTATTGTCTCCCTGTGTGTTCCCAGCCTAGCTAACAGAAATCCTTGCTCAAAGTGATGGTCGGCTATACTGGAACTCAGGCATCCTGATGGCCAATCCAGGACTCTTTCTACTCCCCCAAGATGCCACTAGAAAGGCTATACAAGCAGAAAAACTTTGTTAAGACACGTTTTGAGGTCAGGCATGGCACACAGCTGTAACACAGCACACTGGGACCCAGAAAGAGGGTCTCAAATTTAAGGCCATCTTAGACTACATCATAAGACCCTACCTCCCAAGACAAAACAAAATGGTCCTTTGTTGGGGTAACGATACTGGGTTAATGATGACCACTAAATGTCTGCTGTTCCTCCACGGAGATCTGGCTCCACACCGCATCCCAGGAACAACGCTGAGCATTGCGACTTAGGCCAATTGGGTGAGGTGGAAGTGAGAATCTGGAACTTGCCTAGCGAGGTCAGCCCAGACCTCAACCATGTGTTAGCGCTCTCTTGCATCTCTGTGCTCTTCTGTAAATCCAGCTCATTGTCGGAGAAATCACTTGCTCTCTCTGGCTGCCTGTGCTGCCAGCCTGGCCAGGCTTCTAAGTGGCCTGACAACCCCCAGAGTGAAGTTACTCTGGACATCTGACAACTCAGTCACACTTAAGTGACCACTGCTGATGCCACATGCTGAGAAGAGCCACTTAGCTGAGCCCTGCCCAGATCCCTGACCCACAGAATCATAGATGTGATAAGATGGCGGGTGTTCTGATCTGAGCTTTGGTGCCATTAGTCACACAAAAATAGACACAGTGTGATAATTATCTTGAAAAGCTGCCTGCTGGGCTCTTTCTAGAGTGAGCTCATGTTGTAAAAGGAGCGCGGGCGCCTTGTAACACGAAGGGCCTGCTTGTTGGGGTTTCTGTCCCGCCTGGTTCCCACAGCCGTTAAGCCCCAAAGAAATCACACAGAGAGGTCTATATTAATGATAAACTGATTGGCCCATTAGCTCAGGCATCGTATTAGCTCTTATAACTTATGTTAACCCATTATTCTTATCTATGTTAGCCACATGGCTCGGTACCTTTTTCAGCAGGGCAGGTCACATCCTGCTTCTTCAGTGGTCTGGGCAGGAGTGCCATTGTGTCTGCCACACTTTGCTTCTTCCCAGCATTGTTCTGTCTTCTCTGCCCACCTAAGGGCTGCCCTATCAAAAGGCCAAGGCAGTCTCGTTATTCAACCAATGAAAGCAACACACAAACAGAAGGACCTCCTACACCATTTCCCCTTTTTCTGTTTAAACAAAAAAGAAAGGCTTTCATTTTAACATAGTAAAATTACATATAACAAAATAGTTATCAAGCAAGAATTACAGTTACAATATTTATATCTATTTTATCTTTTATCATAACAAAGGAAAGCTATAACTATCCATTCTTCAACTCCATCAAAGACTCCAGAAGAATAAAATATTATCTAAGTAAACAAGAAGTAAGCAACCTCCAAACTCTAGAAATGACAGAGATATCTCGCTGCCTGTACAGTCACCCAAAGTTCTTCTGTACCATTGGGGCATCCATCTTCAGCCTACAGGCCCATAGTATCCAGCAGACTTTTTCATAAAGCAGGAAATTTCAAAGACAGTTTAGTCACTTTCTTCTGTATCCTGCAGAATGCCTCACAGACTCTTTCATGAAGCAGGAACCCTGAAGGATCATCTCACCTTTAGGCAAGTTCAGCAGTCCTCTCTCTGGGGGTTCTTTGTGTCCAGTTTATGCAACAGTCCAGGCAAGAGCAGTTTCTTGCCCAAATGGCTAACCAACTCCATAAGGAGCCTCTTCGATGCCCATCTTCCTCAGGAAGTAGCTTGGTGCTGTCAGGAGCAGACGTGTCTCATTGTCATGAAAAGTCCTAAGTTATTAAAACATTAAATGCCATATTCTGTCATCTTTGAGAGATATGAAGAATGTCTATCTAACTGAAATATATCTCTATATATCTAGAAAATCTAACATGACTACAAGCTTGATTATTATAGATGATTATCTATTAACAACCTATATTTCCTAATTATACATTATATTTTTAAATGAACTACACAATCACAATACCTTAAGCAAGATCAGAAATAAATATATATAACAAAATTGACCTTAAACTTGTATCAATAAAGCAAAATCCATACCAATGCAAATTATTCATATCTATATCATATCCCCCTTTAAATGTAAAAGAACATTTATAAACAATATTTGGGAATATGAGCATAGTTTTTTCTCTCCAAACTTCTTCCTGCTGTATGGGGGCACTGTTAATCAGGTCTTTCATGGTGTATCCTATGTACCAGGTTCATCTCAGTCACCAATTGAGTGAAGTAATTTTCTGAAGGTGTTCACGGTGACCTTTCAGGAAGACGTGGTCTATCATACCATACTGGTCTAGAAGGAATGCACAGGGTCTCATCCTCTGTGAAAACAAAAGAAGAACCTCTTTTCCAAAGCACCATATCCTTAGACCCAAAGTTGGAAGTCATGATACCTTTATAATAATATCCATGCTGGTTTAGCTTGGAAGCCCATACAATGAAATGTCTCTCTGCATTAGCTCCTTCACAGTCAAAAAATTTAAAGAAAACACAATAAAATACATAATCCAGACATTCTGTGAATTTTCCATTTTTTAAAATATTTATTTATTATGTATACAATATTCTGTCTGTGTGTATGCCTGAAAGCCAGAAGAGGGCACCAGGCCTCATTACAGATGGTTGTGAGCCACCATGTGGTTACTGGGAATTGAACTCAGGACCTTTGGAAGAGCAGGCAATGCTCTTAACCTCTGAGCCATCTCTCCAGCCCCGAATTTTCCATTTTTACATGGCTTATTTTTCTTTATTTTTTTTAATCTATGACTATCTGTACTCTGTCTCTTTAAAGACTTTACCCCTTTTGTTTAAAGCATCTCTCTATACTCTTTATTTCTTTTCTCTTTTAAGCCTATTACGTACCTTTATTCAACAGTGTGACCTATTTAGAGGTCTTTTATGTCCGAATCTGTCCTATTGTGAACCTGTAATTCTTTAGTATCCAGGAGCACTTCTTAAAATGCTAAGCACTTCTTAAAAACTTAAGTTGCGCCTTGCGCCATGTAGTGGTAACACAGTACTGCCTGTTTCCTGCCCAGTCTAAACCTTAACTGCGCTGTTGTTATGATAATTATGATAGTTCCTGCGCTCCTGCCTCAGAGCCGCACGCAATGCCCCCCTTCCAGGCAGGAGCCACGCACAGCACTCCAACCTGGAGAATGAGTGTGCAACACATAAACGCTTTTTATCTGAGTTACAGCCAAATCTGCCAGGCAGAGCACTGCACAGCCTGGAAACATCTCTCTGTATGGCGGCAGAAATCCACCATGCTCTCCCGCCTGTGCACGCCTAGTAGACCTGATCGTGCTGCCTGCCCAGGCAGGCACCAAACCACAGGCATGATCTCAGTTACTATGTTACCGACCCCGAGTGGGCACACAAACGCTCCATAGCCGGAGTTTGCAAGGGCCCAGGAAGCCTCATTTTAAAATGGTGCGGCTTTTGTTTTTTGGCTACAGCTGAATCAGGAAAATCTCTCTTAAAGCAGCTGTGGCAAGCTGCCAGGAAACAGCAAGAAGCTATGTTAAACTCTGTATTCTCTTTGAAGCTCTCTCAGAATTTACGTGGAGTCAGTCAACCACGTTGGGCAGCCAATCTGTTGTACGAGGCACGGCAGCCCCGTCCCGCCGCCCTGCTAGCTTAAACCCCGAAATAACCACACGGAAATTGTATTAATTAAATTACTGCCTGGCCCATTATATCTAGCCTCTTCTTAGCCAACTCTCACTCTTGATCTAACCCATTTCTATTAATCTGTGTTTACTACGAGGTCGTGGCTTACCAGGAAAGATTCAGCATGTCTGACTTGGCAGCTTCATGGAGGTGGCTCTCTCTCTCTTTTCTTCTTCCCAGCATTCTGTTCTCTGTTCCCCGCCTATCTAAGTCCTGCCTTATCAAAAGGCCAAGGCAGTCTCTTTATTGAACCAATGAAAGCAACAGAAATACAGAAGGACCTCCTACACCAAGCTCACATACTCCCAGATTTTAGACTCATTCTAAGCATGAATTACTTACTTAGGTTTATTTATCATTTAGAGGGCAGGATTTCTCCCCTTACTCAATGCTTTCTTAGGCTGACCTAACTCAAACTGGATTTGTAAAAAAGACAACAAAAACAAACAAAAAACTCTTTTGTTAGAAATTGCACCCCATCACCCTCCCCCAAAATAGCACATACCATTAATCACACTCAGGAGGCAGAAGCAGATCTCTATGAGTTCTAGGCCAGCCAGGGCCAGAGAGAGGCTCTGCCTGAAAAACTAAAAACAAAACAACTTTCCCTACGCTCCAAATATGATACGCTAAATCTTAGACGGCCATACACACACACACACAGGCACACACAGGGACACATGTGGAGAATACAGCTTCATTTTATGGAATAACTGCTGCATTCTGGCAGTTTACTCTTACTCAAGTCTTGATTCTTGAACTGTCTTTGCAGACAGACTTGTGTGATGTCTCCATGGTGCCAGGGAGGAAATGGGACAAAGATTTAGCAAACTTCCCAAGTCCATGTGAACAAGCAACAAAACTGAGGTCCAAAGCCCATTCTTCTCAACTCGTGGGGGTTTGTCCGCGGCTCAGGCTGTGCTGGCCACAGTAGAAACTGTGGCGTAGATGTGTTGTGTAGAGGCCCCAAAGCCCCACAAAAGCTGTTTGCCCCCAGGAAAATAAACAAGGACTAAGCCAGATGCTCTTCACCAGCTCAAGCCCCTCCTCAGGCCCCTGCCACAGCTGTCACCATCATGGCCTCTGATACAATTACAGACCCAGGGCCCCCATCGCCTCCTCCTCCTTCTAGTCCACAGGAAGGCAGGGACCCATCTTTCCTGGGAACATGGAAGCAGAGCTCAAATCTGTCAAAGGCCCTGCCAGCTGCTGACATCATACCCACCCCATTCTGAGCTCGTTCCCTGGTGTCTCGGCAGCTGGTGCTGAAGAGGGTCCTGCCGTTGGCTTTCTCTGGATGTGTACCAGACCTGGGTTCTGCATCTGCTGCTGAGGAAGTCACCTCCTGCTTCCCATCCAGTCTTCTACTTCCCACCTAGTTCATACACACATGCATCGTCACCTACTTCCCGCCCAGTGAGTTCACACACACACACACACACACACACACACACCCCACATGTCACCTCCACCTCCCACTCACACCTCCAATGCATTATAGAATGGAGAATTACAGAGCTGGACCAACCATGGGCTACTTCACCTAGTTTGGTGACTTTGGGTCTTGTCTTAAATTAAACTTAGGACTCTCTATCTGAAAAATAGATTTATCATAGACTTTCTATTCCAGATCCTTAATAACTCCATCTCCTGATCAACCCCTGCTCTAGCACTGTTCTGGCACAAATGGTAACCCCTTCTCTTCACCGTTGACCTCCCTTTCCTGTCCCTCACCTGCCAGACTACATTTGGCCTAAAGAACCCTGCGGCCTCCTTGCCTGTCATCCCTGTGAGACCAGCAGCTACTTACTCCATGTCGGACTTCAGAGCAGCTTTGTGTGTTTAGAAAGTATCCAACCTCCTGAAGCAAGGCACATCTATACCACAAACTCCTATAGCCAGACACTGGGAGCAGACCCCCCCCCACCTCCTGAAAGATAATTGTTTGATCCACTATTTCCTGATCAATCTGAACTCAGTAAAAGGAGCTGTTGATTCCTAGTAGAGCACACAATTGCTAAACTGGAAATGGTTCTTGTCAATGAGAAGAGATTGTAGCTTTATTGTCCTATAGGACTTTGACCAACCTTCTGGTCCCCAACATTAATAAGTAAATCACTGACATACCCTGAAGTTGGAATTGTTCTTTCAGAAGTGCACATCAATAAAGACCTCAAATCTTGGGAGGAGGGTGGAGCTGAGTGGGACGACTCTTGAGGGTGAGAATTGGGAAGAAGGTTGAAGCTACCATGGATGGTAAGGACTACACTTGAGGAAGGATGTGCACCTAGGTCCTGGGTAGTGGCGTGCAAGGTGTGGTGGTTAATGGGCAGGTGTGTGAGTGTAGTGGGGTGTGTGCATGTTTGGAGGGACAACAAAACCACAAATGTCACTGCTGACAAGTGGGAAGGCAAAGTGTCAGTCACCCCACTTTGCAGGACCTTCTTCTAAATCTGGGAGGTGGATAAGAAAACCTGGTCTCAGGGCTGACAGATGGCTCAGTGGTTAAGAGCATGTGCCCTACAATCATGAAAACCCAGGTCAAGTCTCAGAAATCATTTAACAAGTAGAGCATCACCACAAATACTGTAGCCCCAGCTCCGAGGTGGGTGGAGACAGAAGAATTGCTGGCTTTCAACCTAGCAGACCAACGATGAGCCCCACATTCAGGGAGACCTGCCTCAATGGAACATGCAGGGAGTGATAAAGGAGACACTGGACACTCACTCCTGGCATCTGCATGCATGAAGACATACACACCAGCACACACTATCTTCACACATACACACACACAAACACACGTAAGTAACATATAAAAAAAGAAAACCTGGTCTCCATCAAAAGTTTTGAGAGAGAGACCCAAGTCCTTAGGAGGCAAAAGGAAGATTTAGTGGGGTGGAGGTCAGGTTCTAAAAGGCTTGCTTACTGGTAAGGGCTTGAGGAAGGCATGCCCACAAACATGGAAACAGTGGATGAAGGCCACCCCTCCAATAGCCTGGATTCTAAGAAAGGCTACTGTGGCTTCCTGAGCAAGGCTCACACCGGCCTGAGGCGAGCACCGGCTGGGGTCATGTTAGCTTCAGCAACGGCGCTCTAGAAACCACTGGAAAGATTTCTTCTACTTTGCAACCAGTGTTTGCTCTAACAGCCAAGGTTGTAGTATGCCTGACCGTGCTGAGGCCAACAGATCCCATGGCTAGTCAGGCTTATCTATGAATCCCTAGGCCTCTGGGAGGTGGCGGGGGGGGGGGGGGGACACCACACTTCACCAACCACAGTGTATTAGCTTTTTATTTAAATACATATTTTAAAAATAAGTTTTTTATTAATGTTTTTAAAATAAGATTTTTATTGATGGGTATGTTCTTATGAATGTGGGTGCCAGATCCCCAGAGCTGGAGTTACAGGTGGCCATGAGCTGCCGTGTGTGGGTGCTGGGAGCAGAACTGTGGTCCTCTGCAAGAGCAGCCAGTGGCAACGTCTGAGCCATCTCTCCAGGCCCTATATTTGCGACCTTTTCATCCCTGTGACTAAAATACTTGAAAGAGACAAACTGAGGGAGGGAATGTTTATTTTAGCTCAGAGGGACAGGCAGGGTAAAGTGGCTGTCAGGGCAGGGGCTTGAGGCAGGACAGCTGTTCACATTCTAATGGACCAGGAAGCAGGAATGGTATAATCTTCAAAGACTTACCCTACTTCAGGGCCCACCCCTTCAGGACACAGCTGGAGACGTGGGGCCATTCCAGACCCAAAGCAAAACCCCCCAAGTGCAGAAACCACAGCAGGCTCAGATGAAAACCTTCCTGTTTTGCTAACGGGACAGGATGTGTCCTGCCCATCTCTGAGTGAGGTTTGCAGCCCTATCAGTCACCAGCTGCCCGCTCCCCCATGCTCTGTGGCCAGAGTGAATCGTCGCAACAAGGGTGTGTGGGAGAAGGCACTGGGGGAAAGCGACAGTGTTGCCTGAGCTGACCCATCCACACTGAGAGAGGAACCACACATGGTCTTTTAGGGTACTTCTGTATAGCTTGGGAGGCTCAGTTCCTTTCTTTGGAAGACAGGAAGAGCAGGTCTTCCAGGGCTGTCCCAATGGACCACACAGTGCATGATAAGTGCAGAATTACTAGTGTCAAAACCAAGAAACGGTGCATCGTCACCCAACACAGAACTACAAGGTAGGTCACCCAACAGTCCGCTCTAAAGACAAAGGGGAAGAGCAGAGGGAAGCACAGGTTCACTCACACCAGAGCTCAGCCCCACCTTTCCTGTAACCCTCTTAAGAGACTGGAAGTCTCAGGAAACAGACAGCATTGTAGACAACCCAGGCTGTTTCTCGAGCCCCTGCCTTGACAATCAGGGACTGTTCTCAGTTCTGCTGACCCCCTATTACCCTTTACCTCAAATGTCCCAAGTTTCTATTTTGAGCTTGCTATATAGCTGAAAATGACCTTGAATTCTTTCCACCTCCCAAGATCTTGGATTATAGACATGTGCCACCATGCTCACTACAAGGTGAATTACAATAGACCTCAGAAAAAGGAAAAAAAAAAGGCAAAACAGAAGACATGGGTAGACCCCAAGTCCTGTTCCAGAGCTGCAAGTCAGAGCTCAGTCGAAGTTTGCTCAGGAAAGTCAGGCTCTAAGCAGCAGGCGCAGAGCCCACTGTAAACCTTTAAGTGGGAAGAGACAAGGGCCAAGGCAGATGGGAGGAACTGAAGACAGGGCAGGGCCCAAGACCCTCTCCACCTGCCCACAGCACAGAGTCCAACAGAGAGAAGGGCAGGAGGGTCTCCTGCTCAGGCACCCTGTGGAAGAGCCTCAACTCCCCAGGAGCCTTGGTTGTGTGGTATCCCCAAGAAAGGAGAGGCCAGCAGCAGGAACCAAAGCTCCATACACACCACCGGTTTGGAAACCAGCTGTCCCAAGACACCCTCTTTTCCTTGTGGCTGTTTCCACCACTCTGCAGCATGTATGGTGAGTCACTCCCCACTGAAGAATGAGGGTACCTTCAGCATCCTGGGGCTACCATCACCCACTTAAAGTCCGTCCCTTTCATGAAATACAGAAGCCCATCTGTACCGTATAGGTTCACAAAGGCTGGCTCACATCCATTAAGACGGTAGGCACCACTCTGAAAGATTGGATCCTGATGCTTCAGCCCCAGTGGGCAAGAAATCAGTTCTAACCAAACATCTTTTCTCCCTAACCAAGTACAGGCATCTTAGAAGTGTGTCCACGAGAAAAACAGAGGGTAAAGCCACCGAAACAGCACCCTTGACACATGACTTTAGCGATCTCTCCTCCACAGGGTTCCTCAGAAGCGAATTTCACAAGCTCAGAACAGTCATTATTCTAGAAAATGGGTTGAGGGCAATGTGACTGCAGCTAGGGCACTCACACAGGACTGGGTTGGCACACACATGTACATACGCCTTTGGAAAGGTTTACCATGGAGAGAATCCTTATTCCTTTTTAAAAAGGCATGTGCGCCGGGCCTTTAATCCCAGCACTCGGGAGGCAGAGGCAGGCGGATCTCTGTGAGTTCAAGACCAGCCTGGTCTACAAGAGCTAGTTCCAGGACAGGCTCCAAAACCACAGAGAAAGCCTGTCTCGAAAAACCAAAAACAGCTCCTGGGTCCAAAAAAGGATGTTAAATCACCTTCAAGTGGAATTTCAGGAGGTTGTGAGCTGTCCTGTGGGTGCTAGGAATCGAACCCAGGTCCTCTGCAGAGCAAGTAAAAAAGAAAGAAGGGGAGGGAGAGGTATGGCAGCACAAGCCTTTATCCCCATGCTTGAGAAGACATGTGGATCTCTGTGTGCTGGAGGCCAGCCAGGGATATACACTGTGAGACCCCCATCTCAAAAAGAGCTCTTAACCATTGAGCGGTATCTCTAGCCTCAGGCCCAGGCCCTTTATTTACTTATTTAGGTTTTTCTTTTTCTTTTCTTTTTGAGACAGGGTTTTTCTATGTGGTCTTGGCTGACCCGGGACTGTGTAGAGCAGGCTTGCCTTCAGCTTGGACAGATGACCTGGGACTGTGTAGAGCAGGGTAGCCTTCAGCTTGGACAGATGGCCTCCCTCCTCCGCCTCCCACCACAGCCAGCAGGGAACACTGCTGATTTAAGAACGCCAAGCTACACAGAGAAATGAGAACAGGACACCTCTCTGAGCTTAAATGGGGACTCAGAAGGCACAGGCAGAAGAACAAACGAGAAAGCCTCTGTAGAGAACAAGCAGAGCTGTTGCAAGAAAGGACTGCCATCTTCCCAGCACCCAAACTGCTGTGCTGTTTTCGGAACAGTGACATAACCTGCTGTGAACACCGGGCACCTTCGCCCAAAAACGTTCAACTCGTGAGTGAGCTGCAAGCAGTTAACACTTAGCTCATAAAGTGCTGCCCCCGAGGTCTCAGTTATACCACACCTTGACCTCACTTCTGCAACTCTAGCAAGGAGCCAGTCTGAAAAAAAATTAGACCCAAAGTAGGAGGGGATGGCATGCAGTAAGGGCCCCCTCTAGTGGTTGTGGGAGAAATAACTTGGATTTTAGAGGGCTTTGAGAAAATGCACCCAGCACACAAAGCTGAAGAAAGCACGTTTCTGGGGAAGCAGAAAGACAGGCTGTGTCTGGAAACTGCTCCCAGCAACCTCCACCTGCTGGCACTGACCTTTGCATTAGACATTAACAGGCTCCATAACACTAGTCCCAAATAATTTAAACACATGTCCTTCAGGCTGTTTTTCATAGCGGTGTGTCTTATTTGTGAGCCACCTGATGTGGACTCCGAGAACCCTATCAGCAAGCACTCTCAACAGCTGAGTTATCATTTTTAATGGCTGAATAATTTCAGGCAGAGATCTCGGTATCACTGCCTTTTGAGATGTGCTTGGTAATCAGCTTGCAGAGACTCAATTACACCGAACCCAGCAAAGGTGATGTTCAAATGCCCGTGTCTCTGGAGGACCTCATACCAGTGTGCCAATCTGACAGAGTAAATATATCCACGTTCTCTTTGCAAACCTAATCTCCGTGCTGCCTCACATCCTGTGAAGTTACTGGCTGCCACAAGGCCTCTTGCACCCAGCAGACACTCTGTCTCTAGGAAGGAGACTGACGGCCACATGGTGGCAGATTTATGGAGAACACTGGCACCTTCTACACAGAAGCCTGGCAGCTGAGAGTAACCCAGTCCCCCTGAGACATGGGGAAAAGTGACCTGAGTGTCCCTAAATTGGTGAGCTCTTTAAAAAAAAAAAAAAGGGCACAGAGAAAGGACAAACTAAAGGTGGCTATAATCTACACCCTTAAAACCCGCCTCTGTGTAACATGAAGGGCCACGTGCAGTATCAATCAACACCGCACAAATATGCTGAGTTTCAGAAAAGCTCAGTTCTGGTTAATCTAGTTCCTAAATATGCTTATGTATTCATTTGGGTCACTTACCTGATTTCGGCTTCAAATTTCTTCATCTGTAAAAATAAAAGTATTAAACTAAAACAACTCTGGAATTAATTGCATTCTAACTCCAAGGCCATACATAGTACATTCATTCCTGGGCAAAGCTACTAAAACAGATTCTGTTGGTGCTACCTTTTCTAGGTGAAATTAAAGGCACAAGGCACCAGGGTTCCACCCTCACACAACAGAGCACAAATGCTACCCAATGATGCAGCATTAAAGAGAAAAGGAGGAGGCTGGAGAGAGGCTAAGAGCAGTGGCTGCTCTTCCAGAGATCCTAAGTTCAATTCCCAAGCTCACAACCATCTGTAGTGGAATCTGGTGCCCTCTTCTGTCACACAAGCAGACATGCATTGTACATTATAAATAAATCTTTTTAAAAATAATTAAGAGAAAAGGAAATCCTCAAAAAGGTAGAAAGCCCTTCCTACAGGCAGTAGTCCATTCCTCTGTGAAGCTAGCAGCTTGCTGCAGTGATCTATTAGTCTGGACAGTGAGGTCCCTCCTAGAACACCAGCTCATGGAGAATTAGTTCTTTCTAGAGTTAGGAGAAAACCCCCTTGTATAATAACAATATGTGTGTGTGTATAAACAATATTATATGTTATTATATATATAAAATAAAACCCTTTAAAATAAACCTTAAATAAATAAGTACTTGAAAACCTTTAATGATGCTTAATTTAAAGAGATCATTGGAAAATCAGCTTCTGCCTTTTCCCATTTCTAAATTTATACTTTTCACTAACTTATCTAATCTCACAGTTGATTTGCTGATTTCCTGGGTTTCGTGACGTTAGGCCCAGCGCAGCGGCACACACCTATGGTCTGAGTTACTGTGGTCAAGGCAAAAGAGTCACTTGAACAAGAATTTGAGACTAGCTTGTGCACCTGAGCTAAGTTCCCATTCAAATAAGTAAAAACCCCAGGTTCAGATGCTCAAACATATTGTGGCCACATAACTGAGGATGGGATTGTGTGTTAGGGATATATAGCTCACTGGTAGAACTGTGCACAAAACCCAGGTTAGTGCCTAGTATCAGATCAAGTTCCCCAAAAACATATCCCCAAATCCCAAATTTCTCGGGCATCAACGTGCCACTCACAAAGTTTCAGAGTTTGGGGCTGGCAAGATGGCTCAGCAAGACAAAGGTACAAGTCTCACACCCTAAGCTTGATTCCTGGAACCCACCTATAGGTGTAAGGAAAGAACAGACTCCACAAACTTGTCTGACCTCTCATGTGCACGGGAGCACAACACACACACACACACACACACAGAGTTATGTATATCTATGACTTTTAATATTTAAAGATTTGCAGACTGGGGGCATCCAGCCCATAACAAATTGTTATTCCAAGTCATTTATAGCAAAGCCATGGAGTATCAGTAATGGCTAAACATATAAAATCTATAGATTCTGTGAAATCAAAATGACTCAAAGCGGCTTTTTTGGTTTTTTGGTTCTATTAACGGATGAGTGCCTATTAAAACAAATTCTTCCATAGGTTAATGACTTCAAGTCAATGGAAATATCAGCAAGAAAAGCAGTTAAATATGGTGGAAAGAATAAACAAAACTGTTCCTTTGTAAATAATATTTCACACAGAAAATCTGAAACATTCTACCAAGAAAGTTACACTGCAAGTTTTTCAGGGTCACAGGAGACCAGCAGTGTAGCTGTCCAGTGGCACACTTGGAAGAATCACAGCACAAAGGAGTAAAGCTCAAGCTACAATGGAGAAACTCAATACTCGTGGGCAGATTAAAGTAACTAGGATTGGTGATAAACCGTACTAAAAATGTACACTGCTAATACGGTGGAATTCATACCTGTAGTGTTATTACCCACCCTAGAAAACTATCAGATAACCCCAAATTGAGGGACATTCAGTACCTGAAAAGTACTCTTCAGAACTGTGAAGGTCGCCAGGTGCAGCGACAGTCTTTATAATCCCAGCTCTCGGGAGGCAGACGCAGGTAGATCTCTGAGTCTTAAGGCCAGCCTGGTCTACAGAGCAAGTTCCAGGTTTGCCAGAGCTACACAGTGAGACCCTCTCTCATATTTTATATTTTTGGTTGTGAGCCTAGCCTTTAACGGCTGAGCCATTTCTCCAGCCTGTGAGACCCTCTTTCAAAACAACCAACCAAACAAACACAACTATCTACCTACCTATCAAGTTATAAGAAACAAAGACGGAGAAAACCACATCGCAGAGGACACAGGCAACTGCAATGTCCTGTAGGATCTAAGACAATATAAAGGGCAGGACTAGGTGACATTAGTGAAATCTGAGCAGAACTTCAGTTTTAACTGATGGTCATATGGTAATGCTGGGTGGTAAGTATGCCATGGAAACCACTAGGGGCTGAACTGTGTCCTCTCCCCAGATTCACATGTTGAGTATGTACCCAAAAAGAGGTATGGTCTTAGAGAGGTCAGTAAGTTACTATGAGGCCTCAAGTCCCATGATTGGTGTTCTTACTGGAAAAGGAAATCCAGTCACATAGACTTTTTATTTATTGTTTGTTCATTCATTCACATTTATTCATGTATTCATTCATTCATTCCCAAGACAAGGCTTCTCTGTGTAACAGCTCTCTGGCTGTTTTGTAGAACTCGTTTTGTAGACCAGGCTGGCCTTGAACCCACAGGGATCTGTCTGTCTCTGAAATTAAAGGTGTTCGTCACCACCACCCAACTGGTGTTTTTAAAATCCTATTTCAAAAAGACACTATATTAAGTAAGTTTAAACACACATACACACACAAGGTAGGACAAAAATATACCAGCATATACCTTTTAAAGGACTTGTATCCAAAATAATAAAGAATTCTTAGGGCTGGTGAATGGCTCAGCAAGTAAAGGTACTTGCTACCAAATCTAAGGACCTTAGTTTAATCCCAAATTCAGGTCCCACATGGTGGAGAGAACTGACTCTAGCAAGCTGTCCTCCTACACACACACACACACACGCACACGCACACGCGCAAATCTAATTTTTAAAACATTTTTTTAAAAGCACCCTTAAAATTCTACAATAGGCTGGCAGGATGGTTAAACAATAAAGGCGCTTGCTGTGCTCCATCCCCGGACCCCCTACCCCCGCCCCGTGGAAGGAGCCGTAGCTCCCGTCTCCATATGCACATAATGACGAGAGTACACACACATAAATAATAAAATTCAGAAGAAATTCTTCAAGAATTCAAGTAATAGAATTTAAAGACAAAAGATAAAAAAGTTTCACCAGAGAAGATAAACAAATGACAAGCTCACAGAAAGCTGCTTAACACCATTGGTAATCAGAAAAATGCAAATTAAAACCTTTACTGAGACATTGTTTCACATCCATAAGAATGGCTATTTAAAAAAAAAAAGTAACAAGTGTCTGTAAAAATGGAAAAGTAGTAACTCTACATTAGACAGAAAGTAGCCAGCTCCTTTAAACAAGTTTGACAGTTCCTCAAAAGGTTGAAAGTAGTTATTTTATGACCAAACAACTCTATTCCTAGGCATTGTCAGGAGAGAAAAGAATTCACAGGTATCTGTGCACTGACATCCTCAGCAGCATTATTCACAGAAGCAAAAGTAAAAACAAAACAAAAACAACAACAAAAAAAAAAAACCAAAAAGCCTGCAAGCCTAGCTGGTGGATAAGCAACCCTGAGTGCATATTCACACAGCAGGGTAGTCCACATTACATCACAGATGAACCTTGACAACACTGTGCTAAGTAAAAGCCACCAGTCACAAGGGCTACTGCATTTGTATGATTCCACATTAAATAACTGAAACAAACAAATCGGCAGCACAAGAGTAAGAGTCAACTTGTGGCTGCCAGAGGCTGAGAAGGAGCCATCAGTTCACACCTAGAGTTTTCAAATTATACAAATGACTATACCATTCTGTGAATATACTACACATGCTGAATTGCATACAGGCATACACACAAGGGCAAATTCTATGGCATATGAATGGCAAAACCATTTAAAACAAAATGCCTCAAAGATCTCATGGGGAATGTTGCTTCAGAACCAGTTTTACTTTTGTGTGGTACTAGGGACAGAACCCAGGGCTTTGCACATTTGAGACAAGGATTCTAGCACTGAGTACTCCTGCTGGCCAGTTAAAACCATCTCCTTAAACAGTCCTGAGCTACCCAGGAAACAAGGAAACTGCATGGCTCATGTCTGGAGTCAGCATTCTGAATTTCACTTAAAACTGCTTTCCCAAACCCACATCAACCTCTGTTAAAATACACTGTCATATTAAATTTACAGTGTCTGAGGGAGCGGCTGGGGCAATAGCTCAGTGACTAAGCAGTTCAATTTGCAGCACCTAACTGAAGTTCACAAACGTCTGTAACTAGCCCCAGGAGATAGGACACCCGCTTCTGGGTGTATGGACAGATGGACAAAATGTTCAAAGGACTATTATGTTGAGTGAAAGCAGGGTGCTTAGAAACCTTCAAAGGAACTCAGCGTTACCCGATGAACTTACAAGCAAGGTGGCTGAGACAGTACTCCCTTAAGAATATGACTGGACTGGCCCAAGGAAAGACCTAGCAGTGTGGCACTTTGAAAAGTTCACAACAGATTAAAACCTGCAGCCAGAATTGAAAACCCACTGATGGAATGAACAGAATATGGAACTACATTTTTAATCCTCTGTTAGCTGAAAGCAACACTTTCTTATGCAAAATATGTATTTGTTTCTAACCATTACAATGACAAAAAGCCACATTTACACTAAGTTAGTCACAAACCAATTATTTAATAGAAGCTATAAAAAGTATAACTGATAAAATAATTCAGAAGAATATTTAGAATATCTCAAAAGATTTAAAATAGGAGCACACTTTACAAAAAGCTGTGTAGGAAATAAAATTCCTCAACTATACGTAGAAATGTAACATTACAGGGGAGTTTATAAAATACAAAGACAAGTATAAAAGGACTGTGTATTCTAAATCCAAAACTCAATAATAACCAATTACTTAGTTTTAAAATTTACAGTTCCTGGTTATGAAGACCACAATATTATACACATCTTCTAAGCTAGCAGACAGTATCTTCAATTAACCATGGGTGGTGTCGTCTTCTACAAAATCTTTGGCCATCTCTGCTGTGATCACATCAATGTGACTGACCTGAAGAACAATAAATGTCAGAAAGTCTGTCAGATCTTAAAGGAATATATCAGCATTGGCATAGGGTAGTATCTAATACATACAGCTACCACCCAGAACACTTTTAATTTTACATACCATGTCAAGCGATTTTGAAGCACCAGCTATTGAAAGCCTTTATTAACAACCCTGTCTATTCAATGTGGGAGGATAAAAAAAATTCTACAGCCAGGCATGGTGTCAACACATAATCCCAGCACTCAGGAGGGAGAGGCAGGATTCCCAGTTGAGGGCAGCCTGGGTTATATCTCAGTTTTTTTGAACGGCTGCCCCAAACCCCAAAGTCTTATGAATATTAGACAAGCACTCAGCCACCCACATCCCCACCTAATGAAAATCAAGGTAACAAATGGCATGAAAGTTAAAGAGAGTTTTTCTTTTTCTAGGAAGGGATCATCATTTAAACAATGACTTTCTAAGTAATTTAACACCAAAATAAAAAATACAATGAAAAACAAACACCAACCTAAGACAAAATTACCTTATTTCTGAACTTTACGCCATAGAATTTGTCGGCTGACTCCAGCAGTTCAGGCCTAAAAGTAGTAGTGATAAACTGGGCATGCACAGCTAGTTCCATGATCATATCTGTGGAAACAAGGAGTAAGCTACAAATCTGTTCTCACACCTGAGATTTCAAAAGCAACTATTTTTAATCTTGCCTAAAATTCACACTATCTAAAGCAGCCTGTGATTTTTTTGGTCTTCAAAATTTATCAACTTTTCAAAAGTAGGAATAAAATCTTTAATTAGCCAGGTGCAGTGGTATATGTCTTTAATCAGGAGGCAGAGGCAGGTGAATCTCTGAATTCAAGGCCAGCCTGGTTTACAGATTGAGTTCCAGGACAGCCAGGATCACAAAGAGACCCTTGTCTTGAAACAGTGACAACAAAAAACCAAAATCCCTTTCATCCTAGTATGACTTCCAGCTACAGAATATAACACTTTATTTACTATCAAGAAAGTTCTAACCCAGTATGGTGATACTATAATCACAGCATGTGGGAGGAGACTGGAGGATCAGAAGTTATCCAACTTCATCCTATATGACACCGTCTCAAAATGAAAAACCAAAACTAAATCTAAAACAGATTTTTAACATAGAAATGTCAATCATTTTCTCATATACATACAGAATCAAACGCTAACTACGCCCTGCTTCTACTCCATCTGAAAGCTTTTTCAGCTTGTAAGATCAGATTTAGCATCTGTACTATGTTCTGAGTATCTTTTGTGTGTGCGCACAAACGTTTTATTATCATGTATACATGTGCTCCATGTAAGTACCCGGTACCACCCTCGAAGTCAGAAGGGGGTGTTGGATCCTGAGTCACCATATGGGTGCTTGGAATCAAACCCAGATCCTGCAAGAGTCATCAATGCTGCTGAACTGCTGACCTATCTCCAGACCCACAAATACTGCCCTTAATGCTGAAAAAGAAAAAATGTTTTAAGTCTTCTGTATCAAAATTTTATTGAAGGATTTTCAGGTAAGTGGAAGAATTACATCTATTTCTCGGAAGTAAACTCTGAAAACAGTCTAATACCAAACTATTAAGCTGTTCAGAGAAAATATTTATTGAATATTCACTGTCTACCCAATCACACCAGGCAACAAGTCACTAAAAAAGGGCTAAGCCACCATTATTATTATTATCCTGAAGACACTTCTTGAGACAGGGCTCAATGCATCCCAGGCTGGCCATGAACTTGATATGCAGCTTTGACTGGTCTTGAACTCCTGATCCTCCCACTTGTACTTTCTAAATGCTAGGAATATAGACAAATGCCACCTTGCCCAGTTTATGAAATACTGGATATCAAACCTAAAACTTTGTGCTGGCTGGCTAAGCACTCTGCTCAGCTACATCCCTAGCCCAGCCAGTTCTTCAGGGCGCCTATATTTAGGCCAGAGGTTGACACTAATGTCTTCCTGCCATCCTCCCTGGCCATCCTCCTCATTTCTTTTTTCTTTCTTTAAAAGATAATGTCTCTCACTGAACCTGGAGCTCATGGTTTTGGCTACACTGGGTGGCCTTTGATCTCCCAGTGTCCTCATGTCTCCATTTGCTCCCTGCCCAACTTTAAGGTAGGTGGACCCTCACACTTGCCTGGTTGGACTATATCCCCCCTCCTCAGGCACAGCAAGTTCTTACTGAATAGAAAATCAAAACTGTACCTGACACAGCTTTTCTGTGCTGAGCATCCAACGCTTGGTCAATCTCATCGAACAAGTAAAAAGGAGCAGGGTCACATTTCTGAATGGCAAAAATCAGAGCAAGGGCCACCAGGGACTTCTGTCCACCTGAGAGTTGCTGCATTTCTCTCATTTCTCCTTGCTTTCCTGTGAATGACACCTGAGAGAACACGGAGAGTTAATATCCTCAAAATTAAGCGGCCCATAAGCAATTCAGATAAAATAAAATATAAATTCTGTTCTGATCACACTACAAGGAAAACTGATTGGGAAGGATTTTACCCTGATTCCGACTCCAGTGAACTGGTCGACTGATGGAACACTGCTCTGTGAGCCAGAGCCCTTCTCGCTCTCCCCGCTGCCTTCCCCTTCATCCTGAGACTGACTGCCTTCCACATCTCCTTTCTTCATCACCAAAGTCGCTTTGCCACCAGGTACCAACTTCTGGAACACTTCACTGAAGTTCTTAGAAACCTTACAGAAAAAAAAAATCTCAACTGAAATACAAATGTGGCTTAGGAATAGTTCTGTTTGAAACAAATATTTAATCAGATGTATTTTTAAATCTTAGTCAAAACAACTGAACCCTTTCCAGAGTTATATAAATCACTATTTAGGGGCCAGTAAGCGGCATTACTTCCCGTATGTTAGATTCACCTTCAAACGAAAGAAGAACTGAAGCTTTTGTCTGTCTGGGGTTTCCATTACCAACAGAACATACCTGTTTGAAAGTTAACTGAATAGCTTCATATTTTCGAAGTTCAAGCACATTCATTAATTCCATGATGGATTTGTAGCCCCTATCCAATTCTTCTTGTCGCTTTATCAACTTTTCTTTCTGCTCAGAGAAATTCACAAACTGATCTAAAGCTTTTTTGTTAACATGACTGTACTTCTTCAACTCTGTGTTGCACTGCTCAAGTTTTCGAAACAACTAAAAGAGAAACAAAATATATTAATATACTCACACACTCAGGGAATTTTGCAAGGATACTTTAAATGGAGTGCGGGGAGATTTACCTGCTTAAGGCTCAGCGTCTGGTACTTCTCGAACGCTTCCTGGGGAAGGGAGCCCAGCTCGCGGATCTTCTTCATGCACTCCTCCTTCTTCTTCAGCAGCATGCCCTGGCGGTTGGTCATCTTCTCCAGCTCTTTAGTGTCATGATTTATGGCATCCATGTGTTCTTTCTCCATATTTTTCCAGCGCTCCATACTTTTCTGGAGCTCTTTAATTCCAGCTTCTGTTTTGTCAATGGAATTATCCAAATCTAAGATAGAAAAAAAGGAAATTAACACTCATAGGTGGTTTTTAAACATAAAGAAAAGAAAGCCAGCCTACAAACCACAATCCCAGAGATCTTAGACAACAATGTGGACACTAAGAGAGACTTACATAGATCTAATCTACATGGGAAGTAGAAAGTAGAAAAAGACAAGATCTCCTGAGTAAATTGAAAGCATGGGGACCTTGGGGGAGGATTGAAGGGAGAAGGGGAGAGCCAGGGAGGGGAGCAGAGAAAAATATAGAGCTCAATAAATCTCAATAAAAATGTATTAAAAAAAAGAAAGAAAATTAAGGATATTATCATTTCATAAGCAGAATGGTATCTGAGTAAAGACTTTCATGGTCAGATTTTCTAAAGTAGGCAGGGTTCCAGTTTTCTCAGTGAAATTCACAAATCACCTAATTCTAGACAATTTTCTCCTGAGCACTACCATAGGAAAATTTGTAGGATCATTTGCATATGGACATTGTATCACGAGTGACTTAAAGAAGTAACGACAATTCCCTCCTTTAGACCACCACGGTTAGGAACTAGATGTGACTTTGGAGCATGGCCTGGAAAGGACCTGGTGTTCGCCTCTCCTCTCAACATCAGTACTGCTATTGAGACTATCAGCCAGGACATCGAGTATACCACGGTAACAACACAGAAAATGAGTTAAATTTAAAAAAAAAAAAAAACTTTTTAAAAATGATTTATTTGCTTTTACTTTACGTTCACTGGTGTTTTACCTGCATGTATGTCTGTGTGAGGATGCAGATTCCCTGGAACTACAGTTACAGACAACCGAGCTGCCATGTGGGTGCTGGGAATTGAACTCTAGTCCTCAGAATTATATCTTTTGTTAACAACACAGTAGCACACACCTCAATCCCAGCACTGGGGAGGCAGAGACAGGTAGATCTCTCTCTGTGAGTTTGAAGCTAGCCTAGTCTACAGAGCAAGTTCCAGGACAGTCAGGGCTACAAAGAGAAACCTATCTCAAAAACCGGACACACACAACCAAAAACCAAACAAACAAAAAAACACCCAATCAAACAGACCAGCCATTGACTCACTGGATAGAGCTCACTCCCTGAAACCAGCATGGCGAAGGAAAAAAATCAACTGCCACAGTGCCCACCACGCCTGCTCCCGCACTCTCCTGCTCACTTCTACCTCTGCCACTTCCCCAGTAAATAAAACGCAGAACATGTTACTAGTCTCATAAAACTGCCAGAATCATTTTAACAAAATAAAAGTCGCTTTTGTATTTCATTTTGCAGCAAACAATTTTGCAAAACAAACTAAATTAAACAAAATACTGAAAAAAAAGTTAAACTAAGTATTTACCTTCTGATCTTGCCATAGTATCTTTTACTCTTTTATTGATAGCTTCAAGTTCTGATGTTGTGGCAGTAAGAACAGTACCACCCTCTGTTTCTCTCAATTCATTAAGTTCCTGCAATACAAAAAAAAAAAAAGTTTAATGAGATTAAACCTCAAAATATAAATTTTGAGTTTAAAATGTTACAATTAGCTATTTAAATGAACATTCAAGAAAGTATATATCTCATATATGTGTATGTATCATACTTGGACATAACTTACAGAGGAAAAAATACTGCAATTACTAGAAAATCTTAGTGCCTAACTACTAAGAAACTATAAAGTAACACTGAGCATGTAAGCATCTAGAACACAAGATTATAGTAATACAAAGTAGGTGCTACTATTATACTTACTTCACACTACAGAAAAGGCAACAGAAATGTTAAATGACTTGCCCAAGTCAGACACTAGGTAGCAATGCTAAAATTTCAACCTAAGGACTATACTCATCTCTTGGTCCCTTCCAATACTTCCAATCAGTATTTACTGATACACTTTCTATAGCTTATAATCAGCAAGGAGCTCAAAATAGGATGTACCTGTTCTACTTGGTCCAAACGTTTCCTCAGATTCTCATTCAGGTAAGTCTCTACTCGAGTAATAATACCTTCTAGTTTAATTCTTTCATTTAGCAGCTGTCTGTTTTCCTAGAATAGTAAAAGAGAAAGTCACAGAATTATGAAATGTGTTAAGAAATGCTAAGGGCCAGGGGAGATGGCTCAGCAGGTAGGCAAACGCACATGCCACACAGCCTGAAGACTCGACTTCAACCCTGGACCCACAGAGAGGTAGAAGCAGACAATCAACTCCACTGAGTTGTGCTCTGCCTTGCACATATGCACCCCACCCCAACATCACACATAGAAACACTAAAATAATGTTTAAGAAAAAGAGAAAATGCCACTATATCTGCTGTCCTCCTGCTTATACGCAAATGAACTGAAATGGGAGATTTAATCCCCGGGACCATGTGGTGCAAGAAGAGAACCGATTCTCAAGTCATCTTCTAATCTCCATATCCAGCCATGAAATTAAATATATATTTACATCTTTAAAGTTGTTTCTGTTCCTAGTTGTTTTTTATAAGACATGTTACCAAGAGGGCTGGAGAGATGGCTCAGCCTTTAAGAACACACACACACACACACACACACACACACACACACACACACACACACACAAAAAAAAAAAAAGGGCTAGCAAAATGGCTCAGTGAATGAAGGTATTTGCTGCCAAGACTACCAATGGGAGTTCCACCCCAGAATATACATGGTGGAGAGAAGCAACTTCCTAGGGTTATCCTCTGACCTCCACCATGTATGCACACAAATCCACCCCACACCCCCACACATAAATGAGTGGCCAGAGTAGGCTACACGTGAAGAGCCCTATGAAACAAAAAGAAATGTAATTAAAATGTCATACATAAAGGTGGTTATATCCATGTGTGTGTGCACGCAAATACACTGAAGTGCATAGAGAGAGAGCTAGCAGTTATCACTGTGATGGTTAATACTGCTCTATGTCACACAGGAGACAACTCTGTGGGCATGCCTGTGAGACAGGGATTATTTTAGACTATCTGAAGACCTGCTCTGACCTAACCCATAGGATTAGGGATCTGAACTGCATAAAAAGAGAGCAAGCTAAACAAGGATGGTCATTTCTGCTGCTTCAATTGTAGTGATCAGCTACAGCTCCTGTACCTCCAGCTCCTGATGCCATGATAGACTCTACTATAATGTGAGACAAAAATCAACCTTTGCCCTCTAATGCATTTCATCAAAAGTGACCGCCGCACTAACTGATAACAAGCATTCAATACAACAAATGTAAATGTATAATCCTAAGATACCCAGACCAGTTTAGACAAACAACAAAACTTTATTTACTCTCCTGGGCATTCAAATTCCATGCCTGTCTGTTTTTTTCTATTTTCTTAACATTCTTCTCTTTTAATCTTTTTGTTGTTATTTATTATTCTGTTTTTTGAGACAGGGCTTCTCTGTGTAGCCATGGCTGTCCTGGCACTTGCTTTGTAGACTAAGCTGCCCTTGAACTCACAGAGCTCTGCCTGCCTCTGCCTCCCAAAAGCTAGGATTAAAGACGAGAGCCACCACCCCAACATCAAATACTTTATTTTTGAGACAGGGTCTTCCTGTATTTCTTGACAATAGTCAATTTTCAATGGGTTTTCTTCACTGTTAGGTGTACTTGCCTGCTGAAGCTGACGGATTTCATCATTCAGTGCATCTACTCTTTTCTGATCTTCTAGACTGAGTTGAGAAAGCAAATCAGTTCCTAGTTCTGCTTTCAGCGATTCTCTGGTAGACTCCATGGCATGCAGACTTGCCTCCAAGCTTTGTAAGCTACGTTGCTACATAAAATTATCATTTATTAATATTAGTCACTATAATACATATAAATAGTAAAACCCTGCAAACTATGTATATATTAAGCAAGCTAAATAACTGTATCAACTCAATTATAAAAGTACTATTAAGTGTTGATAGGCTTCTGTTAGGTTTATTGAATGATAGGTGTATTAAGATAAAAGTAGAATCAAAAGAAACGTGTACTAATTAAGTTTTTTCCCTGTTGGTGGTGGGAGTTGGACCCAGGGCCTCAGCATCACCCTGCTGAGCAAGGCTCCATCACCACGTATACCCCAGGACTATACTAAGTTTGATAATTAGAGTTATGTAGGTATTTATAATACAAAACTGAGGAGGGATAAATATTACATGGTTCAACTATACAAAAATCATCAGACATATTCATAAGAACAAAAATTGACAGGATATTTTGAATAATAATATAATTAAGGAACCATTTTTTTTCTTTCACTGTATTGGCTTATTGCTACTGATATCACAAAGCATGAAATCAAGGATACCTGCCCACTATGATCCACCGCAAGTCTACACTATAGCTATAACAAAACATACTTACGGACCTTTGGCATAAAGGTCTTCTCTGACTGCTGCCTCTTCTCTTTTAGCATCTTCATCTCTGATAATATGCTATCTCTGGAAGCTTTAAATTTCCTTTGTTGGGTCTCTATCTGCTGCATTTGGTTCATCAACTGATCAATTTCATTATTAATCCATATACAAGGCTAAGGAAAAATCTTTTAAGGTTGTAAATATAGCACATACTCTAAATTCCCTTCAGTTCTTACAATATATGGTCATGCATCCTCTCCTCTACTCCTAAGTAATATCCGCAAATTTATGGACCACAACAATCTTGAACTCTAATACTATGGCTAAAATGTTCGGCCATAAAAGAAGTTTGAAATATTTCATTACACATTCTATTCTAAAATGTGAATATTTATTTTACTTATACTTGAATAAAACAAAATGTAGGACTTTTATTAAAGTATGTTAACTAAAATCAAGTATTAGTAAATCTAAAGAGAATGGCAAATATAGACAGCTGCTTCAGCTGTCAATCTCTCTTCTCTTTGTATCTGTATGCATGGGAGTGGGGTGCACATGCCCACATGTGGGGGAAGGCCAGAGGCTAACACTGGTTGTCTTCTTTTACTTTCTCCATTACTTTTTGAGACATAATTTCTTTATGAATTTGGAAAGCACAAGTAGGTTAAACTTGCTGGCCAGCAAACTCCTAGGATCCACCTGTCTCCATCCTTCTCCAAGTGCTAGCGTACTGCACCACCACACCCAACTTTTCACATGGGAGCTGGGGATCCGAAATCAGGTCTTCATACTGTGCTGTAAGCACTTTACCCACTGAGCCAGCACCCAACACACAAAAATCCCTTTTCTTAATTCTTCCTCATACTCTCTGTCCTAATATCTTGCCACACTCAAACAGTTAAAGTATCATACACAGATCCCTGCAGGACCAAAGCTAAGGCATCTGTCTTTTTCTGTATGTTATTTGAACTATAAAATTGCAGTTAAGGGGGCTGGAGAGATGGCTCAGGGGTTAAGAGCATTGCCTATTCTTCCAAAGGTCCTGAGTTCAATTCCCAGCAACCACATGGTGGCTCACAACCATCTGTAATGGGGTCTGGTGCCCTCTTCTGGCCTGCAGGCATACACACAGACAGAATATTGTATACATAATAAATATTTTTTTAAAATTTGCAGTTAAAAAAATACATTTCAGTTAAGGATACCCTGAAGTAGTAAAAATTCCTGATGCTCAGGTACCCACACTCTTAGGAGACAAAATAGGATGCACATACCAAAAGCACCACAGTTGCTTTAAGAAATGCGTGCGCACAAGTGCTCTGTCGCGAGCTGAATGAGCCACCCTTCATGAAGCACTAACTTATTCGGAAGAACAACAGCTACTAAGATTTGGGTAATGTTGTCATTACCGCCACTAAAACTAAATCTGCACAAAATGTGTCAAGAGAATAAATGCTAAAAGACACTTTCCAGTGCTTACATATTTTACATCTGTTTAGTAACAGCATTACGATGCTGCCTACATTCCTTGAAACATCAGCCGGGTCTTCCTTCCATTTCCTCTTTGCCTGACAACCTGAATTAAATTGTTGCTCTTCAAGTTCTATTTCTTCAAAGCACTCACTGGTATTAACTACTTAACAGTGAAACATAAATCAGCATTACTTTTTAAATTTTCCTTAGTCCTTAGAGGTTAAACAAAATCTTATGTTTAAGCACAAAACAAAAAGATATTTTCAATGTTTCTGCGCAGGTTTTCATTGAGCTTTGCTTCAAGTTCACCCAGCTCCTCTTCTGCTTTTCTGACATCTTTCTGTAACTCAAGTCGAGACTTTCTTGTGTCGTAATAGCCTCCAGTCAGAGCACCTCGATGGCTGACTTGATCACCTGTGAACAAAACATAAGACAGTTTTCTTTCTTTTTTTAAAAAAAACTTTATTTTATGCACACTGGTATAAGGATATCAGATTCTCTGGAACTGGAGTTACAGATAGCTGTGAGCTGCTATGTGGGTGCTGGGAATTGAACCCGGGTCCTCTGGTAGAGCAGTCAGTGCTTTTAACCACTGAGCCATCTCGCCAGCCCCATAAGACAGTTTTCTGTATCGCAGCCTTCTTATGCACTAGTAAGCTGACTAATAATGAAATACTAACTTAAGGGCTTTACAACACAAGATTGAAAAGGGTAACTTAAGAATTTAAGCTACTCTTTAAAAAAACTTACTTTTCAATATTAAATTTGGTAGTCTTTTATTTGGTTAAGATTTGAGAATCAAAAATTTGAGCAAATGTGGAACCACGGTGAATTTAAAGAAAGAATCCACAAATACTTAAAAAAAAAAATGAGAGGAGAGTTCTTTGCCAAAATAACAGGTAGAGTACATGAGAGAAGAATCACCTCTTGGAAATCCTGAGTTATTAACAAAGTGTGCTTAAGCAATTGCCAGATACCAAACATTTACACTTACAAGTAGGATCTATACTTTTATTTAAACATTTAAAAAAAATTGACGAAATTGATGTGAATTTTCAAATATTCTTTTTTTTTTTTAAGACAGGGCTTTTCTGTGGCTTTGGAGTCTGTCCTGGAACTAGCTCTGTAGATCAGGCTGGTCTCGAACTCACAGATCTGCCTGCCTCTGCCTCCCGAGTGCTGGGATTAAAGGCGTGCACCATCACCGCCCAGCTTTCAAACATTCTTAAAATATGACTAAATCCTACAATGCACTATGCACCAATATGCCTACAGCCTGAGTGACACACTAAGCAAACCGTGTTAAACGTCTCATGAGAGTGTGGTTAAAGCTAATTGCTGTTACAAACCTTCCAAAGTAATACAATCCATAGTGAAAGCACGCGCCAGCTGAGTGGAAACTTCCATGCTCCGACAGATGAGTGTCTTCCCAAACACATGTTTGAAAGCTTTGTCAAACCTTGGATTGTACCTCAGTTTACTGATCATAGGAATAGCATCCTATAACAAACATGTTTAAAAAAAATACTATGACACAGTTGATTAGAAACTGTTTGCAGAATAAGTATTATCTATGTCTTTATGAAATAAAACTTAATTTATTATTATTGCCTGATATAAGTTACCCAGGTTTTTTGTTGTTGTTGTTTTGGGTTTTTTTGTTGTGTTTTTTTTTTTTTTCCTGAGACCGGATTTCTCTGTAGCTTTGGAGCCTGCCCTGGAACTAGCTCTTGTAGTCCAGGCTTGCCCCAAACTCAGAGATCTGCCTGCCTCTGCCTCCCAAGTGTTGGGATTAAAGGTGTGTGTCACCACTGCCTGGCTAAATTACTGGTTTTTATACAGAAAACATTAGACCAAAAAAAAAAAAAAATATATCACTGCACTGAACTAGCCTGGAAATTCTGCCCCTGCAACCAAAGGTTTAACTGCTAGTTACTGTGAAGAATAACTCTAACCTGACCATGAAAGTTTAACTTCTAGTTCTGCTGCCAGAAGATGTGTGCTTAATTTACCTAGTTAAGACCTACTATGTGTTTAAGACTGTACAACAGCCCCTTCCTTATAAAATTGTAAAGATTAAATGAGGTAACACATGGAAAGATGAGATAGTATATATGACATAAAGGTACAAATATAAAACTAGTTATTTCCTCAGTGTTCTAATTAGATATAACAGACAGATAATAACTTAGATTAGATATTCAGAAAAATACTGTTTCAGATAATATTTATTTTACAGGCTAGGAGAATGGCTCAGTGGGTAAAGGGCTTCCTGTGCAAGCATGAGGACCTGAATTCAGTCCCTCAGCACCCATGTAAAAAGCAAGGCATAGCAACACACACCTGTGACTACTGCACGGGGGATGTGGGGAGCTGGGAGGCTGGAGAAAGACCGATCCCTGGAGCTTACAGCACAGTCAATCTAGCCAAATAGTGAGGTCTAGGCTTGGTAAAGTGAACCATTATCAAAAATTATGGTGGAAAGGGATAGGAAGACATTCTCTGGCCTCCACTTGCACATACACACACATATACATCATTTTCACTTTTTTTCTTTCCTAAAGTCAGAACAGGATTTTTTAATGATTAGAGAGAGAACAACAAGCTAACCACCACACAGCACAAGAAGGAATATACTGTGGTACAGAAGCCTGTACATTTCTAACTGCACGACAGGTACTGTGTGGTTACCCACTGAAGGTGAGCACTACTCAGACTATGCTACCTTCTCTCTCTCTAGCCTGTTCTCTTAATTAGCTCGCTCTTTATACTGCACAGACAGAAGCACACTGCATCCACTCTGTCATGCTGAGGACTGAACCCAGAGCATCTTGTATGTTATATAAGTATTCTTCCAATGAGCTACACATATCTCAAACTCTCTCCCTCTGTGCAGTATTTGTGTGTGTGTACCTGTTTGGGCATGTTGCATGTGTATGTACCTATTTATACATGCCACAGCATATAACAGAAGTCAAAGAACCATTTGGAAGACTCAGTTCTCTCCTTCCACCAGGTGGGTTTCCAGGGATCAAACCTGGGTGCTCAGACTTGGCAGTACATGCCTTTACCCACTGAGTCACGTTTCCAGTGACTTTTTGTTTTGTTACAGTCTTATGTCATATGGGTGAGCCTCAATTTTCCTCCCCGAGCGTCAAAGGTAAAACTGGCATAGTTGAAAGCAAGACTCTAAATAGTCTGCTTAAATCACCGATCATTCTAAAATAGGTTCAGCCTTAAGCCTAAAGCATAACAGTTTGTTATGATAATCAACATTATGAGATCAAATGCCTCAAAACAATGAACATTTTTAAAGCTGGCAACCCATTTAAAGTGTATATACCTAGTTAGACACTTTTAACTTAGCTGAAACAATTTTAAAAGTATATCCAAAGCCAGGTGGTGGAGGTGCACCCCAGCAGAGAAAACCTGTCACAAAACAAAACAAAACAAAAAAGCATATCCAGAAAACCTCAACGTACTTCTTTTTACAAAAAAGCATATCCAGAAAACCTCAACATATTTCTTTTATATGGGAATTCTCCAATTCCTAAACCTACTGCTGTCTGTCACTCTGACGATAAACACATATACAATGGTTTGTTTCATGACTTGGCTGTGACCTCTCCCTCTTCAACCCAACCCAGCACTAACTATACTCCATGCAAAGAAATCATGTCTTACAGATCAATGAATCCCAATGTAAAGTACCTAAGCACCAAAACATATTAACAGATGTTACAACAAAAACAACTTTGACTCACATTGGTTTCAGGATAGGCGGTATCTCTCACATCTAACTTGTTAAGAGGCAGAAAAGTCACCTCTCCAGGAAGATTCATTTTATTGAACTCCATTAAAATCTTCGTGCTGACTTCATCAGAATCAACAATGTGGTAAAATAACCTACACAACAAAGTAAGACACATCTTCACTAGACTGTACGGTGTTGGCTGCATTTAAGGATCGCACAGTTCAGAGTTTTTCTATGCAATCCAATGTGTACCTTCTTTAATTAGACAGTTAAATAAAGAACTAAGGATAAGCAAGTAACAGAAGACACACTGTATTACAAAACAATAAAACTGTTTTTAAGCTGTTCTCATTTTTTCATCTTTTTTTTTTTTTTTTTTTTTTTTTTTTTTTTTTCCGAGACAGGGTTCTCTGTAGCTTTGGAGCCTGTCCTGGAACTAGCTCTTGTAGACCAAGCTGGCCTCGAACTCAGAGATCCGCCTGCCTCTGCCTCCCAAGTGCTGGGATTAAAGGCGTGCGCCACCACCGCCTGGCATTTCTTCATCTTTAAAAGAACAAAACCCACTTAAATGTCAGACAAAAAAAACCCCAAAAAACCCAAAACCTTACCTGTTACCAGCAGTGACTTCCACACATGTATAGAAAGCTGGCTCACACTCAAAGTTATTCATTACGATGCCATGGTAGCCATTTTGAACATGCTGGTTTATTCCTTTTCGACGAAAATGATCTAGCACTTTGTTTATGCTGTCTATTCCATTTAAAATGGCCTGTAAACCAGTTAGTGAAAAATATTAGCATCACCAATGACACTCCTGTTGGCAAAAAATGAGCCTATTATGCCATTCCTTGGCTATAATCTTAAAAATTAAACACCATCAGCATATCATCCACTTGAAATATAACTACATTTACCACTAGTATGGGTTCTGTTTTATGATGCTAGAGTTTAAATTGGGCTCTTTATTTAACAACCAAATTACTTTCATTAATAAGTAGTGAACCAGGCATGATGGCACACACTTGTGATTCCAGCACTCAGCAAGCTGAGCAAGGCCATGAGTTTCAGATCAGCCTGAGCTGCACGGGGAGACTTCTAGCTCAAGTAGAGCAAGTAGAAAAGCATAAAGCAGACAAAAGAAAACCTGCCTACATAAAAACCCACTTCTTCCTACTTCCGAGTGATCTCTTTTTTACTTGGAACTCAGACTAATGGCTGGCTCAGGAACCAAGAAGCCCCGCCTACCTTTCCTGTTGCTGCTCTAAGAAGCTGCTGCTTCTTTTCCAGGTCTTCTCTCTTAGCAGCAAGTGCTTGTTGCTCTGCATTTTCCTCTCTCCACAAGTAACTGACCAGAAAGAACAAGACGTGAACAGTTTTAATTAAGAGAAGAACACTGAACCCAAACAAAGACCACGGAAAAATTACAACAGATCTCAGTCTACTAACTTTCTTTCACTTTGTAGTTCATCTTTCTTATTTTTCACTTCATAATATTTTCTGTCCAGTTCTTCAACTCGAGCTTTGACTTCATTGAGATCTTGATCCAGTTTCTACAGAAAAAGAATTTATCATCAATTTAATCCATAGTGACCAAAAGCAAATATACATATATATATATATTGAAGTTCAACAACTGACATAATTCAAATATGTCCAATTTACTATATAGTGATTATACATAAAAGCAATTAAAAACCCAGTGAGTTCTAGAAACAGTCTGAGCTCAGAGTAAAACAATGTCTCAAACAAACCAAAACCAAAAAAAAAAAAAAGAAAAAAGAAAAAGAAAAAAAAAGCAATATTGTTCTTACATTATATTGCTCCAGATTTTTCTCTTTATTTGCCTCGGTATCCTCCAAATCCTTATGTATAGCAGCAATCTGTCTTTTCTTGTCATTAATAGCCTGATCTAAAGACTTCAGCTCCTTTTTAATCCACTTATCCCTTTCTTCTTTTGATGTAAACTGGCTTCCTCGACCCTGCTTTGCATAAAGGTCAGTTCTTTCCTGGGTAGCTTGAGCCAATCTACAGAAGATAGAAAAGAACAAATAAAATTGTAATCATTATCGACCCTACAGAAACTATCCTCTTAAAAAATACATTAGCAGAGAATTAAGGGCTGGTGAGATGGCTCAGGAAGGAGAAAAGACTCATAAAAGTTGTCCTCTGATCTCCACACCTGTGGCAAGCACATTCACACCCCACAATGAAATAAATGGGAAAGATGACTAAGTGCTAAAAAATAACTGCTAAATAATAAACTCCCTGTTTTTGTGTTATGTGACACCAAATGAACTTTGATCATAATCAACGCTCAAGTAGAATAACCCTCACTAAGGGTCTCAGACAGACCAAAGGTCTGACAATACCACTGTCCAACCCTCAGGGACTTTCAAGCATGTTCTAACTGTATTTAACTGATACATGACTTTCAACAATACAATAAAATACCCCACAGAATAATATGTTTTAAATATATAGAACATAAATGTTCTGATTACACAGAACCTGAAGGTCAGAAAAGCGAAAGAGCCAGCCACTACCTCTACCTCAGTCCAAAATGGCGATCGTTCCTCCAGGAATCTCAGAATGAGACTGTGTGTCAGACCTGACTCCTCCCATTTTATAATCCTCTCTAGTGCTGGGATTAAAGGCGTGCACCACTACCGCCCAGTTTCTATGGCAAACTAGTGTGGCTACTGGAACTAAAGGTGTGTGTCACCACTGCCTGGTCTGTAAGGCTGATCAGTGTGGCTGTTTTACTAGCAATCTTTATTTATTAAAATACAAAAGAAATAGCACGGTAACCTGTATAAATACTGAGTATGGTGTTGCACACATGGTGCAGGTGCCTATAACTCCAGCACTTTCTAAATGGGGTCAGGAGGATCAGACGTTCAAGGTTTCTTCAAGTTACATAATGAGCTGTACCTGGACTACCCTGGGCTTTAGGAGACTCTGTCTCAAAAAAAAAAAAAAAAGAGAAAAACCATAAACCCTCAGAACCTCAGGTTTTTTAGTTTAAAGCAGACAGCGGCAGCCAACAGGAGATGGCTGAGTGGGAAGAGTCTTGCTGACAGACCTAACATCAGCTTCAGCCCCACAAATCACATGACAGGAGAAAACTAATTTAAATTGTGTTCCGACCTCCACATGCTCCATGGCATGACCACACACACAAGAAAAAGAGTGAAGCCAGGAACAATGGTGCATGCCTTTAATCCCAGCACTGAGGCAGAGGCAGATAGATCTGAGTTCAAGGCTAGCTAGAGCCATAAAGTGAGACTGTCTTCCAAAAAGAAAAGGCATGCCCACCTCCTAGGGCTTTTGAGTAGTAGTACTCTACAGATCTTATAGGTAGGTACAAAAACACCATGGGTGTGATGACACACAGAAACTAGCCTTATCAAAGAGAGATCCAATCTCAAAAACAAAAATAAGCTGGGCAGTGGTGGCGCACGCCTTTCATCCCAGCACTCGGGAGGCAGAGGCAGGCGGATCTCTGTGAGTTCGAGACCAGCCTGGTTTACAGAGCTAGCTCCAGGACAGGCTCCAAAGCCACAGAGAAACCCTGTCTCGAAAAACTTAAAAAAAAAAAAACACCACATGGCTCACAGTAATCACTAGTGCTGCTTAAATGACATGGACTCATGATTTTTGCCTTTATTATGCTGGTACCTTCTTCACCCACAGCTACGTAGGTTTTATAAAGGAACTCAGGCAGGCAAATATAGGAGCTTAGCAACATGGGCTCCACCTGGCTTGGCCTGTGCACATAGCCCTCTCCTAACAGTGCACCTAGCAACCTACTGGCAACCTGAGATCCACACCTGCATTGAACTTTCAACAATGGAAGTTACTCCCCTTAGCAATCTCTTGATAACTACCTGTTTGTGTTCAAACATGTATTTCTGCTTTGCTCTAGATAAAACTACTGGTTGCTTTCCATTGTCTGAGCATCTTTCCCAATTCTTTGAACAAGGGACCAAGAACCTGGAACCACCCAGAGATCACTGGTAACAGCTACGCAGCAAGGTTAATGGTGAAAATTCTCAGACCTAGCAATTCCTCGCTCTTCTTTTTCTTTTACGCTGTTGAATTTAGGTTCTGTCTCTGCCAGTTCTTTCTGCTTTTCTTCTATTTTTTCAAGCAGCTTCTGCCTCTCTTTTAGTAAACGTTTCTGTAAATAAAGCAAGTAAAATGCAATCTGCTTAATTTATACATCAGCAAAAAAGAATTTCTTCGTGAAAATAACTCAATTTTACAATTAAACTATTAATAAAAAGAGTACTTACAAAGTTAGTACTTGAGTTCAAGTCAAATGGAAAAACCTTTTACAAAAACTCAGCCATCACAGAAAAGGTCATCTTCTATAGCGTAGCTCGTCAACACATCTGTTATTAACTTACCCGCTGTTCGCTATTGCCAGCCAGCTCATCCTGTAAATCCTTGGCTTTAAGTTCCAACTTGGTCCTTTGTTTAATCTGTTCCTGTCTTTCAGCACTAAGCTGCTCTTTTTCTTCTTTCATAGCTGAAATTTTTGTTTTCAGTTCTCTAACCTGGCGTTCAATATCCTAATCAGAAAGACAAAACCAGTGAGAAACAGATGTACAGTGGAAGGACTGTGACCACCAACCAGCCACACTTTACAGACACTGCGAACCTGCATGCACACACCGTGAGGATGCACCTGCACAGAGCGCATGTTGGGGCCAGAGGACAACTTTCTGCATTCAGTTGTCTCCTTTCACTTTTATGTGGGTTGTGGGAACTCGGGCTGCTGGCTTACAGTTTACACCACTTTTGCTGGCTCCATCTATGTCTTTCACTTGAAACTTAACAATAAAGCAATTACTTTCCAATACCTAATCTGTCACTCCCGTTATGGTCACCACCCTACAATTCTGGTACAAAAAGTTTATGATGTTGAAAATATAAATAAATCTGAAGCTTATTTATAATCTCACCTCCATTTTATCTCTCGCATCCTGCTGGGCATCTCTTAATTGTCTAGATTTCTCTCCACTTGTCTCTCGCTTAGCAGAAAGCTGAAAAACAAAACAACCTACTATTTCTAACTCATTTTGTATCTAACATTATATAACAGTTAAAAAAATTATTTTGCAACTGCCACAAAGAATTAACATAAAATTAACTTAAAAATGTATAAAGAAATTTCTTTTAAGTTTTCCTCTAAATAAAATACAAGGATAATCTAAAATAGATTTTTCTATAAAGTATCATAAATATTTTACAAAATACATTCTAAAATGTGAAGAAAAATATCTGGTCTGACTTAACCATTTACTGTATTTTAGTACAATGACAGCTCTAAGCATATCCTTTTCAGTAACCTAAAGGAAATTAGTAACCAATAAATCTATTACTTTTTGGCCGAGCGTAGAGGCTAATTCCTGTAATTCCAAAACTCAGTAGTCACAACTAGCTTGGATCTTAAAGTAAAATTGTCTCAACTTCACAAATAAAAAGATTTTCATTTTTAAGTTTCTATTTAAGAATGACTAAAAGGTAAGTAGAGAGTTTTACCATGCTCATAAAGCAAAACAACTTCGATGTAAAGGTCGTGTCTTACCTCATCAAGCTTGGCCCGGGTCTCATTGAGCTCCTGGTTGTAGATGGTATACTCCAGGGCACGCCTCATTTTATCCCACTTCTGATACTGAGCCAGTTCTTCCTTCTCCTCCTCTAGAGTATGCAACCGCTCCTCAATGTATTTTAACAACTCATTGATTTTTTCCCGTTTACCCTCTTCAATTAAAAAAAAAGGAAAGAAGACGGTGCTGAATAGTTTTCATGGAATACCACTTCCCAAACATAAATTAAAATTATCCTCTAGAAGTATAGCATTATTTCTTTGGTAGTAATGAAATCTAAAATGTAAAAACAGCAATTAAGTTTTGTTTTTTTTTTTTTAAAGAAAAGCACTGGAGAACAAATTTACACACTAGCAGTCACTCTGACATGTGCAAAGGACTTTAGTTTACACTTTCTTTTCACATCAATGTGCTGTCTCAAACATTAAAGAAATTATCACCAGCATTACTAATGATGCTACTATCATACAATGAATACTTACTATAATCCAGGCAGGACATTACCTTAATTGCCATAATCTACAAGATAACAGGAATTTGCAGACAGGAAGTCTTGGGACCAGGGAGATCAAGGCTAAAGTCATGTCAATTTACTGACTTTGGACTTAGAACGGTCTCTAAGCTATTACATGATACAGCATTTGGAAAACCAAAATTATACTAGTAAGGACTCCAAGTTAAAAGTCTCCATCTACTTTTTTCTGAACAATTTAGAACTTTGTAACAGCGGCTACTCCAATGGAAGGGAGGAGAGGAAAAGCACACCAGTTCATTGATAACACTTCTGAGGAAGGTAGAGTCAGAAGTTGGCTGACTTGCCAAGACCCTATTATCTAACAGCAGTCCTTCTTTATTCAAAGATGAAGTACTAGAAACTTCAGTCCTTAAATTACCTCCAATTAATTTTCTCTCTACTCAGTATGCGGAAAAATCACCATCTAATACATTTCTGAAGCCAGACAACATTTTTTTTGATTTATTTATTTATTATGTATACAGTATTCCTCTGCATGTATGTCTACACACCAGAAGAGGGCACCAGATCTCATTACAGATGGGTGTGAGCCACCATGTGGGTGCTGGGAATTGAACTCAGGACCTCTGGAAGAGCAACCAGTGCTCTTAACTGCTGAGCCATCTTTCCAGCCCCCAGACAACACTTTTTAACTATATTAACACTAGAAAATGACTGACGACAAAAATTAGGTAGAACACATCATTGTACCTGTTTCTTTCATTAAAGAAATGCTTTCTTCTTTACGTTCATCATACACTCTAGTACCAGCTACTTCTCTCAACAGCTTTAATCTCTGAGAATCTGGTGCTGTTGCCATTTGGTTGATCTATAATTTGGGGGGAAAAAACAATAATTATTATTAACTATTGACAATTCCTTAAGAATAAGAACTCTATCTTAAAATTTTTAGGTTTTCCTTTATTATTCAGCTTCTCGAGCAAAGTTCCCATTATGTAGCCCTGGCTGTCCTGGAATTTATTATATAGGCCAGTCTAATCTCCAATTTAGAGATCCCCCATCCTTCTGAGTACTGGGATTAAAGGCGTGCACTACCATGCCTGGCTCTCTTTTTTTGTTTTTAAGACCCAGTCTCACTGTATAGTTTAGGAGTTGACCTCAAACATTCAATCCTCCCACCTCTGTCCCTTAAGTGCTGGGATTACTGAATCCCTGTGCACCACTATGCTTGGCTCCAAAAAGACTTTTAATACAAATATGCATGTGATAAGTTTTTAGCAGATTATGATTAAGCCAACATAATGTATATAGTAAACATACCATTTATCCTTTGTGTGCATATTCAAGTATGTGTAGTTGCTTATACGAACACATGGCTGTGAAGTCAAAAGTCTATTCTTCAAGAACTGTTCACCTTGTTTGAAACAGCCTTGGGAATACTCCTCTATCCATCTCTCCAGCACGGGTCACAAGAGTGAGCCACTGCATTAGGCTTTTCACATGGGTGCTAGGGACTACCAAACACGGATCCTACTTACACACAACAGGCACCTTATGCTGTAGGAATTCCTACAGCCAATAGCCTTTAAGTTTACCCGCCCACTTGGGCGTGGCCTCTTATACTATAAATGCCAATGTAAAGCATGTGTTCACTCTCTTCTGGCTGCTGGATTTGGTTCCTGTTCCCCATTCGTGCAGAGGACTGTGATCTGAGTCTACCCCTAAATAAATAACCCTTTATTATACTCAATTCTGAGCTAGTGTGGGATTTCTTTTAGTGTCCATCTTCATCCTTACCCACTGAGCTTTCTCCCAGCCCCTATAACCAACATTTTCTATCTCTCTTATTTACTGGTCTCTTTTATGAGTATCACTATCTTATAAATGAAACACTACCATTTTCCCCTTAGGTAATATAATAAATGCATAAAAATATAAGCACCACTGTCAAAGAACAAAGTATTTTTTATTTTCTTTTTAAATTTTTATTTTATGAGCATCAATGCTTTGCCTGCATGTATGTCCTTGTGTGGGTGTTGGGTCCCCTGAAACTGAGGTTACAGACAGCTGTGAGCTGCCATGTGGGTGCTGGGAATTGAACACAGGTCCTCTAGAAGAGCAGCCAGTGCTCTTAACCACTTAACCATCTCTCCAGCCCCAGAAGAAAGTATTTTTATAAAGGGAAACCATTTAAGACTCTTAAAAATTATTTAGGTTTATTTTATTTTATGTATTATGGGTGTTTGGCTTGCATATACACTTGTGCCTACTGCAGATGTCAGAAGATGTTGGATTTCCTGGAAATGGTGTTACAGAGACACCATGTGGGTTCTGGGAACCAAATCTGGTCCTCTGCAAGAATAATCTCTGCAAAAAGATGGCAATGAGCCATCTCTCCAGTCCCATTACAGATTTCTTTTAAGATTATATTAAAATTATAACAAGAGAATCTGGAAAGATGTCTGTCTTGGTGGACAAAAATGTTTGTGGTACAGACCTGTCAATCTGAGTTTGATCTCCAGAACCCACATAAAGGTAGAAAACAAGAGCTGACTACAAAGTTGTTCTCTGATTTCCACATGTAAGCTGTAGCACATGTACCCATACCATGCACACACAACAATAAATTTTAAGTTTTAATTACAAAATATAACAAGAATGGTATGCTTTAATAGACAAAGATACTGGTACAACCTAAATGGCATGTAACTTAATACGAATCATTAGATATCAAAATACTACCACTGTATTAAAAGAAATTGTTACTCTTACACTTTTTCATTAAAAAAAAAAAAAAAGACTGGTAATGAGCTAAGAAACTACAGTTTATCAAAAGTACACATAGCGAGTAATACTCTAGGAAATAGGATTCACAAAAAAAAATACTGAAGAATAAGTACTGATATGAAAATTCTATAAGGAAGCAGCAGACTAATCAGCCAGAATTTATAGTCTAGCTGATAAAAAGTCTCAAGGGAAAATGATATGTGGCATGTTCTTTGCTATCAAAGATCTCAATATTTTAACTGTATAATAAATTAAATGAAACATTACGTTTAGGAAGTAATTTTTTCAACCGTAATTTTTCTTTTTTTTTTTTTTGTTTGTTTCGTTTTTTGAGACAGGGTTTCTCTATGTAACAATATTACCTGTCCTGGGACTCACAGATAATCCGCCTGCCTCAACCTCCCAAATAGCAGGATTAAAGGCATGCACCACCACTGCCCGACTTCAAATGTAATTTTTATAGAACTTATGTAATAGTCTTAGATATGATCACTGTAACTTCCAAAAGCCAATGTTTTCCAATAAATTCTACCTCACTAATAAATAAAATCCACTTAATCTTCTCTCATACTTCTTTCAATATAAAGCTAGTGCCTAATGATGGCACAAGAATGTAATTCAGCACTAGGGAGGCAGAGGCGGTTGGATCTTTGTTAGTTTAAGGCCAAAGTGAATTCTCAGACAGCCAGGGCTAGCTACAAAAACAAACAAAAAATACCCAAATATATTTGGTACTTCAAAGCCCTGAATTGAATAATTAACTTCAATACAAAATAATCATTCAGGGGAAGTCGATATCAAGAAAGTTTCTATAAAAAAGCACATATAACTCTACCTTTCCTTGTTTAACAATGTAGTAGGGATTACTTCGAGAAAACCCAGCACTTTCAAGGAGGTTCATCACATCATTTTTCCTGTTAATAAACAATGAAAACTAGATAAATAACTTTAAAGCAACCAACGATAAGCACGCAAATTAGCACTGAGTTACTCAGCATTGGGAGCTACAGATTAAAAACTGAGCCACCCATCACCTTCCAGAGACACCAGGGACTTAATGCCACACTGCCAGCTGCTGCTGAGTAAGAGGCAGTTATCCCGTGCTTATGGGAGCATCTGTGAACAAACGGTAGCATAAAGACAAATGCTTACGTGACCATCTTCTTATCTAGGAAATACTGATCTTTTTTAGCACCAATAACTCTTCGAAGTGAAACTTCCTCTTTATCGATCTAAGAAAAAAATAAATAAAATCCCAAAGATAGTAGACAACGTTTTAGAGAAGTTCATTTCAAAGTCCTTGATCACAACCAATTTAGAATTTCAATGATCTCTCTAAAGATGATACTATGAATATTCATAAAAATTTTTTCTTACAATTGCTTTACAGAATCCTTTGTTTACTAGAGTGGTCATTAAATTTAAACACAAAATCCATAGACAAATGACTTATTTACTTTATCATAAACTATAAATCCTCAGTGCTTTTGATTTTAAACATTTAAGAATAAGCCATTGCGTAAAATTCCCATCATCATTATTTAAAAAATAAATTAACTATCACTTACTGGTAACCGGTTGTCTGAATTGTCAAAAATGATTTCCACAAAAGCAGAAATAACACGAGGACCTGTACCCTCCTAAAACATGAAAAAGAAAGGAGGGGGATTTTTAACTTAGAGTGGTATTTTTATACTGCTTAAATCCATTTTAAAGTCTAGCAGACAGGCACACTGGTTGGGCACCTGTAACCTCAGCACCTGAGAGACTAAGGAGGGTGACTGACTTTTAGTTTGACATCAGCCTAGGCTACACAATAAGACCCTTTCTCAAGATAAACAACCCTCCCAACACAGACATAACAAGTCTCACTCACTAGAGAAAAGCTTCCATCACACTAATACATATCCTGATTGCCGAATATTAAAGGCACTGAATCAGAATGACAAAACTTCTTTCATCAAATATTTTTTATTCTGAAGGACTGTATGAAAAATATCAAAATAAAATACTGCAATGGTTTGGATATGGTTTTAGGAGGCAAGGCCAAACTAGAAGTAGTATAGTGGGCATCCCTCTCTGAGGGCTGTATTATGGCCTAGGTCCCTGAGATTGTTTTTTGGTTTGTTTTTTTTAACTTATTTATTTATTATGTATACAATATTCTGTCTCTGTGTCTGCCTGAGGCCAGAAGAGGGCATCAGATCTCATTTCAGATGGTTGTGAGCCACCATGTGGTTGCTGGGAATTGAACTCGGGACCTTTGGAAAAGCAGGCAATGCTCTTAACCGCTGAGCCATCTCTCCAGCCCCGAGATTGTTTTTTGTTTAATTTTTGAGACAGAGTCTCACTAAGTAGTCCTGGTTGACCTCCAACTCAGAGATCCGTGTTGTCTCTGCTCCCACAAATGCTGGATTAAAGGTGTGCCCCGCAGTGTCCAGCTCTGTTTCTTGTGCACCATGAAAGGAGTAGCCTCTGCCAGACACTCCCACTTTCATGTTCCGACTCATTATGCGGTCAAAGCACCAAATAAGGACTAGGGACGGAAGCCTATGAAACTGAACCAAAATAAATCTTTTTATGTTCACTGTTTATGGCAGGCATTTTATCATAGAAACAAACACTACTGCAGACAGACTCACGTTTAATTCTGGAAGCCCCTTTATTAGGACACAATAGCCTGCATTCACTTAATTCTACCAATTTGCAATATATCTTGAGGATCTTTTCTTGTAGCCTCATCTTGATGCTGGAAAGGAACCCTAAGAAGCATGTGATGAATCCTAGAAATCTGTTTTTTAAACACCTGAGGCATAGTTTGTGATATTTAACTGACAGAAATATACCCATTTAAGGGGTCACATTCAGAGCACCAAGTCCAGATGATTTCCCATCTTTCCTACTCAGCTCAGGCTATCACTCTCTGCATCAGATCACTATAAACTTTCTGGAAGTGAGAAAGTGCAGGCAGGGCCAGCATGAGGACCTGAGTGTGGATCCACAGCCCCACATAAGAGCTGGGCACAACAGCCATCTCTGTAAGTCCAGTATTTGAGGGGCAGGAAACAGGCAGAGAAAGGAGCCCAGTTGAATAAAATTGATGAGCTCCAAGCTCAGTGAGATCCTATCTCAAAAAATAATGAAAACAATAGAGGAAAACACCTGATCTTCTTGACATCTGACCTTTAACTCTTTCCCTGCAACAACTCTCCCCGCCACCTAAAGATTAGTTCTTTTAATGCCAATTTGAGAAGCCTAACAAGTGTCCTAAATCAGTTTTGATTACCGGGCTACAAACTCAAAAAAAGGCAGTGATTAAAAACTTCCTATATGTAAGAAACATCATTTAGGTGTACTGTGCAATCTTATCTGATTTTAATAATAATTATATACAATATGTAAACAAGCTAAATTGCAGTGTCACATTATAGTCATTTATAATTTCTTACACTAATGAATTGTATAACAACTTTCCTTACAGGTTTTATTTTGTAGTGCTGGAGATCTGCTGTAGAATATTAGCTTAAAATGTGTTACATTTGCTTATGCTGTGGAATATTTGTTTAGTAATACAAACATGTGTTGCATTCTTTTATGTTCATTTGTTTACTCTGTGAAGCTGTGCTACTTTTCCTGTCTAAAACGCCTCATTTGTCTAATAAAGAGCTGAATAGTCAATAGCTAGGCAAGAGAGAGAGAGGATAGGCCGGGCTGGCATGCAGACAGAATAAACAGGAAAACAAGAGGGAAGGGGGAAGGAGCAAAAAAAGAGAGAGGACCCCAGAGACCAGTCAGCCAGCCACAGAAAAAAAGGAAGAAAGACATAATAGAATAAAGGTTAAAAAGCCCAGAGACAAAACACAGAAGAGAAACAAGTTAAGTTAGAAAAACTGGCTATAAGTTAAGGCCAGACATTCATAAATAAGAATAAGTCTCCGTGTATTTATTTTGGAGCTAAGTGGCAGGCCCCCACAGAGCAAAAAGGGAGAAAACAACAACAACAAAGCACAGAGATCAAATCTATGGCCTCAAACATCTAGGCAAGCATTCTACCACTGAACTACATCACTAGCCCTAAATATACTGTTTTCCACATTGAAAAGAGGTACTAAATACAATACAAACTTTATTAGGTTTGCAATGGTAATTTCTCTGTGCCCTTAACTTCCAGCTGTGTATCTTAAAGCTTCCCAATCTGCAATTTTTCTTTGTCCTCAGCAAACCTGTCTATAGAATCAAAAGTCTTACAGAAAAGTAAATGGGTTGAAGAGATGGCTCAGTGGTTAAGAATACCTATTGTTCTTGAAGAGGACCCAGGTTCAGTTTCCTGCACCCACACAGGGTGTCTTACAACTATCTGTGATTCCAGTTTCAATGAATCCATAGCCCTCTCTGGTTTCTCAAGTACCTGCACTCCTGATACAAATGGCAAAGCAGCAGGCAGGCACAAACATATGAAAACACACAACACATACACACACATAAAAATGTTAAAAGAAACTTATAAAGCCAGGAAAGGTTCACACCTCTAATTCCAGCACTTGGGAAAGAGAATTACAAGTATGAAGTAAACCTGAGCAACAAAGTGAAAACTGTCTCCAAAAGCACGGGGAAAAAAAAAAGGTGGTGGGGGGTTGGCAAGATGGGTCACCAAATAAAAGGGTGCTTGTTATATAAGCTTGCTGACCTGAGCTTGATCACAGGAACCCACAAGAAGAGAAACAAGTCCCCAAAGTCCTCTGACCTTAATAATACATACATCTTGGCACATGTACCCACATTCACACACACACAAATATAAAAGACATTCAAGTATCAAAAAAAATTAGAGATGCAAAAAGTAGGTCTACTCCCTAATAAAAGTATATATTATACTAATTAATTAGGTCAACACTATAAAGCCATGCACTATATAGTAAAAAAAAAAAAAAGCTTAAAAAAAGTTTATATGGAAGAAGTGTATATATCTTTATTCTAATGATTATTAAATTACTAGGCCTTTATCTATCATTGATGTTGTATACTAAATTTTACAAAAGAATAGCACACTTAAGGAATTAATACTACATCATGCTCACAAAAGCCTTATAACTTGAACTTTTTTTTTTGATACAGAGTTTCTCTGTGGCTTTGGAGCCCATCCTGGAACTAGCTCTTGTAGACCAGGCTGGCCTTGAACTCACAGAGATCCACCTGCCTCTGCCTCCCGAGTGCTGGGATTAAAGGCGTGCACTACCACTGCCTGGCTTTAACTTGAACTTTTTTAAAAAGATGTATTTACCTTTACTTTGCATGCACAGGTGTTTGGACTGCATATGCACTATACACTATGTGTGTGCCTGGTGCCCAGAAGCCAGGAGACACAGACGTTTGAGCCACCATATTGGTGCTGGAAATAGAGCCAAGTCCCGTGGAAGAGCAGTCAGTGCTCTTAACCACTGAACTGTCTTTCCAGTCCTGTCTGCCACAACCGCCTTTTAAAGACCAGATCTCACACTGCAGTTCAAGCCAGCCCGGGTGGCCTCAAACTCAAGGGAATCCCTCTTCAGCCTTTCGTTAAAGAGCGGCAATTACAGAGTGAACTGCCATGCCTATCAATTTTTTTTTCAAGGCAAGGATTGACATTGTATGTTTAAAAACATTTAACCAAGTCTTAAAGAGTCCCACTTACATGCAACAAAGCCAATCGCTGCTCCGGGCGAAGATGACTAAATTCATCACTGAGAACAAATTGAATTGCTAAAAACACAAAAATATGGTTATTAGTACATTCTAAAGGAGGATTTATAGCTTATTCATAACTCCGTATCTTAATAAAACATAACATTTTAGGTAATAAACATTGCAGATAAATTGTTCAGATACAAAATGATTGCAGACAATTTTCCAGATTATCAGACTAATTTGGTAGGGAGAATGATATATCAATAAACTAAGCTTTCACTGAAATATAAAAGACATTCAAGTATCAAAAAAAAAATTAGAGTTGCAAAAAGTAGGTCTACTCCCTAATAAAAGTATATATTATACTAATTAATTAGGTCAACACTATAAAGCCATGCACTATATAGTAACTACATCAACAGGCCACACAAGGTTTTAATCACCTAAAAAAAAAACCTTTTGCCTAATAACAGTACAATGATGTACTGCTACAGTTGAACACATTTCTACAAAAACTAAATTCCACGATCCCACTGCACTGCTAATACCACACACTTCTGTAAGAACTAGCCCTACATTCTGCACAAAATACCTAACCAATGGGCCACTGTCCAAGAAATGGAACGCTTTAATTTAGCTATTCTGGTCCAGATCTACCCAAGAGATCTCTAAAAACTGCCAGCGTGAGAACACAAGGGCAGGAGCACTCACCTATGATTTTATGTGCTTTGACGGAGTATTTGTGTCTCACCATCACCTGGAATGGGTGGATTCCCACTGCCTTTTCCCTGGGATCTGAGATGCATGCTTTACTTCAATCTGCTCTCTGACCTCAACAAATTACAACCATTCTAGGGTTTTCAGTATCCTTCAGACACATGTGTAAGAGACAGAAGCTTTATTCCTACTAAACCACTTCCAAAAGCACTGTAAACTAAGATAACATTTTTAACCCCTTCCTTATATACTCCAACTCCACTGTTTTTTTCCTCCTCAAAAGACTTAACAAAGGCATGTTATTCTTTTTTTTTTTTTTTTTAACTTTCTCCACAGCTGCCATTTCCTTTTTATTAGCATTAAAAAAATTTAAAGTTAATAAACTACTGTGTAATCTATATCTGGGGGTCGTATGTTATTCTTTTTTTTAAAAAAAAAGATTTATTTATTATGTATACAAGTGTTCTGCTTGAATGTGTATGCCTACACAACAGAAGAGGACACCAGATCTCATTGTAGATGGTTAGGAGCCACCATTGTCTGTGCTGGGAATTGAACTCAGGATCTTTCAAAGAGCAGTCAGTGCTCTTAACCTCTGAGCCACTACATGTTACTCTTAAAATACATTTTTATAATCTTCAAACAGATATCAGCATTTTTACTACACTGTTCTATTCTTTCTCAGAATCCATCCAAGATATAAAGTCATTACTAGCAAAAATAACTTGAATAAGTGTTTCTGCCATCTCACATAGCCAGACCAAAGACAGACAATTCAGATCCTCATACCAGAACCCACTACACTAAACCACAACTATGTATGACTTCTTATGTTTCATGCAGGCATACTCTCAGAAATCAATCATTTTAATAAACTATTAAATACACTTGAGGGCTGGAGAGATGGCTCAGTAGTTAAGAGCACTAACTGCTCTTCCAGAGGACCCAGGTTCAATTCCCAGAACCCACACAGCAGCTCACAATTATCTGTAACTCTAGTTCCAGGGACCTGACACCTATGGCAAAACACCAATGCACAATAAAAAAAAAAGGAAAGACACTTGAGTCTTCATATAGTTAAAATCCAAAAATCTATACTTACCATAAAAAAAGTTGCTTTTTCCAGATCCATTTCTTCCCACTATAAAATTTCAAAAAGTACAGGTTAGTTCATATTTTTAAAAAAAAGTAATTTAAAATTACTAAATCTATTTAAAATTTTTTCCATAGTATTTTTTGACTTGGGAATTTTACATTATGAACCTGGAGCACATCCACTTCCCAGTCCTCCCAGGTATGTCCCACCCCTATTTTAAAAATTTAAATGCAGCTTTCTAACATATTATAGTGAAGTTAAACAAAAAGTGGTAGGTAAAAGAAACCAGCAGAGCTGTAATTACCTACTAAATTTAATCTTTATATAGATTTTAGATAGTTTTTTTTTTTTGTGGCAGGTCTTCCTACACAGCCCTGGATGGTCTGGTAGTACAGGCTAGCTTCTAATTTTGTAATCCTGCTGCCTCAGCTTCCTAAGTGCTGACACTGTAGACATGCACTGTCACACCTGCTTCAGATAATTTTTCTGTGTGTGTTGTGTTTGTGTACAACCATGAATACATGTAAAGGACAAAAGTCAACATGGTGTTTTCCTTCCTTGCTTGCTCACTCTAATTTTTGAGATGGCCTCTCACTGAACCTGGAGCTCACTGTTTCAGCTAAAGCAATTGGTTACCAACTCTACTCTAGCCCCAATGCTGAGGTTACAGATACACACTGACATGGCCCACTTCTATATGGTGCTGAAATACACTCAAGTTTCATGTTTGCAGAGCAAACACTTTACCCACTAAGCCACTCAAATAGTTGATTTTTGCTCTCTCTCCCAATAGTTTAAACAGGTATAACTAAGCTACCTGACACTGACAACTCATAAAAATGCACGAAATTTGTATGCAAATTATAAGATTTTTTTAGCAATTTGGATTCACATATTGTTAACCGTCTCATGCTAAACTGCTTACAACCCTACACACTGATGCAGCCTAATGGAATCACAAAAGTGAAAACAATTATGAGACATTTCTTTTGGTGTGTTTTTTTGTTTTTGCTTTTTGAGGCAGGGCCTTGCACTATGTAACCCTAGCTGGCCTCAAACTCAAGAGATCCTCCTGCCTCTGCCTCCCAGTTCCTCAGGGAATAAAGGTGTGCACCACCATGCCAGCTATAAGACACATTTTAAAAAGATATTTCACTTTTTTACTTTCAGGTTTTTCAAGACAGGGTTTCTGGCCCTGGCCGTCCTGGCCTTTTGCTTTGTAGACCAGCCTCTAACTCACAGAGAGCCATCTGCCTCTGCCTCCCCTGGTAGTGTGCCACCACACCCAGAGGAAATGTTATTTTTAAGTATGTGTATGCATGCATGCACACTTGAGAAAACAAGTTTGAGTGAAGGGTGCTAGGAACTGAAGCCTGGTCCCTACAAAACCAGAACGTGCTCTTAACTGCTACGTTACCTCTGCAGCTCTGTAAGGCACTTTTTCACCACCTGAATTTGACTGTCAGCTATTCCACACATTTGACTTTCATGGGCCAAATCCTAGGTTAATATGAATACCAAAATTGCCACCTTGATGATTAGTAAAAGGAACAATCCATAGTTTATAGCAATAATAGTATAAATACGGAGAGCTCTTGCTTAGAGGGACCACCTACTGTCAGTGATAAACAGCAAAGAAGGCCAGAAATAGAAAAATCATTATTTTGCAACTCATCAATAAATGCTAAGCATAAAGGCATTTTTAAAAAAGGACAGTTGTGGGCTGGAGAGATGGCTCAGAGATTAAAAGCACTGACTGCTTTTCTGGAGGTCCTGAGTTCAATTCCCAGCAACCACATGGTGCCTCACAACCATCTGTAATGAGATCTGATGCCCTCTTCTGGTGGGCAGGCTGTGTATATAACAAATAAATAAATCTTTAAAAAAAAAAAGAGTTATATGGGGCTAGAGTAGTTAAAAGCACTGGCTCCTCTTCCAGAGGTCCTGACTTTAGTTCCCAACACCCACAACAATCTGTAACTCCAGTTCTAGGGAGTCTGATGCTCTCTTCTTGTCTCCAAAGAAACAAACATGCAGGCAAAGCACCCATAAACATAGAATAAAATAAAACAAATTTTAAAACAGAATAGTTGCATGGTCCAAAAGTATATCACCATATTAATTATTTACAAGGGGGAAAATATCCCCCTGTAGCATTTACAGGGGGGAAAAACACAGCAGTGAAAACACCAGCCATGACCTGACTAGTTAACAGTATTGCAACAGCACCAGTAAGAGGATCCTGTATTGGGGGAGTCCTGTAAAGAATGCTTCTGGGACTCTTAAAATAACAAAAACCTGGGGATTGCTATTGTTAAGCTTATATAAGATGATAACTATACAATGACAAGAATATCCCTACCAACAAAAGATACACACACCTTAGGGGGAGAGGTGTAAAGAGTATAATGAGAAAAAAAGTACAATGATTAAAAACAAGCATCAGTTCTCACTGGGAAATTTTTCCATAAAGTCAAAATTAATCCTAACTAAAAGCTGAAAAGATCAAGGGAGTATATGTAAGTCCTTAAAATGACAATTGAAGCTAGAGAGATGGCCAACGGTTAAGAGCATAGTGCTTTTGCAGAGGAACCAAGTTTGGTTCCTAGCACCCACATCAGGTGGCTCATAACCACCTCTAACTTCCAGCTGCAGGAATTCTAACGCTTTCTGCACATGGGCACACACACACCTTAAAAAAATAAGTCACAATTCATTAATAATTGGAAAAAATGAAAAATAATCTATAAAAATTACTCCTAACCATGGGATGCTAGACATTTACTAAAGTAAAGACATTCAAGATCTATTCTGAGCTAGGCATAGTGGCACATGTCCGTAATTCTAGTACTCAGAAGGCAGAGAAGGGATTGCAGCAAGTTTCAGATTGGCCTAGTCTCCAGCACTGAGGCAGTAGGATCTTGAGTTTGATGCCAGACTGGGCTACACAAGACTATATGGAAAGTAAAATTATTCTACCTGGATGTAGTGGTACACATCTATAATCCTAACACTTACAAAGCAGAAACAGGATTACAGCCAAGTTTAAGGCCAACCAGGTCTACAGAGGGACTTCCAGGCCAGCGAGGGACACAAAGTGAGAAAACCTGCCCTGAGTAACAAAAACAAACATTTATCCTGGGTGAAAAAAATAGCGGATTGCCAACATGTTAAAAGATGAACCCGATTTTATTTAATAAAGATTAAGTCTACAAACTTAATGGAATCCTAAGGTAGACAGCATCTATAGGCTCCCTGATTTACATGCCCATTTCCTTGAGAAACAATCAACAGGTTGTTTCTGTCTATTCTAGAGATACATTCAAGCCACGCCTGTGGATAACTAAAGGAGGCTGTAACTCCACAACTTAAGAGTTTTGTATCCAGAGCAAAACATTATAAAAGCATGAGGGAATAAATGCCTTATGCAGTAAACAATGACCAATGAGTGACAGCCATCAGCAGACAAACCCTCTCCAGCCTTCTCTCTTCTGACTTTTCTACAGCATGGCAGGTCCAGAAAATCTGGAAGTTATCCAACATGACAACAAACCAAATGTGCCTTCTTCAAAAACTGAGATCAGGGGCTGGAGAGATGGCTCAGATGCTATTACAGAGGACCGGGTTCACTTCTTAGTAACCATATAGTGGTTCACAACCATGTCTTAACTCTAGTTTCAGAGGATTTCTGACTTTGTAGACATAAAGCATCAATATAGTAGACTCACACAAATGCAGGCAAACCAATCATACACATCATGATAGTTTGGATGAGAATGGTCTCCAGCTGATGGAACTGTTTGGGAAGAATCAGGAGGTATAGCCTTGTTGGAGGAGGTGTTGTGTCCTGGTGACAGACTATAGGGTTTCAAAAGCCCATCGTGCCAGTCCCACTTAGCTTGCCTTGTGCTTGTATATCAAGGAGTGAGGAAGATTCAGATACTGTTCCTGTCCCAGGCCTAACTAGCCGTGCTTCTCGCCATGACAGTTACGGATCTAACTCTCTGAAATTGTACACTCCAAATAAACTCTTTCTTGCTCTAAGTTGCCTTGGTCACAGTATTATCACAGCAAAAGCAAAACATAAATCAAAGAAAAGGTTGACATCAGCTCTTCCACATCACTTTTGCCCTTAGATTGCACCTTTCATTGAAGCCTGCCTATGTTTTCCAGAAAATTCAGAGTTAATGCAAATTTTTCTTATTTTTTAACATTTATGTGTATCTATGTGCCAGGAACATGTGCACACATGTGTGTACACATGGAAGCCAAAGGAGTACACTGGATTCCCTAAAGCTGGATTACAGGTGGTTGTCAGCCTCCTGATGTGGGTGTTGGGAACCCAATTCAGGTCCTCTGGAATAGCAGAGTGCTCCTAACAACTGAGCCATCACTCCAGCTCCCAGTTTTCCTTATTAATGATTATGCAGCTCAACATGGTATATTCCTGTAATCCAAGCAAGAGGATCAAAAATTTAAGGCCAAGTCTGTGCTATATAGTGAAGCTCTGTCTCCAAATGAATAAATAAGTGAAATTAAATTTTAAAAGGGACAGGGAGAACAATCATTTCTACATGGAACTATATTTTCTTTTAGCTTTCATGACTTCTCATATCATATATTAACAGGTACTTCTTATTAAAGGGCTGGTTGAAGAGATCCTAAAAACTATACATACAAATCATCCATAATATCCATAGGAGATTGATTCTAAGAGAGCTCTCCTCTCCAGCCAGAAAACTCCAAGGATGCTCAAATCCCTTCAATAAAATGGTATAGCATGTACACACAAACACATAGATCTTATGTGGATTATTTGTAATGTCCAATGCTATAGTTAGTAAGAGATTAAAAATCTCATCTTTTTGTTGTCGTGGTGCTATTTTGTGATCTAACAAATAAAGCTGCCTGAAGATCAGAGTGCAGAACGAGCCAGGCAGTGGTGGCACACCTTTAATCCCAGTACTCTGAAGGCAGAGACAGGTGGAACTCTGTGAGTTCAAAGCCACACTGGGCTACATGAGCTTGACCCAGTCGAAAAGGGAAACATAACTAGGTAGTGATGGTTCACACCTTTAATCCCAGTACTCTGAAGGCAGAGGCGTGGATCTCTGTGAGTTCAAAGCCACACTGGGCTACAGGACCCAGTCTAAAAGAGAAACAGAGCCAGGTGGTGGTAGCTCACACCTTTAATCACAGTACTTGGTAGTCACATGCCTTTAATACTAGCACTAGGAAGATGAAGACAGGAAGGAATGTGGGTGGGCAGAAAGAAGAATATAAGGTGGGAGGAGAGGAATATAATGCAGGAGGAGACAGCAAGCTCAAGGCACTCCGTGTGAGGACTTGTAGAGATAGAATACCCCAGCCGATCTGAGGATTGGGCAGAGGTAAGAACTGTGCAGTGGTGCTGCCCACACCTTTAATTCCAGCACTTGGGAGGCAGAGGCAGGCAGATCTCAGTGAGCTCAAGTCAGCTTGGTCTACAAAGTGAGCTCCAGGACAGCCAGGACTGTTACACAGAGAAACCCTGTCTCAAAAAAACAAACAAAACAAGTGGGATGTTCTTATTAGAATTTTCCTTTTTAGACTTACTTCATCTTATGTGTATGAGTATTTTACCTGCATGTATGTATGTACATCATGTGTGTGTGTACATCATGTGTGTGTGCCTAGTGCCCAGAGGTCAAGGCACTCCAACTGGAGTTATGGATGGCGGTAAACCACCACTTGACTGCTGGGAACAAAACTCTCCTCTGCAAGTGATCTTAACTGCGGAGCCATCTCTCTGGGTCCTTACTATTTAAAGTCAATTTCACCACAGAACTACTTTCCACTTCTCTCGCATTAATAACAACTTCTCATTTTTCTTACAGTAAAGGATCTCTTTAATACAAAAAAGTACCAATAAAGTCAATTAAGACTTACGTCTTAGTTAAAACATTGAAGAATTTTTACTTTCCTCTCAAAAGAAACTGTTTTGAGCAAAGCCTGATAGTAACTAAAACGAGGACATTTAACAGACCATAGACACACAACTGTCGATAAGGACGGCTACCTCACAGGTCACCTACAAAACCACACAACTGAAACATTTAGATATTTTTCACCTTAGAAGTAAAAGTAATGTAAAATCCAGTAACAATTCTTTTTCTCCATTTCTAAATATTTTCAGACTGGCAAACAACAGAAAGCTCCTATAATCAAAATGGAACAAAATGTTAGTACAATCTGCTACTTCCATGCCATGTTAATTCAATTAACTTTTCTGTAGCTAAACAGAGTAGTTTTCTCTACTCCCACAAAGGGTTGCAGCTCATGTACCAAGGGAAAAAAGCCTAGCCTCCAATTCTTGCTTTTACTTATTTAACGTTGAGGTCCTGCTATATTGATTGGGTTGGTCTTGGATTCCTGAACTCAAGCATCCTTTTACCTCAGTCTCTTAAGTAGCTGGAACTAAGTGACCGGCTTTCCTTTATCATTTTATACGATGTCTGACTCTCTAAAGACCTCCTACGAACACTGGAATTCATCACTCCCTCCTCCCCCCCCCCACTGATTCGGCATGCCTGCCACAGCTACTGAGCACACTGGATTAGGAGCTGACTAAGGCTGAGGTCCTGAGGGTGGGAGCCTGAAGAAGATGCTAGCTGTCAATCAGGCAGAAATGAGGCCTCAGCAGAATTCAATCATGCTGGTACCACAAACACAGACTTCTATCCTCCAGAACTAAGTCACCAATCTAGGGTACGTTTTTATGGCTGCCCTAGCAAACTGTAACAAGGATACTGTAATAGCGAAACTGTCAATACTACAATCTGTTTTCTAATGGTTAAAAGCACAAATTTCACCCATCCTTTAGAAATTCAGCAGAATGTGGTTTTGCCAGCTATAACAGCAAAACGGAGATTAACAAACAAAAAAATCATAATAACAAGCACTGCTAATGACAACGACCAAGTACCTTCTCAGTCTCTCCACTCTCGTGAGACAGGTATGACGTCTACTCATGCCTACCATGAAAATGCATGCTCACAAAGAAATTGGTGAGGGGAAATGACCGAGGACAATGTGGGAATGAGCCACCTTTCACAGCAATGTCAGCACGTCAAAACAGAACAGTCAAATGTCTACCTCTCAATCATCACAACTTAAAGCTTTCCAAAACACCCTCTCACACACAGAAGGCTTGCAACAGAAACACCCAACCAACATCCTCCCCCATGCACGCTAGGCAAGCACTCCTATTACTGAGCCTGGCCCCCAAAACGACTCACCTCTGACTGAGTTACCTGAGCATTCTACTTTTACGAAATAAGCAACTCGTCGGTGCAGATAAGAGAAAAAAATTCCACATCAAAGTTCAAAGACAACTGTCTCCTTAGGCCCGCATAAAGGCGGAGTACACTTAGCTATATCAATTCTAAAGCTGACATGTTAAGAACACTTACCAATAACGTTATGTTTGGAGCTGAAGGGATCTACAATCGTCTGATCTCGGTAACTTCGGAAGCCCTGGATAATCACCTAACAGAGAAGAGACACCCTTCAGAACACACCCTTCCTCTCCATGTCCTGCTTTCCATTTAATGCCAGACAGACACCTTTTGCTTCGCTTGGGAGCGTGCAAGTTAAAAGCCCGCTAAAGCCCTTCCGATGATCTGCAGCCTCTGCGGGTGCAGGTCTGACGCGGGAGCAGCTCACAAAACGAAGGGGTGTCCAGAGTGACAGTGGGCTGCCCCTGCGAGCGCGGCGGCGCCACACTGAGGGCGGAGCAGGCGGGAGCTGCTCCCAGCCGGCCGGACTGCGGGCCCAGGGAGGGCATCTTTCAGCCGGACCGGGCAAAGCCGTCCAGCTTGGGGGGGACGGCGGGGGGCTTAGGGCCTGACACGTCCAGCCCAAAACCTTCGCCAGGCCTGTGTGCACGGCTCACCCCTGCGGCGCCCTCCCGCGCGGGAAGACCCTTCTGACAGAAGTAAACAACCGAGCGGAGAGGGGCGACGCGTTCTGCAACGAGGGTCCGCCCTGCTCGAGGACCGCCAGCGAAGGCGAGGTGGCTACAGGCAGCCTTCGGGCCGGCGCGGGCTCCGAGGCCGCCCCGCCATCGCGGAGGCCCGGGCACCGCCATCCCTGCAGAGAGACGCGGCCCGCCCGCCGCAGCCCCCCAGGAGCCCGCGGTCGGCGGCGCCCGACAAGGCCTCGGCACAAGCCGCCGCGCCCCGGGGAGCCCCCGCTGCAGCCCGACCCTAGCCCGACCCTCGGCCCACCCGGGACCCGCTCCCCGCCGCCCCCACGGCCCGGGCCAGCTCCGACCCACCCCGCCTCTCGCGGCCCGCCAGCACGGAGGATGCCAGCCCCTACCTGCTTGATGTACATGGCAGCGCGGCTTCTCTCCTCGGCGGAGAGACGGCCTCACCTCAGGACGGCAAGAGCGCGGACGCGGGGTCCGCAGAGGCGCAGGCTGAGCCCCCTCCCACAGGGCTCCGCTCGCTCCCCTCAGGCCCAACAAAATGGCGGCGGGGGCGGAGCCGGCGCGGCGGGCGAAACCACTCTGCGATCGCCGCGGGTCGCAGGGGGGGGAAGGGAAGGCCCCGCGCCGTCGCGTCCGAAGGGTCACGTTCCTGCGACCCTGCTGGGTGAGCGTCCCGCTATAGCTTAGTGTCTGTCGTTCTGTTTGCTGAGAGCTGCTGGGGAGCCCGGCTCGGAGAAGCCGTGCTCGGAAGGCGGGCCCGCTCCACCTCCGGACGCGGGGACAATGGTCGCGCCCGGGAGGGGCGGGGCCTGCTCGGCGCCAAAGCCTGGAGTGAGCCGAGCGGAGCCAATCGGCGAGCGCGCCCGAGGTCACGCGGACGCCCGGCCGCCGAAGAAGGATGGCCTGTCCCGCTAGCGCCCGGCTTGAATGTAGGTCTCCTTGTGACGCTTGGAATTCGGAGCTCGGAATCACCCAGACTCCTTTATTCTCTGTCTGACCATAGGGCGCCTCCTACTGGTTCTGAGCCTCCCTACAGCTCCGAGAGGCCTGGAGGGTGCTAGAAGATGTGAAGGTTTTGTGTTTGATTGAGGGAGGTGGTTTTTGTTTTGTTTTTCTGGGCGTCTCTCAGATAGCCCATGCGGGCCAGGAATTCACCTTGTAGCTGAGGATGACCTTGAACTCCTTATCTTCATCCATCCCCCACCCCCACAGATCTATGAGTTTGAAGCCAGCATGGTCTTCAAGTTCCAGGACAGCTAGGGTTGTTATATAGAAACCCTGTCTCAAAAAAAAATTAATAACATAAAGACTTAGAAAGATTCAATGAAAATGACCACACAACATACACAAACTTAGGGGACACAAAGTGAAGAGTCCAAGAATAAGAAAATAAAAAATGTAGATTCTAAAAATAAGAATGTAGAAATAAAGAAATAGAAAGTTATAAGTCTAGGAGAATGAGAACAGACTATCAGCAGCTTTCTCAGCAGATCAAGGATCAGACATTCACTGTGAGCTATTTTCTTGGATGCTTGGGAAGCCTCCAACTTAGGTCATTCCATTTTACAACTGGCTGTTTTATTTACAAGGCCAGAGCTTCTCCCTGCGAATTGAGAGTAGTGTCCTGGCCATCCCTGATAAACGACAGATGTGACTAAGTTAACCTTTAGGAGACAGAGATATGTGACCTCTGGGTTAGACACTGTCTCCGTTATGGAAAACTGGCACCACCAAAGGGGAGGCATAGGACTCCAGTATACTCCTGGAGGAACCAGGAGACAGTGGACAAATACAGTGGTTTAATTAATGAGCTCTGATAATGGAGGCTGTAAAGTATGGCAGTCAGGATCTGAGTTTTACCTTGAGAAAGTGAAAAGCTTTCCACCATCTTCTAAGTTCTCAGCCTGAAAGACTCTAAATGCATTTCTGAGGCCTGTCAGCTCTAAAGACATTTTCTGAAGCCTCTTAGCATTTGGAAACGGGACAGTCACCCACACACACATGCTGAACTGCTCATCCTGTGTCCTTGTGAATAATCTTCAAACATAACTCCATTCTGGGAATTGAGGCAAAGACAACCCACAGATGTTGACTCGGTTCCTGATGTATTATTGATTTAGTCACTGGAACAAGGTCAGGATGGCCCACAGATGCTCCCCCTTATCTCACCCGATCACGCAGCTATTCTCCTGCCCTGGCACAGACCAATCACTGCTAGTAGCCCTTTGAATAAGCCAATCCAATTAGTTGGAAAACAACCCTCAGGTTCCCCCCTTGTTTATGTGGCTTTTTGCTTTAAAAGATGGGCTATAACAACTATTGGATATCCTTCATATCCTGAACCTGAAGGACCCTATCATGACAGAATAAAAACGCTCTTGCTTTTGCATCAATTATGGTTGTGTGAGTGGTGTCTGGAGCAACTCCTCCCTGATGTTTGGACTTCTAGTCCAACAAGCCTAAAAACCAGTTAATTCTAATTTATTAACCTTCTAGTATTACTAGCAGTCCCTTTTCTGACTAATTGCTAAAGACATCTGTTTTCTTGCAATTAGTGACTTTCGCTGTAATCTACTCTAAAACATATTTCATGATAGCTGCCTAGTTACCCGTTGATGTTAGAACTCACTCCCCTCCTTAGGGTCTATGTTGACCAACCCAAGGGTCAGGGCAAGATCATAAAAATTCCTTTGTTCAGAGCTAATGCTTGGTGCCCCTACTATAAAAAGTGGGTTCAGAAACTGGCCTTTTGCCACAGCCTAACAAACACCATCTCTGGCTGTGGTCTCAGCTGGCTGATAAGCTTCTGTGCCCCACGGTGGGTTTTTTTTTATTATTTTTATTTTTTATTTTTAACTTTGCTTCTGGTTTTCCTAGAATCTGATTTCTGGAATAAAGTTTGCTTCTGGTTTATTGGACTTAGTGGTGTTCTCATCTTTGTGCAACCCTCCTGGACCCAACAAAAGAAAGCAGAATTAAGAGGAAAGTTCATAGCACTAGATACCTACGTAAAGAAACTGGGGGGAAAAAATCTCACACTATCAAATTAACAGTGAAAAATTTCCGCACCCCATAAACCTCTCCACCAACACAATAATCCAAAACAAACTGAATTAGAGAAAGCTCAGGTTTAGTGGATACCAGCACTGACTGGTGGCATTACAGCTCCCCAGTGAGGAGACTGGAAGAGAAGACTGGAAAAGCACATGTTCTCTGGGGACAGTTTAAATACTCCATGAGAGTGAACTTGAGCATCTCTAGGGAGGGGTCACCGATTGGCAGGCTATCTCAAAGGTGGAGTCTGTATTGAGGCAACGCCCAAGGAAGAGGGTTTGGGATGGAATTTCCATCCAAACATTCCAGACTCTTTGGATGTAAGGATGCCAGGGGCTGGGGTGAAGCCTTAACCCAAACATTCCAGACTCTTTGGGTATATGAATGTCAGAGACTGGGGTGATGCTTTACCCAAACAAGCAGAACACCTGAAGCTCTAGAACAAAAAGAAACAAACTCACCCAGGAGGACTAAACCACAGGAAATAATCAAGTTGAGGCTGAAATCAACAAAATAGAAACAAAAAAAAAAATACAAAGAATCAGTGAGACAAAGAGTTGATTCTTCAAGAAAATAAATCTTTATCCAAATTAGCCAAAAAACAGAGAGAGAATATCAAAATTAACAAAATCAAAAATGAAAAAGTGGACATAACAGACAAGGAGGAAATCCAGAGAATTATCAGGTCATACTCCAAAAACCTGTACTCCACAAAATTGGAAAACTTAAAGGAAATGGACAATTTTCTGGATAAATATCACTTACCAAAATTAAGTCAAGACCAAATAAACAAATTTAATAGACCTATAACCACTAAGGAAATAGAAACAGTCACCAAAGTCTTCCAACCAAATAAAGCCCAAGACCAGATGCTTTAAGTGCAGAATTCTATAAGATTTTCAAAGAAACACTAATACCAATATTCCTCAAATTGTTCCACACAATAGAAACAAAAAGAAAATTGCCATACTCTTTTTACAAGGCTACAGTTACCCTGATACCCAAACCACACAAAGATACTACTAAGAAAGAGAATTACAGACCAATCTCACTCAAAAACATTGATGCATGCAAATCAAAACTCTGAGATTCCATCTTAAACCTGTAAGAATGGCCAAGATCAAAAACACTGATGACAACTTATGCTGGAGAGGTTGTGGGAAAAAGGGAACACTTCTGCATTGCTGGTGGGAATGCAAGCTGGTACAACCCCTATGGATTTCAGTATTGCGATTACTCAGAAAATTAGGAAACAACCTTCCTCAAAACCCAGTAATACCACTTTTGGGTATATATCCAAAGGATGCTCAATCGTGCCACAAGGACATGTGCTCAACTATGTTCATAGCAGCTTTGTGTGTCGTTGCCAGAAACTGGAAACAACCTAAATGCCCCTCGATTGAAGAATGGATAAGGAAAATGTGGTACATTTACACAATGGAGTACTACATAGCAGAAAAAAATAACAACATCTTGAGTTTTGCAGGAAAATGGATGGAACTAGAAAACATTATTTTGAGTGAGGTGACCCAGACACAGAAAGACAATTATCACATGTACTCACTCATAGGTGGTTTATAAACATAAAGCAAAGAAAGCCAGCCTACAAACCACAATCCCAGAGAACTTAGACAACAATGCAGACACTAAGAGAGACTTACATAGATCTAATCTACATGGGAAGTAGAAAATAGAAAAAGACAAGATCTCCTGAGTAAATTGGGAGCATGGGGACCTTGGGAGAGGATTGAAGGGGAGAGGGGAGTGGCAGGGAGGGGAGCAGAGAAAAATGTAGAGCTCAATAAATATCAATTAAAAATGTATTTAAAAAACACTGATGCAAAGATACTCAATAAAATACTGGCAAACCGAATCCAAGAACACATCAGAAATATCATCCACTATGACCAAGTAGGCTTCATCCCAAAGATGCAAGGATGACTCAACATATGAAAATCTGTCAACATAATCCATCATATAAATAAACTAAAAAAACACATGATCATCTCATTAGATGCTGAAAATGCCTTTGACAAAATTCAACACCCCTGGGCTGGAGAGATGGCTCAGAGGTTAAGAGCACTGATTGTTCTTCTAGAGGTCCTGAGTTCAATTCCCAGCAACCACATGGTGGCTCACAACCATCTGTAATGAAATCTGGTGCCCTCTTCTGGCCTGCAGGCATACATGCAGACAGAACATTGTATATAAAATAAATAAATCTAAAAAAAAATTCAACACCCCTTCATGATAAAAGTCTTGGAGAAAGCAGGGATACAAGGAACATACCTAAACATAATAAAGGCAATATACAGCAAGCCAACAAACAACATCAAACTAAATGGAGAGAAACTCAAAGCAATCCCGCTGAACAAGACAAGTTTGCCTACTCACTCCATATGTATTCAATATAGTACTTGAAGTTCTAGCTAGAGAAATAAGAAAACAAGAGACCAAGGGGATATAAATCGGAAAAGAAGAAGTCAAATTCTCACTATTTGCAGATGATATGATAGTATACTTGTGACCCAAAAAAATCTACCAGGGAACTCCTACAACTCATAAACACCTTCAGTGATGTAGCAGGATACAAGATTAACTAAAAAATAAAATAAAATCAGTAGCCCTCCTTTAAACAGATGATAAATGGGCTGAGAAAGAAATCAGAGAAACAGCACCCTTCACATAAAGTACCTTGGGGTAACACTAACCAAACAAGTGGAAGACATGTACAACAGGAACTTTAAAACTTTGAAGAAAGAAATTGAAGAAGACACCAAAAAATGGAAAGATCTCCCATGCTCTTGGGTAGGTAGAATTAACATAGTAAAAATGGCGATCTTACCAAAAGCAATCTACAGATTCAGTGCAATGTCCATCAAAATACCAGCAAAATTCTTCACAGGCCTAAAACAAAAAAAATACTCAATTTCATATGGAAAACTAAAAACCCCGGATAGCCAAAACAACCCTGTACAATAAAGAAACTTCCTAAGGCATCACCATCCCTGACTTCAAACTCTACTATAGAACTACAGTAATGAAAACAGAATGGTATTAACATAAAAACAGACAGGAGGACAAATAGAGTAGAATCGAAGACCCAGGTATCAATCCACACACTTATGAACACCTGAGTTTTGACAAAGAAACTAAAAATATAAAATGGAAAAAAGAAAGCATATTCAACAAATGGTGCTGGCATAACTGGATATCAACATGTAGAAGAATGCAAACAGATCCATATCTATTGCCATACACAAAACTCAAGTCCAAATGAATCAAAGACCTCAACATAAAACCAACTGTTATTGGAGGCCACTTGTTCGTCCCCAGCTGCCCAGAACCCCAAAATAATCACTCAGAAAACTGTATTAATTAAATCACTGCTTGGCCAATCACTTAAGCGTAATGCTAGATAGCTCTGACATGTAGAATTAACCCATTTCCATTATTTTATATTTTGCCATGAGACTTGTGGCTACCGGCAAGATCCAGCTAGCAGTTCACATCTTTCCCCTCTGGCAGCTACATGGCATCTCCTGACTCTGCCTTCTTTCTCCTAGCATTCAGTTTAGTTTTCTCTGCCTACCTCTATTCTACCCTATCACAGACCAAAGCAGTTTCTTTATTCATTAACCAATAAAAGCAACACATAGAAGGACTTCCCATACCAACCAACTACACCAAAACTCATTCAAGAGAAAGTGGGAAGTACACTTGAATGCATTGGCACAGGAGACCACTTCCTAAATAAAACCCCAGTAGCACAGACACTGAGAGAAACAATTAATAAATGGAACCTCCTGAAACTAAGAAACTTCTGTAAAGCAAAGAACATAGACAACATGACAAAATGGCAGCCCACAGATTGGGAAAAGATCTTCACCAACCCGACATCGGACAGAGGACTAAGCTCCAAAATATACAAAGAAGTCTAGAAACTTGACATCAAAAGAACAAATAACTCTCAACAGATGAATCTCAAAGGGTTGAAAGACACTTAAGGAAATGCTCAACATCCTTAGTCATCAGAGAAATGCAAATCAAAACAACTCTGAGACTCCATCTTACACCTGTAAGAATGGTCAAGATCAAAAACATTGATGACAGCTTATGCCAGAGAGGTATGTTGGGTAAGGTAAATGTGCCTCCATTGCTGGTGGGAGTGTAAACTTGTGCATCCACTTTGGAAATCAGTACAATAATTTCTCAGAAAATTAGGAAACAATCTACCTCATGACTCAGCAATACCACTGTTGGGATATACCCAAAGGATAATCATAACACAAGGACATGTGCTTAGCTATGTTTATAGCAGTACTATGCATAATAGCCTGAACCTGGAAACAACCTAGATGTCCTTCAACAAAAGAGTGGATGAAGAAAATGTGGTACATTTCCACAATGGAGTACTACACAATGGTAAAAAAATAATGACATGTTGAACTTTGCAGGCAAATGGATGGATCTAGAAAAAAAAACACATTCAGTGAGGTAACTCAGACCCAGAAAGACAAATATAATATGTTCCCACTCATAAGTAGCTTTTAGACATTAAGCAAAGAAAAACCAACTTACAGTCCACAACCCCAGAGAACTTAGACAACAAAGAGGACCCTTAGAGAGACATACATGGATCTACATAGGAAGATGAAAAAGACAAGATCTTCTGAGTAAATTGGGACCATGAGGGTCACGAGGGAGGGTAGAGGGGAACAGGGGAGGAAGTAAGGGAGTGGAAAAGAATGTATAGCTCAATAAAAACAAAAAATTATAATATCCCTTGAGCCATTATATCTTCAAGTCTAGAAAGGCTTGTACAATGCCACAAAGTAACCTCTTGAAATGTAGTAGGTACCGGAGCAATCCTTAAATGTATAGGATCTTTTGGTCCTAGGCTTTCCTGGAACTCACTGTGTTGAGCAGACTGGCTTTGAACTTAGTGATCCACCTGCCTCTGCTTCCCCAGTGCTGGGATTGAAGGGGTGTACCACCATACCCCACTAAATGTGCACTATCTTTATCAGTGTAGGAAGTAGAGTTCTGGGCCACTCTAAAATTATCTGTCGGAAAAGAAACTATGGGGCTGCCTAGGTTGGTTCTGGTTACCAGTCCTGCTGCCTGAGGTACTTCTCATCCTCCTAATTTCTAGACTGAACCACCAGTCTTGTCTCATGCCCCACTGGAAATCCTTTATCTGAAATGGGCCAAATTCCACCAAGAAAAAAGAAGAAATATGTTTTAAAAAGGAAATTGCTGTGTAATAATCCTTCTGTACACTGTGACTATACATTATTCTCATTGGTTAATAAAGAAGCTGATTGGCCTATAATAAGGAAGGATAAAATTTGGCAAGACATTCATATTGAGGATACTGGGATGAAGAAGGGCAGAGTGAGGGGTTGCCAGTCAAATGCAGAGGGAGCAGGAGATGAACATGCCAAGCTAATAAAGGTACCATCAAGTGGCAAAGCATAAATAAAGAATATGGGTTCATTTTAAGTGTAAAAACTTTGCCTATTATGGCACCCAATGTGGAGCAAGAATTTCTGCACAAAACCTGAGAAAGCTTTAAAGAAGAAAAAGGATTCTAAACACACACAAGAACAGTGTCAAGCTCAGATTCTGCTGCCTTATCTCCAATGTTGCCATCAGCAAACAGAGGCACAGCTCCTTTAAGAGACAATTTTCTGGCTCATTGCTAGTGGCAAAAACCTTGTGACTCTTTTCAGAGGCCTTGCTACCTAACACCTAAATGGAGTTTATAAGCAGTAGGCACACTACTCAGTGACAATGTGGACCCAGAAACTTCCCAGAGCTGGGGCAGTACCTGTGGCTCCCAGAGCTGGCAGTAAATGTACCTGTGCCATGAGACTAGGCTCTCAGGGAACCGAGGATGATTTAAGTTACACAGCAAGGTTTTTTATTTATTTGTTTGTTTGTTTTGTTCATGCAGACAGAAAAGGTTTCCAATACACAGTAAGACAGATTCAGACAAAAAGAACCTCTAAATGGGTCACAGTGTGTTTGAAAATGTGTGTAGGTGTGGGAGAGTGATGTGGGAGGCCCTTTGGTATGCTGTGAATATGTTTTATTACCATTGGTTAATAAAGAAGGTAATTTGGCCAATAGTCAGACAGAGTAGAACCAAGCAGGAAATCCAAGCAAAGATAAAGGGAAAAGGAAGGCAGAGTCTGGGAGATGAGCAGCTGCCAGGGAAGCAAGATGTGAGGTAACAAGCCATGAGCCTCACGGTAATACATAAAATAACAGAAGTGGGTTCATTTAAGTTATAAGAGCTAGTTAATAATAAACCTGAGCTAATAGGCCAAACAGTTTGTAATTAATATTAAGCCTCAGAGTGATTATTTGGGAACTGGCAGGTAGAAGAGAAACCTCCCAATATAGGAAAGAGAAGAAAAAGAGTATATACAGTCTTAGATTTAAAAATATTGTTTTAAAATAATAAAATAAAGTCCTTAAAAAGGGAGTAAAGTGATAAAAAAGAAATAAGCAACATAAAGATGGAAAAAACACAGAGAGTCTAGATCCTGTATGTTATTGTGTCATCTTTGAATTTTCTGGCTGCTAAGAAACAAAGGATTATAAAAATTACTAGATTCAACCAATCTATATATTTTAAAGATATCCTGGTGCTCACTTCAGCAGCACATATACTAAAACTAGAATGATACAGAGAAGATTGGCATGGCCCCTGTACAAGGATGACATGCAAATTCATGAAGGTTCCATATTTTTTCCTCCAACCTTTTAAAATTTCCACCATCTTCCAATAGTGCCAGGCTGTTGACTAAGCTTCAACCCATGGGCCTTTGGAAAATATTCTAAATCTAACCTACAGCATTCAGAAAAGGAACAGCCTGGAGCCAGAGTGACCACAAGAACCCAAGCTCTTGGGAATCTTCGCAATACTTGAGGTCAGCCTTGCAATTCCATAAGATGTGGGAGAGGGAACTGGTGCAGGTTTAGTAACGTTTTAGAAGTCAAATGACCTCAGCATATAATAAAGAGCAACAAATAGTTGTATACAAACTTCAGTATTCTGTATCCCATTTTTGGCTTCAGAGACACTTGTCTCTGTCACATGACTTTGCTCATTACTCTTTAGTCTATCATGTATTGAAGTTCGGTATTAGCTCTCAGAGGGTAATTCTGTTTCTGACTGTCTCCATGTACCAACCCTAGCAAAGATGCATGTATTTGCCCTAATTATGGTTTTATTCTCTACTACCTAGAAGACCAAATTCTTAAGAGAATAAATAGGATTATGGGTGGCACACACACACACAAAAAAAATGGATAAACTCTGTTCTTAAGTATAATGAATCTTACTTTACATGTGTAAAAAATTACTTTGGAAGAATATTCAGTGTGTTGAAGAAATGCTTATATTTTATGTAAAAAATAAACTTAAGTTATAAAGCAAAAAAAGATATCTTGACTTCAAAATTTAAGTCAAAAGATGTGTTACATTGAGGGAGAGATTATGGTTTTACTTTCACAGAAAATGAGAGTCTATGGATTCATTCTAGGTTACAGAAACTCAGGTTTGATCAAGAAAGACCCTGAAATCCTGATTACAGACATAAAAAAACCTAGAAGAACTATCTTATACCTGAATAAAGAGTGAAGTCAATTCTGTATCATCTGGTATAAATTCAGTCATTGCAATGAGCGAAACAGCTGTTTCTGCATATTGTGAATTGATAACTATGTTGAGAGGTTCTTTAAAATCCCTTAGTACCATGAAAATAGCATATAATTCTGAGTTTTGGACAGAATCATAATAGCTTTGTTCCACTTTACTTAAATTTTCTGCCTTTCCTGATTTGTTTGCATCAGTATAGAATGTAGGGGATCCAGTTATTGGTATGTTCTGTGCAAGGAAGGATACAACTAGTTCTCTTTATAAGTTGAATTCTCTTGCTTTTAGGATGATTGTTGTTAATCTCTCCCCCCCCAAAAAATTACTATAAGCTCTTTACCATGGTTCACGTTCTTCCCATAATTTGTCAATTTCATCATTATTAAAAGGTTCTATAATTTCTGCTGGGTCTATTTCTGCTAATTGATGAAGTCTCAATTTTCCCTTTAGAATTAACTCAGAGCCCTTTTTTTCCTCATAAGTTTTTAATTTTTTACTCAGTTTGTGTGATAAAATATCCATTCTAAGATAATATCTTCCCTCCGCATTAAAATTCCTGTAGGGGAGTGTTTGGAGGGTAATATAACCAGAACGCAGTTAAGATTCAGATTCACAAGCTGGGTAGTGGTGGTGCACGCCTTTAATCCCAGCACTCAGGAGGCAGAGGCAGGCAGATCTCAGTGATTTCATGGCCAGCCTGGTCTACAAGAGCTAGTCCCAAAACAGGCTCCAGAGCTACAGTGAAAGCCTGTCTCAACCAAACCAAACCAAGCCAAACCAAACCATAGGCAGAGGCTATAGGCAGAAGCTACCTGTATGTTCCTGGCTGCCCAGACTCAAATAATCACAGAAACTATATTAATTAAAACACTGCGGGGCTGGAGAGATGGCTCAGAGGTTAAGAGCATTGCCTGCTCTTCCAAAGGTCCTGAGTTCAATTCCCAGCAACCACATAATGGCTCACAACCATCTGTAATGAGGTCTGGTGCCCTCTTCTGGCCTGCAGGCATACACACAGACAGAATATTGTATACATAATAAATAAATATTTAAATAAAATAAAACACTGTTTGGCCTATTAGTTCTGGATTCTTATTAACTCTCTCTTACATCTGAAATTAACCCATTCCTATTATTTTGTATTTTACCACGAGTGTCGTGGTTTACCAGTATAGTTCCCAGGTGTCTGTCTCCTTTGGCAGCTACATGGCATCACTCTGACTCCACCTTCTTTTCACCTCTATCTCTGCTTGAAATTCCTGCCTTGCTCTATTCTGCACTACAAATAGGCCCAAAGCAGCTTCTTTATTAATCAACAGTAATACAATATATTTACAGCATACAGAGGGGAATCCCACATCAACAAACAAACAAACCAAAAAAGATTTGGATCCACATGAGCCACATGTGCCTTCTGTAAGTTTTCTTTAATCAAAGTCAATTCTCTCCCAGCTTCAGCTAATAATTCCCTGGGACTATTTAAGTCCTTTTCACCATCTAAGGTTTTGTTTAAATTAGTCAGGGTATCAGAACCTGTCCCAATAGAGCACTGTAGATGGGAAATGTCTCCTAGCAATCTTTGGAAATCATTTAGAGGCTACGGATCTCTGTGAGTTCGAGACCAGCCTGGTCTACAGAGCTAGTTCCAGGACAGGCTCCAAAACCACAGAGAAATCCTGTCTCGAAAAACAAACAAACAAATAAATAAATAAATAAAATTCTTTTGTCTGGATTTGAATATCTCTGTGATCTGTTTTATTGGGTTTATATAAGGCCTGTATCTTAGCACTCTGATTAACCAACCTTTTTAGTGATAAGATAAAAATGATAAAGCTGGTAATGCTTACAATTGACATTATGCAAATCCCATCCAAAATTAGATATTCTCAGCCAGGCCATGGTGGGGGTGCACGCCTTTAATCCCAGCACTCGGGAGGCAGAGGCAGGTGAATCTCTGTGAGTTCGAGGCCAGTCTGGTCTACAAGAGCTAGTTCCAGGACAGGCTCTAGAACTACAGTGAAACCCTGTCTCGAAAAAAACAAAAACAAAAAAAAAATTAGGTAGCCTCTCATTTAATCGTTCCATTTTCAAACTGTCTAGCATATTCTCATGCTGTGTGTGCCTTCTGTCCTCACCTCTGATTTTCTGTACCTTGAGAAGGAAACTAGAGAGGCAGCATTATCTCTGGACCAGATGCTGAAGTGAACATTAGCTGTAGGGACACATTGAGCTAAAGATCTGGAAGTTATTAAATAAAATCCCTATTGTCTGCAGATCATGCCTGAGGGCACAGTTATCCTTGGGATCACTTTATTCAAAGCAAAAAGGATAGTCATTGCAAGTCCTGGTCAGATTATGATATCTGAGATGGTTTCACAATCTCCATAATGGCTTCCAAGAGAGGGAAGCTAGTGATTCTGGTATCTGGAGAAGGAAGACTGTGTCTCACTGCCCAACCTTGGTCCTAAATAACTAACACAACACCATCGTATACAAGCAGACATCCAGTACAATGTCTCCTGTATTACTAGATTATCAGGACAGTGCCACTGTGATGGTTAAATTGTCAAACTGACACAATCTGAATCACCTGGGCAGAGAGCTTCAGTGAATGGTTATCTACATGAGGTTAGCTTGTTGGCATGCCTGTGGAGAACTGATCACTGTCATTGACGTGGGAAGATCCACACAATAAATGTGGATGCCATCTTCTACTAGTGGCCCTGTTCGAAGGGCATGGAACAGAAACACCTTTGCTTTTTTTTTTTACTTACTTGGCTTCACTGTCACTGGTGAGTTCATCTTTCCTGTTGTTGCCATTTCCGATGATGATCAGGAAGGTAGTGATGGTGATGATGATGATGGTGATGATGATGGCGATGGTGGTGGTGGTGATGATGGTAGTGGTGGTGATAATGGTGATGATGATGATGATGGTGGTGGTGACGATGATGGTGGTGATGATGAGGATGGTGATGATGATGATGATGGTGATAATGAGGATGATGATGGTGATGGTGATGATGATGATGGCTCTGATGATCATGATGATGGTAATCATGGTGATGATAATGATGGTGATAGTGGTGATGGTGATGGTGGTAGTGGTGGTGATAATGGTGATGATGATGGTGATGGTGATGATGATGGTGATGGTGGTGATGATGATGGTGATGGTGATGGTGATGATGATGGTAATGGTGGTGATGATGATGGTGATGGTGGTGATGATGGTGATGATGGTAGTGATTGTGTTTGCTTCCCTAATATTAGAACCAGTGTCTTTGGGCCTGTGATGTGGACTGAAGACCAGTAACTCTCTAGGACTCCTCAAGGCCTTTGGCACCAGACTGAAACTGCAGACACACCCAGTCTCACAGGCTGAGCAACTACTAGGTACTGAGCCTCTCCAGTGTCAGACAGCCATCATTCAACTACTCTGCGGAAGCCAATCGGAAATCCTCTTTCATTGTACATTCACTCTGCATGTTCTGATCCTCATCCTACACACGACCCTGACTGGAGAGCCACCACATAGAACTAGGCAGTCAAAACAGTACCTCCACATACAGCTGGGTGGAGCGCTCTGCATAGAGGCTGTATGCCATCCCATAGCTGTGCAATATGAAGACCTGAAGAGAAAGATTTTGGATAAAGAATTCCTCAAATAAGAAAGCACCAAGAAAGGAGAACACTAATGAGTGTGGATGCTCACTAAGACCAGTTCTCTTGGTTGCTGTCTTAGTTTCTGTTTTATTGCTGTTAGGAGACGCCATGACCAAAGAAAGAAAGCATTTAACTGGGGGCTTGCTTACAGTTGTCAAGGTTTAGTCCATGATCACCATTGCAGGAGACAGGCAGGCAACGATTCTAAGGGGCTAAGTGTTTTTTTTTGTAGAAATGTACTAGCTAATACAGCAAGTACAATTATTGTCTTATTACAAAGGAGATAAAAGAAGCAAGTTCAAACCCTAAAGAAACAACTTCGAGAGGCTGGAGAGATGGCTCAGAAGTTAAGAGCACTGGCTACACTTCCAAAGGTCCTGAGTTCAATTCCCAGCAACCACATGGTGGCTCAAAACCATCTATAATAAAATATGGTACCCTCTTCTGGCCTGCAGGGACATACGCAGGTGGACCACTGCATACTTAATAAATAAATAAATCTTTTTTTTTTTTAAAAAAAAGAAACAACTTCGAAAGAAAAAACATTGGATCAAAACTGATAGAAGGGTCTGAAGAGATGACTTAGCCATTAAGAGCACTTGTTCTTGTAGAGGACCGGTACCCACATGGAGATTTACAACTATCTGTAACTCCAGTTCCAAGGGATCTTTTGCCCCCTTGTGGACTCTACAGACACTACACCAGTGTGGTACACAGACATACATGTAGCTCAAACACCCATAAACATAAAGTAAAAATGAACAAATCCTTTAAAACTGTATTTATTTATTGTGTGTGTGCTTATGTGTGCACGCCCACATGCTGCAGTGCACACGTGGAGGGCACAAGACAAGCTGATGGAATTGGTTCTTTCCTCAGGATGGGTCCTGAGATTGGACTCAGGTCACCAGGCTTGCAGAGCAAGCGCGTTTATTTTCCCTCTGAGCCATCTCCCCAGCTGTCTTAGTCACTGGCTGTTCTCTGTTGGGCGGGACGATCAAAGAAGGAGGGTCACTCTAGAATGTGACTTAGGCTCTCTGGCAGCAAGGAGGTCCAACCTCTGATGGACTGAACCTGGAAGAGCCATTTAGAACTGCACTGATTATGACACAAAGGCTATCTTTTGGGTAAAACACACATGTCCCTCATACCAAAGCCCCTTTGATCTATTCTAATCTTCTCTGAATGAAACCATCAAACTCCCACAACTTTAGCCTTTATTGTACAGTTTGCAGTGCCCAATAATGCAAGAAATTCTGTGTGCCAGGATAGTCTTGTGACCAAAGTCACGCAACAGATGGAGAAACCCTTCAGAAAAACAACTCTATAAATCATAGAAAACAATCATTGTTATCTACTATGATTTTTCCAAGGTATAAGTACCTCCAACAAACAACTGTTACATTCTAATGTTCCCCTGGATACAATGACTCTACTAGATTCCCACCACAAGTTAGTGTCTCTATTGTTGTGATGAGACACCATGACCGGGGCAGCTCTTACGAGAGAAAGTGTTTAATTGGGACTTGCTTACAGTTTCAGGGTCTCAGTCCATTATCATCACGGCAAGAGCATGGCGGCACAAAAGCAGACATGGAACTGGCTAAGTACCTTAGAGTTCTGCATCCTAATCCTGGTACAGGCTTTTGAAACCTCAAAGCCCACCCCCAGTGACACACTTCTTCCCACAAGGCCAAGCCTTCTAATCCTTTCAAACAGTTTCACTCTCTGGTGACAAAACATTCAAATGTATTAGCCTATGGGGACCATTCTTATTCAAACCACCACACCAGCTCTCTATGTGGTGCTGGATGTCCTGGAACTCTATATGTAAACTAGGCTGGCCTCGAACTCACAGATCTTCTTGCTGCTGCCTCCTGACTGCTAGGATTAAAGGCTTATGCCCCATGACTGGCTTTCCACTAAACTCTCTTTCTTTATTTTTTTTATTTAAATTTTATTTCATATGCGCCTGGGTGCTTTGCTTGCATGTTTGTCTGTGTAACACGTGCCTGGTACCTGCTAAGGTCAAAGGGGGATGGTGGATCAGCTGGAACTGGAGTTAGAGAAGGTTGTGAGCCACCATGTGGGGGCTAGGAACTCACCTGTGCTCTTAACTGCTGAGCCAACTCCGCAGCCCTCTGCTAAACTCTTACTCAAATGAAACGGAAACAGTTCTGACACCCATTGCACCTGCAGTGTATCACTGGGGTGCATTCTCCCTGGACTGGAGAGTTTAAGCAATCATAAGAATTTTTACACATTAAAGTCACTGACTGTTGTTGATAGACATATAATGCTCATGAAAAGCAGGAAAACACAATTTTACTCAGAATTCTTCATGTAGTTATGAAAACAGAGCACCATAATATGCAATTCTCTATAACAATAAAAAAAATACGCACATTCAATAGATATGTACCAATTTGGACTTTATTTTCCCAGGGTTAAGTTTGTTCTTGTTGGAATGTACTTTTTTTAATATTTATTTATTTATTATGTATACAATATTCTGTCTGTGTGTATGTCTGCAGGCCAGAAGAGGGCATCAGACCTCATTACAGATGGTTGTGAGCCATCATGTGGTTGCCAGGAATTGAACTCAGGACCTTTGGAAGAGCAGGCAATGCTCTTAACCACTGAGCCATCTCTCCAGCCCCTGGAATGTACTTTTATCTGTTGAGTCTTACCTTAAAATTTTGGTTTTTATTTTGCATGTTTTTGTATCTTGATATAATTTACACAGTAATTCACTTTGATTGTATAATTGAATAGCTTTGCAACCCTAAAAAACAAAAAACAAAAAACACTAGCTCTTCCCAGTCCGTCTGTAAACACTGTCCTATCTACCGTATCTGTAAAGTGGATATGGATTTTTATCCTTTTGTTTTGTTTTGTTTTTTTGTTTTGTTTTGGGTTGGTTTTTTTTTTTTTTTGACAAAGGGTTCACTAGCTCCGGCTGGCCTAGAACTCACCATGTACAAACTCAGAGATCTACTTGACTCTGCTTTTGTGCTGGCATTAAAGGCTTGAACCTAACTGTTTGTGTTTTCTGAAACAGGCTCTCTCTCCCTAGGCAGCGTAGCCTAGCCTGGAACTCACTACGTAGCTCTCAGGAATTCTCTTGCCTCCACACCCTAAGTTTTAAGATTACAGAATCACTACACTTGACTCAACTTTCAACTGCTCGCAATGTGAGAGCAATATAGGTTGCTCTCAGCATCAGTTTTCATCATTTCCACTAGAGGGCACTCTTACACTTATAACTGTGAGGCACTCCAGAGCTAGGGTGCCCGTAAACCAAGAAGGCGGGGGGGGGGGGGGGGGAGACACAAAGATCAATGACCATTTCCTGAACACTCATGCCAGCTTGTGCCATTTTAAGACTCAATAAAGGTTTTGCGGCTGGAAAGATGGCTCTGAATAACAGGCGCTTGCCACCAATTCTGATGACCCGAGTTCAACCCCTAGGCCACACACAGACATTGGTATTGGTAGAAGAAAAGGACCTATTCCCCGCTAGAGTCATTTGACCTCCACGTGCACATCCCATGTGCCTTTCCCCGCCCCACAAATAGCAGACGAGTGAATGAATATTAAAAACTCATCGGAGACTTTAAACTCAGTGACTGTGTACTTGTGGCTAAAACCCAACATGGCCGTGGCAAATAGAATGGGTACAAGGTGAAAGAGGCAGCTTGCCCAGCGAGAGAGTCCTGGTTACAGGCTGTACAACAACAGAAGTGTAAACATGGAATGTACATTTAAAATAGGATGGTAAGTTTTGTGTTCTTTCTAGCTTATAACGTAGTGAGAGAGAATGGATGAGTGATATGCTTGTGCGCCATTCCCAAAGCCTGGGGTAGGCAGGAACTCCTCCATGGGCAGCTGTGGCTCACAGGTGTGGAGAGGAGAGGCAGCAGGACATAGGTCAGCATCTCAAGGGTGAGCTAAGCTTCTGCTTTCTACATGCCGACAGGCATGCGTTTGCATAACCACACACACACACACCACTTTTATTGCATTTTATTAATGCATGTAGGCATGCATGTGCCAAGGCACTCACATGGAGGTCAGAAGACAGACTGTTCCTGTAGAGGGTGGAGAGGTCCATTCTTTTTCCACCAAGTCATTTCAGGATTGAATTCAGGTAGTCAGGTTTGATGGCAAGAATCCCTTTAGTGGCTGAGCCATGTCTCCCACCCCTTTTCACTGGGGGAGTCACCACTACTAGTCCTTTAATCACAGCAGTCTAGAGACAAGACAGGCAGATTGCTGAGTTCAAGGCTAGCCTTATCTACATAGTGGGTTCCTTGCTAGACATGGCTACATAGTGAGACTCCTGTCTCAAAAATTATACTTGAGGTGCTGGAGAGATGGCTCAGTGGTTAAGAGCACTGACTGCTCTTCCAGAGGACCCGGGTCAATTCCCAGCACCCACATGGCAGCTCACAACTGTCTGAAGATCCAGTTGGAGGGGATCTGACACCTTCACACCAATGCACATAAAATAAAGTTAAATAAACCATAAAAAATAAAAAAATAAAAAAATTATACTTGATTTCTCCTCCCCTCCCCCCCATGTGTGTGTGTTGGGTACATATGTGTCACAGCCCACATGTGGAGGTCACCTTCAGGAATGAGCACAGTTCTCTCCCTCCACCAGCAGGCCCCAGGTTGTCAGGGTGGCAGCAGCATCTTTAAGCCACAGCCATCCCACTGGTCTCTACCACCACAAGCCTTAGCCTGTTATTCTGCCTAGGAAAATGTGGCAGGCTCCTTCCATGACTTGTTATTTCTGCATGCATGCACTCGATATTTTCTGAGATCTCTTCTGTTCCGGGCATCTGGCAAGTCCCTGCAGGCAGCAGTGAAGTGGACAAATGCTTACAAGATTCCTCTTTCTGGCTGAGAGTGGGAAAGTTCTAGCAACTGTCTGTATCTCCCATCACCACCTTCCATCACTCACCAGTGGGTCCCTGGGAATGGCTGTATCAAGGAGGCAAGAGGAACCACAGAGTCCTAAGGTTGCCTTGACAACAAGATCAGAGAAAATGGTCAACCCTAGTGGTGCCAGACCCAGCTCTGAGGCTCAGCTAATCATCCACTCAGGGTCACCTTTTGACTCCAACAGAACTTCACTGAGTGAACTTCTGAAATCCAAAAGAAGAGGCCCACGCCTTGAGAATTCATCCTGCAGCCACCCTGCCCTCGCTCCAAAGCTGCTGCTGTACAGAAAGGCCTCGCTCCAAAGCTGCTGGACACCGCAGAAGCCATGTGGGGTCACAAGCAAGGATTTGGTTTAAGAAACAAACAAAAAGCAGCTGTGTGATTTTGGATACTACAGATTTTGTGATTTTGAACCTCAGTCTCGCCATTTGTAAAGGGGAAATGGTAGCGACTCTTCAAGGGCTATTACAAGGGTATAAATCCACAGGCAGCTAACAGTCAAATGAAAACACAAGCGGAGCAGGAGCCCAGAGATCCTCTAACTCCTTCATTCTTCAGCTGAGAGAGCTGAGGCCCAGCTTCAAAAGGCAATAAACAGCAGTTAGACAGAGCTAGTTTGAAATCTTGGCTCTACCCATGTCTCCAGCAACTTCTTCTAATCTGTGAAATGTAGCAAGGTTGTTGCCAGGACTAAAGGAGATTATGTTAAACTCTTGGCATCAAAACTTAGTATAGAACACTTGAATTTAAAATGTTTCTTTGTTTCATTCCCTCTTCTCCCAACCCCCAGTCAAACTAGGTCCTAACTTGAACACACAGGCTCCAGGGTCAGCAGCTGACCTAGCTTAGGGACCTAGGCAGATTCCCACCACGGGAGTCCCTGACCATGGGCAAGCCCTACTGCAGTTTGCTGGTCTGGAAAAGGTGGGACTAGTAGTAACCACCTCTAAGTGCTATTGTGAAACCTGTGCTCCTTTTGAAAATATCTAGTAAATATTCTCTTCCCTTGGATTTTTGAGACAGGGTCTTGCTCTGCAGCTCTGACTGTCCTGGAGCGCATAGCATCTTCCAGCCTCATCCTCTGAAATGCTGGAATTATAAGCACAAGCCACTACGCCTGGCTTAAATGTCTGGGTTTTTGTTTGTTTGGGTTTTTTTGTTGTTGTTGTTTTTTGTCTTGCAACCATGGCTTTGATCAATGAGACTCTCCAGTAGATAAGTGGTAATGCTGGTATTTATTTGTCAATCGCTTCATGTTTTTACTTGTGTGCCAGGCTGTTATCACAGCTGGCGTTCACAGGATTCAACAAGACTCTTGCTCTCCCATCCCTTACAGTGCAGAAGAAATACAGTGGCTGAGGCTGTGGATCAGTTTGTTAAAGTGCTAGCTTAGCATGGGTTCTGTTCCCAGTGCAGCCCAACGACAGGCCATGGTGGCACCTGCCTGCAACCCCAGCATTTGAGAGGTAGAGGCAGGAGGGCCATAAGTTCAAAGTCACCCTCTGCTGTCTGTGAAATATGACATCACCCCGCGCTACATGAGACCTCACTTCAACAAAAGCAAGAGATAGGTCGTGGTCATAGGACTGTGGGCCAGTGACTTCAAGGACAACCTAGCTAGTCAGCTCTTAAAAGTCTAGACTCTGGGACTGGGGAGAGAGTAAATCAATAACGTACTTGCCATGCAAACATGAAGACCCGAGTTTGACCCCCCAGAACTAACTCACCTCTCTCTCTCTCTCTCTCTCTCTCTCTCTCTCTCTTTCTCTCTATCTATCTCTATCTCTATCTCTCGCTCTCTCTCCCAAACAGGTGCACATACACCCACATAAATATGCATGATGAGCTTGCATCATGCACACATATGTATAGACACGGAGCTGGACAGTTGAGATTGCTGTAGGCCCTGCTGGTTTGTCATCTTGCATAATCCTTACCCGTCCTGTGTTCCCACACGATAGTGGCCATCACACTTCACTCAGGGGCTACCCTGACTATTAAATGACTTTGTTTTGGTAATGAGACAAGGCTCATGGGAGGTCCTCTGTACAATGCTTGTTTAATTAATAAAACCAGGGCAGCCTTCAGATGGGAAAGTGACTTTCGAGCAGAGGAAACAGAGACCGTGAACAATTGAGTGCAGGCCCTGTACTCAGCTCACCTGTGTGTCACTGAAAGGAATCCCAACAGTCACACCTGGAAGAACTTTTCATTGAAGACTTGGTTTGTAGGTAAAGAAACTCAAGCCAGAGAGAAAAAGTACTTGCCAAGCTAGGAGGTAGAATAATGATACCCCAACACAGGACCGGAGAGGTGGCTCAGCCGTTCAGAGCACTGGCTGCTCTTCCAGAGGACCTGGGTTCGGTTCCCAGCACCCACATGGCCGCTCACAACTGTAACTACAGTTCCAGGGGATCTGACACCCTTACACAGACAAAACACCAGTGCACATAAAATAATAATAGTAATAATAATACATAAGCATGTCCATATTCCAAGCTCTAGAATCTATGGATATCTGATGTTATATATCAGAGGGACTTTGCTGATGTGACAGTTAAAGATTTTGAATAAGTAAGACTATCTCAGCTTATCAGGATGGGTCCAAGGTCATCACATGTTCCTCATAAGAAAGAAGGAGACAAGAGTGTTGGATGTTGGGGTGGTGTGCACCAAGGAGCCAGGGCATGTGTGTGTGGCTAGGACCTCCGCTCTTTCTACACGCCCTTCTGATCTAAGCCCTTATTTTCCTGCTCTTTGTCCCAGGCACCAAGTTTGCTGCTTCCAGCTTTGATAAAATGCCCTCCTCCCCCTCCTGTCTTTAGTGACAGATCAGAGGGCCTTGCCTTGGCAGCAGAAGTCAGGGTGTAGTCAGAAAGCCAGTGGGAACCTTTGGCAAGAGGTCATCTTTGGGCAAGATGCACAAGATCCAGGGAAAGCAGCCGAGGGTAGAGGAATACAGCTGGGGTCCTTCGGAAGCTGAGCCCTGGTAAGTGAGATGGGAAACTGGCAGGATGCCAGTCCTTCAGAGCTGTGTGTGCAGGTTGGCCTGGGCAAAGAGGCCTATTGAGGCTGGGTTTTGAAGGGACTCAGCCCTCTCTTTTGAACACCCCAAATCTATGAAAGCTTGAATCTCTTATATAAAATGGAATAGTGTTTGCTTTAGAACTATGTTCATCCTCTTATGGACTTTAAATCATCTGTAGATGCCTATGACAATGTAGATACTATATAGCTCTTTGGTATTGTTTAGCATATGTTTGGGACAGACACAGGTGGCTTTTTGTTTGTTTATGTTTTGGTTGTTAAGCCAGGGTCTTGCTGTGTCGCTTTGCTTAGCATGGAACTTGCTATGTAGACTACACTGACCTCTAACTAAAGGTGATCCTCTTGCTTTGCCCTAGTAAGTGCTGGACTTGTCACAACGTCCATCTCAGACACAAGCTGTTGTTGTTTGGGACAGGGTCTCTATGTAGTCCTGCTGTCCTGAACTTGCTGTGTAGACCAGGCTGGCCTTGAACTCACAGAGATCCACCAACCTCTGCCTCGAGTGCTGGGATTAAAGGTATGTGCCACCACACTCTGCTTTAGACACAAGTTTTAAAAATATTCTGATTTTTTTGTTTTATATTTTGTTTTTGTTTGTTTGTTTTTATATACCAACCCCAGTTCCCCCACCTTCTCTTCTCCCACTTCCCCCACCTTCCCTCCACCCCACCGCCCACCCACTCCTCAGAGAGGATAGGTTGACTTCCCCTGGGAAGTCAATTAAGTCTGTCCCATCACTGCCTTGAGGCAGGACCAAGGTCCTCCCTCCTCCCCCTTACCCCCCCACCATGCCTAGGCTGAGCAAGGCATCTCTCCATAGAGAATGGGCTACGCAAAGTCAGTTCATGCACTATGGTTAGATCCTGGTCCCACTGCCAGTGACCTCACAGACTGCCCAAGCCACACCTTTGTCACCCACGTTCAGAGGGCCTCGTTCGCTCTTATGCAGGCTCCCCAGCTGTTACTTTGGAGTCAGTGAGCTCCCATTAGCTCAGGTCAGCTGATTCTGTGGGTGACCCCATCATGATCTTGACCCCTTTATTCATACCATTGCTCCTCCCTCTCTTCAGTTGTGCCCTGGGAGCTCAGCCCAGTGGTCAGTTGTGGCTCTTTGCATCTGCCTATCCATCTGTTCTAGATGAAAGTTCTGGCTTCTCTGGGGCTGTGGACTGTAGGCTGGGATCCTTTGTTTTATGTCTGCTATCCACTTATGAGTGAGTACACACCATGTTTGTCGTTCTAGGTCTGGGTTACCTTAGTTGTTTGTTTTTTGAGACAAAGTCTCAGATAGCTCATTCTGGCCTCCAACTCCCCAGGTAAGCAGAGGATGGCGGCCTTAAACTCTTGATTGTCTTGCTTCTCCCTCCTGAGTTCTGGGACTACAGGCATTAATCAACATGCCTAGCTTTCTTTGAGACAGGGCCTCACTATGTAGCTTAGGCTAACCAGAAACTCACTATGCAGACCAGCCTGAACCTCCTGCCTCTGGCTCCTGTGTGCTGGGATTATAGGCAATTGCCATAAAACCTGGTAGGTTAGTTAAGCCCAGGAATGCAGAACTTTCAGCTATTGGGAACCAATTCTATTTGGACAGAAGCATCTGTGTAGTAGAAAAGAGAAAGTGATCAGGGTACTGCTGCTGGGGGGGGAGGGGCAATGAAATCCAGGATTTCCGTTGTAGTCAGGGTAATGGGTGATGCTGGATTGGGTGGGAGTATAAATTTACCTGAAGTTTCTGGAAGGCTATTTGTCAGTAGGGATTACCAATTCTTCAGGACATTTATCATGGTGTAGCAGCTGCCAAGATACTCATTGCAGCATTGTTTACAACGGGGACTGCTCAACGGTGCAGGGGACTTAAATACATGGTGTACCGCTGTAGAGGTCACTCTGCTCCACACTATTATTTTGTTTGTTTGTTTGTTTATTTGTTTTGTTTTTTGGCTTTTTGAGACAGAGTTTCTCTGTGTAACAGTCCTGGCTGTCCTGGAACTCACTTTGTAGACCACGCTGGCCTTGAACTCACTGAGATCTGCGTGTTTCTGCCTCCCAAGGGCTTGGATTATAGGCGTGTGCGGCCACCGCCCAGCCCCCCACACTGTTTTAAGAACTGATGCAGTGGGAAGAGATTGGGGGAAGTGGGGGAATGTATACTCTGGAGACAAGAGCAGGCAGCATGAAGCAGCATGAGATTGGCATCACATTTTTAAAGAGTTTTATTTTTCGTTATTTAGCTATGCATGTGTGTCTATATACATGTGTGTGCAGGTGCCCTCAGGAGCCAGAAGAGGGCGTTAGCTCCCCTGGTGCTGGAGTTACAGGTGGTTGTGAGATACTTGATGTGAGCATTGGAATCCACCTCAGGTCCTCTGAAGGAGCAATATGAACTCTTAACCACTTAGCCATCTCTTCAGTCCTGAGATTCCATTTTTAAGAAAAACAATACATTAAAAAGTCTGAAAAGACATATCATACAATACCCCTGATGACTGTCTCTAGCCGATGGGGCTGGAGGAAGCCTCGGTGTTTTTCATTTGGTTTACCAAATATTTTCCAGTTTAATAACTAACATGATAAAAGCAAATCGTCTGTAAAAATAATTAAAAGGAAGTGAACACAATGACACCCGCTTTGTGACTCAGTCTTTCCATTTGTCCTCTTTCCAGAGCCCTGTAGGGAGGTGCCCAGCCACATTTCACTATGTGGAAACGGACCACCGACACCGACAACACGTAGCTCACCTACGAGCTCACAGTTCCCAAGGGCCGGAGCCAAGCATTCCCAGCTAAGTCCAGCCACTCCCTCCCTCTACAGAATTCCCCAGTGTCTCTGGGATTTGATCTAGGCAACTTGGGGGGGGGTGGAAATGGGAGGGTGGAGGTGGTTTGAGGCAGTCTTGCTTTAGAGCCCTGGATGTCCTTGAATTGAATATGTCATCCAGGCTGGCCTAGAACTCACAGCAACCCTCCTGCCTCGGCATCCCCAGTGTAGGAGTACAGGTGTGAATTGGCCACCTTTTGCGTACTCAGTATCTGTGACTTGTCTTCCTACCAGAGAAGGGACAAAGCTGTGCCAGTAATCGTGGGGCCCCTGAGCTTGAGGATTGATCTTGGAAATAAGCACATCTATTTCCTGTTTCACTGTTCCCATTCTTGTTGATAAGTCAGAGTAAACTGATCTCGTGAAACATGATTAAGGATGGGGCACCGAGGGAAGCTGATACCCTAGCATAGGACCGGGCCCGGAGGCAAACTCACAGGCTCTGGCTGGCTACCCTAGCTGTTTTCCTATGAGGCTCCTTCACCCTGCTGTTTAGAGGGTAGGTCACCAGAAATAAAGCTTCTCTTCCGTGAATACCAGTACTTGGGTGACACCTCCCCCCTTTCCAGCATATACCAACCTAGGACCCTGGGATAAACATTGGTTTTCATTGTGAAGTAACCAAAGAGACACACCAATCTAGAGTTGGTACCCATACCACTTTGTACAGTGTTTGGCCTAGAACCATCCAACGTGGAATGAATTCATCCCTGGCCACCCAGGTAACAAGCCTTGCCCTTAAACCCGGGACCCGGGAGAGACTGTTTCTATTGTTACTCACCTTTGACTACTTATGCAAATTTGTTAGAACATATGGGCTTGTGTGTATTATATATGTATACATACATATACAATACATATACATATTATATATACACGTGTATGTGTGCATCTGTATTCTCTGCACTTTAGGCTGGATTCTTGGCTCCAGTAACAAGTGACTGAAGAGCAAATGTACACCCAGAGCTAAGGTGTCAGGTTCCAGGTATAACCCTGTGCCCCTGGCCACTTTTCCCCACACCCTTGGCCCAGCTGGGTCTCCAGAGACCGAAAAGACATAGGCTGAGCACTTGAGCATAAGGAACTGGCTTAAACAGGAGCATCTGCTTCAGCACAAGGGCCCCAAACACCCAACACACAAACTACCTTGATTCGTAGGACCTATTCAAGATCAGCAAATATTTATCCTAATTTCAGACTCGCTCCCAAAACTCACTTTTAGGAGCTGTGGCAGCATTTGGGCCCCTCACCTTCTGGTATTATGTTTTCAAAACAGACAGGGATGGAAAGACAAGAATTATCCAGAAAGGAAAATGGGACTGGACATTTAATTTCTCCTATTAAGTTTGGCAACAATGACTCATTTTTTGTTGTTGTTGTTTTTGAGACAGGTTTCTCTGTAGCTTTGGAGCCTGTCCTAGAACTAGCTCTTGTAGACCAGGCTGGCCTCAAACTCACAGAGCTCCTCCTTGCCTCTGCCTCCCGAGTGCTGGGATTAAAGGCGTGCGCCACCATCGCCCGGCCAATGACTCTATTCTTGCATAAATAAAATTTCTATTGATCACTGAAAAGAAACGGGCTAAACCACCACCCACCTCAGTTTCCTAATCCACAAAGTAGAAAGAGGTACAGTGCCTAGCTTGCCGTGTTGTTGCGAGGATCAAATTAAAGTACGGGTTCTACAGGTGATGCGCTCCTTTAATTCCAGTACTCAGGAAGAAGAGGCAGGTGGATCTCTGTAAGTTAGAGCTTGAGCTTGGGCTACACAGATCCAAGACAGTCGGGGCTACATAATGAGATCCTGTATCAAAGAGAATGGCAGGGTGGGGGTCGGGGGACGGAAGGGAGAGACAGAGAAAAGAAGGAAGAAAGAAAGAAACGAAAGAGAGGGAGGGAGGGAGAGAGAAAGGAAGAGAAAGAAAGAAAGAAAGAAAGAAAGAAAGAAAGAAAGAAAGAAAGAAAGAAAGAAAAAGAAAGAGTAGGCTTCCTGTAACAACCCTTTCTTTAGGTCAGAAGTTGCCCAAGTGGTCAGCAAACAGAACAAACTGTTAGTATTTTCTAAAGCCCCAACTATGTTCTCCTGAACTGACAGGGAAAGTTGGCCCAAAGCAATGACTATGGACTGCCTGCCTGAGTCCAGCGCTCCCCTCTCCAGCATCCGTTCAATGGGATATTCATCTCATTGAATGTCTACTGCAAATCAGGCCACATCTTTGATGACACATAAACAAGACAATTTTTGCATGTGTGTGTATGAGTGTGTGTGTGTGTGTGTGTGTGTGTGTGTGCGTGTGTGTGTGTGGGTACATGTGTAGTGTGTGTGTATGTGTGGTATACATGTGGGGAGTATGTGTGTAGTTGTGTGTGGTGCATGTGTGTGGCATGGGGGAGTGCATGTATTGGGGGTGCATGTGTGTTAGTATTTGGATTGTTTCATTTTGTCTGTCTGTGTGGCTCTAGGACAGAAATACCTTAACCTTTAGAGTTTTAAGAGCTCTCAGCTGGGTGCCGTGCCACAGGCCTGTAATTCCAGCACTTGGGAGGTGCAGGCAGGAGGATCAGAAGGAATTTAGTGTCACCCACATCTACAGAGTGAGTTAAGGCCAGCCTGGGCTACAGAAAACCCTGTCTCAAAGCAACAAAAGAGTAGGAGATTTCCACGCAGCTCGATGGTCTTAGATTCTCCCTGACCCCATCTACCCAGGCAGGGAAGGTCTCCTTCCCAGCTGATCCTCAGCTACTCATGGCTTCCTTGCCTCCCGGGCTCCATCATCAGTGTGGTTCTCAGCTTCTAGGAAGCCTTTTCTGAGCAACTGGAAGAGAATCGGGGTTTCCCCCAAATCCTTTGGTATCTGTCTTCCCACACATGTTCTGACACAGATTCTAAAGACAAGAGGATTCAGTGAGCAGGCACCCGTGGGGAACCCACGGTCAGTGACGCCCTCCCTTACTTCATGGCTGAGGTCATCTCCACCAGCCTCCTGGGACAGCCAGAGTCCCACCAGGCCCCCTGTTGACATGACTGAGTAGTAGCACTAAGTTGAAAGTGTTTCTCAGCGTATGTATGAGATTATAGAAGGACTGACCAGACCTCCAGAGCCATGCAGAGGCCATAATCATTGTGGTACTTGTTACTAAGTGGCAAAATAAGAGCATTTGAGAACAGGGGACCCTGAATGGGACAGGAAGTGGTCACCGTGATTCACCACAAGCTTCTCTTGCAGTGTCACTATCAAGAGTGACACAGTCTTTGGAGAAAGTCACTATGCAGAAACTAGAGAGTGGGTGGTTGGGGGAAACTTGGCAGTGGAACCGGGAAGCAGGACAGCCTCCTGCTGTGTGGGCATCGCCAGGACCTTGGGGCCAGCCTCAGCCTCAGTCATGGTGAAAATACCTCTCTAAAGAGAAAGATGATCCCTAAAAGGCAGCTTCTCACTGTCTTCCTGAACTGCAGATTTTATTGACAGAGTTACTGTTTGGCAGGTCACTTTACTTCTCTCTCTATATATATATATGTGTGTGCGCGTGTGTGTGTGTGTGTGCCTATATATAAGCCTTACACATATCTATAATATAATAAATATATTATATATATTGTGTGTATATATGTTAGGGACACCAAATCTGTAGCTACTAATAGGGTTGTCGTGAAAATCAAATAACACAGAGGCATGTGCATATACATACACACACCCCAAAATAAAGAGTTTTGGTGGTAGTGGCAGTCATTGTGTTATTATAATCAGATACTCTCAGAAATGGACACCTTGGTCAAAAATCACTTGTTTTCAGGTGAAAAACAATCTGAACTATGAAAGGTTTGTGATGTCCCCGGGTAGTGAAACAGAAGACAGCTGGACCTAAGAACAGCTCTGGCCCTTTCTGTCTGTCTTTCTGCCCTTGTCTGTCTTACTATGGAGCGGTCATCACATATGTATGTGATGTCAGCTAATTCCCAGACAAGATTTGCAAAGTGGCTCTGTCTCTAGGCTCCCATGCCATTCAAAATGCTTCCATCGCTCATCAGTCCTGCTGAGAGCTGTTTCCAGCTGGGCACAGCAGCTGGAGCCTGTGGTCCAGCTGTTCAGGAGGCTGAGGTTAGAGGTCAGTCAAGACAACAAGGGAAGACTCCCCAGTTCCTCACCTCCAGCCCACCTCCAGGGCAAGTCCTCTGAGATGCAGTCTCTTCCCAGGACACCGATCCACCACACCAACACCATGTCAGCTCAGCCCTTTGCGCACAGCCTTCTCTAGCAAGTTCAACAACCAGCAACCAATAAACACTTGAGGAAAAAGACAGTATCCTTCTAGCCCATAGGAGAATCCTTCAAATCATAACCATGTCAAAAATTATAGAGTAATTTAATTCTAAGCAGCCATGGTTTCCTTATTTTAAGTCAGGCTCGCCTCTAAGGGCTGTCCATAAAACATCTTTATCTTTTTCTTGGGAAGCATGGAGAATTCCTCCTCAGCTACCATGCTCCCTGGACTTTCCCTGACTTCAAATAGCTCAGGCAAGGTATGTGCAGCTTGGGACAGGATCCCAGGCACAGGCTGAACTTCTCAAATACAGTCATTGGAGGGCTGCCTGGCCAACCAGTATAGCAGAAACAGTGGGTTTCAGGAACAGTAAGAGACTCTGTCTCAAAAAAATAATGTGGAGGGGCCTGGAGAGATGGCTCAGAGGTTAAGAGCACTGGTTGTTCTTCCAGAGGTCCTGAGTTCAATTCCCAGCAACCACAGGGTGACTTATAACCATGCATAACGAGATCTGGTGCCCTCTTTTGGCAAGCAGGCATACATGCAAGAAGAATACTATATATATAATAAATAAATCTTTAAAAAAATATTAATGTGGAAACCAATTGAAGAAGACACCCAATTGTGTTGCTCTGGCCTCCACATGTGCACACATGAACACACTCACAAGTGTACTCGAATGCGTACACACATGAATACACACACAAGTGTACTCAAATGCGTACACACATGAATACACACACACAACTGTAATTTGGAGTTAGCATTGCAATGCCTACCTGCAACTCTAGTACTCGGGAAGTGGAGGATCATAGAGGATTTAAGGCCACCTGGGTCACGTGAGACCCTATCCTAGTTTGCTTACTATTGCTGTGATAAACACGAAAAGCAATTCAGAGAAGAAAGGGTTTCTTTCATCTTACAATCCAGTATGACGGGAAGTCAGCGCAGGAGCTTGGGCAGGGCACCTGGAGGCAGAAACTGTGAGGAGACCATGGAGGGGGGTGCTGCTTACTCACTTGCTCTCCGCGGCTCACTCAGCCTGCTGTTGTATATCCAGGTGTGGCAGTAGCCACAGTGAGCTGGGTCCTCCCACATCAATCACTAATCAAGAAAATGCACAACAACAGACTTGCCTACAGTCCTATCTGAGGGGCATAGTTTCTCAGTCTTCCCTGATGTCTCTGGTTTGTGTCAGGTTGACAAAAAAACTTGTCAGCATGCTGGACGGTGGAGGTGCACGGGAGGCAGACAGGCAGATCTCTGTGAGTTTAAGGCCAACCTGGTCTATAGATCAAGTTCCAGGACAAGCTTCAAAGCTACAGAGAAACCCTGTCTCAAAGAACAATCAAAAGCAAAACAACAACAACAACAGCAAAACTCGTCAGCAAAGACCTCCATCTTAAAAAACAAAAACAGGACTGAAGAGATGGCTCAAACTTTCAGAGAATGGTTCCCTTCCAGGACCAGGGTTTGAGTCCCAACATCACAGGGTGGCTCACAATCATCTGTAACTCTAGCTCCAGGGGTTCTGGTCTCCACAGGATATACATAGACATACAGACAGACAAAACTCCCCTATAAACAAAAAGAAATAACCAAGTATTATCTATCTTGATTACTGGGGGGGGGGTACCCTCCAAGGAGAGTTTGTGCCCAGAGCAAGTGCTTCACTTGTTCCACCTTGGTTTACTTCTTTGCGTCACCAGAGTCCAATGCAGTCCCTAGAAGCGTGTTAGGTCTGTTTTCACAGTTGGATGAATATCGGAAATGGAAAGGACTCCAGCCTGGGAATGTGGGACTTTCTAGTGTTCGGTTGGAACCTCCAGCTCGTCCCTGCATGATCCAGAAAGCCCCATTCCTGTCTCTCCAAACTCAGAGAATCTCTGAACCAAAGGAAGGCACCAAAAAGCTCAGTTCTGCATTCTTGATGGCTATGGCAGTTCCTCCCCTGAAGTTGCCAGCAGCCCAAGAACCCTCCTAAAGCATTCAGCTTTTGACCATGCTTGGGCACAAACCCCACTTGTGGTGGGTGCACCGTCACCCCTCGCCTGCAAGCTATATAATCTCCCTGCTTTAGTTCAGGCGTGCGGCTTCTGAGGCCTCCATCTCTGGGATTGGAGAATCCACCTGGGAGTTGCTTTGCTCAGATAAACCTGTTCTCCTACCTTTTCAGTTAGGCTTGATCTGGCTACTGCATGTCAGGGGTGCAGGAAACCTATTCTACCGCTATTTGTGCTGTCAGCCTCAGTTTTCTTGCGTGCAAAATGCATTGGCTATTCTTGCTGCAAACACTGTAACACCCATAGATACAGTAGTGGAGCAAACATGGAGAGATGGTCACTAGTTGGCTCCTCACCCTGGCAGCCGCTCACTGTTGTGTAAATCTCCTCTGAGATTAAAACATTCCATCCTGCAGGGGAGCTCCTTAAGCAGGAAGGTAAACAATTAAAAAATAGCTTCAAGAACTCCCTGAAACTGACCAGATTCACTAGGCCACTGCCTACCAGAGTAAACAAAGCCGGGACTCCGCCTCAGAGGAAGAAGAGCTGAGGCACCAAAGCAGACTCAGGAGAAAACCTGCAAAGAAGACTGATGATAGATCAGCTGTCTAGGAGACTCAGAAACCGGCTGTCTGCCTAGCAGAGATTTAGACAAACTACAGCATTGGGAAAGAACACCCTCCAACCTGTTGAGCTGCCGGTAGGCTGTGCAGTGTGCTCCGGGTTTGCTGGGCCTTGGTGATGCAGTTGTCTTTGAGTCATTTCTGCTCCTGTAAGTAACCCCAGTAAAGCTCATTGGTGGTATCTACACTCTGATCTCTTATGGGTTCTCTACGTGGGACCAGCAGACACAGCACACTTGCTTCATCTCCCCAGGAAAATGTTGGTACACAACGCTCACATTTGAGGGAACTTAGGCATTTCTCCCCGACACATTGTGTGTTTGAGCACTGTTGTGACGCTTGCCGAGAAAAGATAAGTGGTATGCACTGTCTACCTTAAGACCCCTCCCACATTCAAAGATGGGATTGTTTTCATATTTCTTATAAACCAGCCACTAGACATATGAACACTAACTACACATGGGTGTAGCTCCCAGCTAAGATTCCAGTCCTATGCGGCACTTTATGTCCTCTGAAAGTTACTGAACCTTCTGCTGCTCAGGACCGACACCAACAGCTCCCTGTCTTTGCAAGATGGCAGATTACTATGTAATAATCTTAACCAGCCTTAACGGATGGAGAACTACCACAGCACTCCTGCCTGCTCTGGCTGGGTACGCATTCACACCTTCCCTTCCAGAAACCCCACTTGTAAACTGATGTGGAAAGTGGTCCCTGGCAGGAGAAGCTTCCTTCGAATTGTCAGCGAAGCCTTGAAGTTTAGCTGGGGATGGTAGTTTAGCCTGGATATAATAGGGTACACCAGGCCTGTAATTGTAGCACTAAAGAGCCTGAGGCAGGAGGATTGTTAGTTCAGGGCTAGCCTGGGCAACATAGGAAACCTTTACTTAAAGGGGCATGGGACTTAAAATGAAGAGGGATTCCAGGCACTGGGGATAATAGAACTTAGGGATGGAGTGCTTTCTACTTCATTGAAAACAACGACTCTTTCAAAACCTCAGCCAGGGGCTAGAGAGATGGCCCAGCAGTTGAACACTTCACTGCCCTTCCAGAGGACCTGGGTTCTATTCCAGGCATCCACGTGGTGGCTCACAGCCATCCATAACTCCAGTTCCAGAGGATCTGAAGGCCACTTCTGCCTTCTATGGCCACCAAGAACACAGGTGGTGTGCACAAACATACATACTGGCAAAACATTCAAACACATTTTTTTTTTAAAAAAAAAACATATTTAAAAAGCAACTTCGAGTCACCCGTTTGGTCATTTCTCATAGAATCCTAAGTAGAACTTTTAGGGGGCTTGGTGTCCTCCTCTATAAAAAGAGGACGATGGGGAGTAATGGGCCCTGAGCCCTCCATATGTCTCTAGCTCAGATGTAACTTTGGAAGGTGTGTGTGGGAACGAATGAGACCCCAATCCTGTCCCCATCTCCCATGACGGCTCTACCATGGTCACCAGTGGATTAGGAGGGAACTCCTTCAGAGCGCACTCCTGGAGACTGGCTGCTCCGAGGGTGGATGCTCCACTCTGCTGGGCATCCGAGCCCTGGGGGCAAAGCAGTCTGGAACCTCAGAGCACGTGACACAATCACGGGGTGGGGAATGCAGCCCGGGCAGTTCCCACAGGCTCCCTGCTCAGGGTGGGAGCCCTTGCTTGGCGGGGGCCATTGGAATGACACCTGACAAAATATTAATTACTGTTGCTTCCAAGGTCCCACCAGTCACAGCGGTGGCGGGCGCTGCCCAGGAAGTCCAAATAATCGGCATGGCTGGTATTTTAGTCACCCCATGGGGAGCCGGGTCACCTGACTCCACAGCTGTTCCGAAGCAGACTCAGGCAGAACCACTTCCCAGAACCCAGCCTGCAACCGCGAAAACAGGGGGTCTAGGCAGGTCGGGGTGGGTGGGGGTTGAGGGGCGTGTTGGTGAGGAGGAGAAGAGAGTGGAAGACAGTGTAGAAATACTTGGCATCGGGGCACAGCGTGCTTCTCTTTAATCCCAGCAGACAGACGTACACGACTCTTTATTTTACCAAAACAGGTTGAGAAATCTAAGAAAATTGCCCGAAGTCCCAACCTGGCAAGAGACAAGGCTGGGACACTTTCCTCTAATGGCAGGTAATTTCACAGGCCGGAAAAACCACTCTGGCCTAATCAGTGGTTGAGCATATTGAGAACGTGAGAAAGCAGTGGGCAGAGGAATCAAGATGACACGTGGCCGTGGGCACGCCTTCTGCTGGTGGCATCAAAAGGACCCCTGGAAGAGGAAGAGAGAGATGGGGAGCCCACTTGCATTCCCCTCCTACCTACTCTGAATTGTGGGAACTGAAGGAAACAACTTCCCCCAAAGCCCCTAGAGAGAAAACTCATTAGTTGAGGTCAAATGTCCATTAAGTATCAGTATTTCAAACAATAATTCCTGAATCTGAAATGGTTTTTGTTAAAGGATATTCGTAGTTTACACATATCCCACTCCTTGCCTCCCCCTCCCCCAATCCAGCTGTTAAGGAATGGTGATCCCGAGTGTTAATATAGGGAAGTTCAAATACTACAAGGTAGGGTGCCCAGCTTGTACACAGATCATCGCACCTGTTCAAAGGCTTGGGAATGGAGTGCCCCATCTTCTCCTACCCAGGGCCAAGGAGAAGGGAGTGGAGATGGAGGGAAGGAGGTGCCCTAGGAAGACTAAATCTAATGCCCAGAAACCAGACTTTAAATATCCAGTGTTGACAGGTTTTCTGTGGGCACAAGCGATGTGTGTTCTTTTTGTTATCTAGAGTGAAAACGATCTGTATTTTACTTTAAAAAAGAAGGGTGTGGATAGTGTTGGATAGCAGCCAGATGCCCTTTGCCAGCATTTACTGACCATCTGGCACTGCGAAAAGCTCTCTGCTTACGTTTTCCTTTAAATCTCTGTGCACCACTGAGATGCACACATCTCTGAGGTGGTACAAGAGTCAAAGCCCTCTGTCTAGCAGGCTGGCCTTCCCCTTTGCCCCATCTCCTCCTGTCCAAGGCCAAGGGCAGATCAGCCGCCTTCAGACCCAGGGGCAGGCTGCAGTCAGTCAGAGCAGTCTTTGCAGCCCAAGGCCTGGCTCCTGGCCCCCAAGGGCCTTGGGCTGCTACCGACTTCACTGTGCTCTCCGCTGGGGTGACCTCTTCCTGAGCACACTCACTTTTATGGCCTTGCTGCTCTGGGCCTATGGATGTTTTAACTTATGGCTTATTTTCCAGGACTGCCAGTTCTAGGCAGTGGACCCTCTTGCTGTTTAAGGTTACCAGGCTGTTCTGGTGGAAGGAGAGAACCTCCTGAGAGATGGCGCTGACCACCACACACATTCCGTGACACACATACCCCTCCCACGATAAATAAGTATAACGTGAAAATTTAAAATAGTTATAGGAAAACACCAGCCTCCTTTCCCTCTGTTCATCAATCTTTGATATTTTATTAATGCACCTAATCTACTTAAGACAAATGTAATATTATTTCTGGATTTTGTGATATTTGTGACAACTGTTAGTTTTTTTTTAAAGATTTGCGATATGCTGTTGACATTTTAAAAGATTTATATTTAAAAAAAAAAAGATTGCCAGGCTGTGTTTCCATCAGCCACTTTCTAGTATTCCAGAGCAGAGCTCCAAGCAGACATACTCATTATGCCCTATGCACATAAGCCCCCGTGCCTCCCACTCCTGTCCTAAGTGTGATGGAAATTTCCTGAATTTCTAGAAAATAAACCGGAATTGTTTTCTTGAATACATTTCCAGAAGCTGAAAGCCTACCACACACTCTCCTGCTGTGGGAACGGGGAAAACCATATTGTGAAAGGCAGGAGGCTTGGGGTAAACCCAGAATGGGGAGGGGGGGAGCTGATGCAGAGGATGGAGAGGGTGCAGGGGTGGGTCAGCCTCCCTGGCATATCCTGCCTGGCACCAGAGGCCTGACTCAGTATAGGCCTCCTCCCTGCCTTCCTTGACCTTTGGAGTCGAGAGGAAGCCCTGGTGGGTTGGGCCCCCACGGCCCCTTGCACATCCCTCTCCTATGCTGGATAGTGGCAGCTTGTTTCCTTGTCCACCTCTGTGCAACTGTTAACGTCTACAGGACAAAGACTGGGCCTTTTCCACCCTGAATCCCTGTCACAAAATGTCAGAGTGAATGGGAGGCGAATGACCGATGGGCTCTCCCCGTCTCCAGCCGAGCAGCGTGCCACCATTAGCTAGGGTTTCTCAACAAGTCTTGGTTAAGTCAAACAGCCCTGGCCTTTAGCACTGATAGACTATGCTTGGAGCCCTGGCTTCTAACCCACAAGCAGACTCTCCTGTGCCTCGTTTCCTCATCTGGAGAGTGGGACAGAAAAGCTGCTGAAGGCCCTGTGCCTCGCGGGCCCTCAGGCCAGCCTGGTGTAGTTCCTCCTCCCACGCTTCCTTCTGACTCAGTTACTCCTTCCTGTTCCTCACCTGGGTAAAAGTCCAGAAATGAGGAAAAGGTTACCTACACTAGAGCCTACCAGCAAGACAAGAAAATAGTAGTTGATAAAAAGTTTGATCAGTATTTTTTTCCAGGGGCATAGAAAATGCATCTTTCCGTGAGATGGAAAAGAAGCTAAGCTATACATATGTCATGCTACATGCTTATGCTTGTGTATGTAATCGACAACTTCTGGAAGAGTCTACAAGAAACTCTAAGTGATTTCCTTCTATGGAAATTGATGGGGAGAATTTGACTTTTCACTTTCTAGCCTCAGATTATAAAACACCACCATGCCTGGGGAGAGCTGAGGATCCCAACACAGCGCCTCACACCTGAGCAGCAAAAGCTTTGCTCGTGGAGTCAGCGCTCCTGTCCCGCTGTGAGTATACGTTAGTATCTCCATGAACACCAAGAAACAGACGGCTGGGTATGGCAGTGCACACTGTAACCCAGCACTCCCGCGGCAAAGGCAGGTGGATCTGTGAGTCTGAGGCCAGCCTGGTCTACATAGTAAGTTCCTTCCAGGATAGCCGGAGTTACATAGAGAGACCTGCCTCAAACAAAGAACAAAACAAAAAGACAAAAATAGCAACAGCAACAAATAGGCAAAAATAAAGTAACAATATCTGAGAGGCGGGTCTGCTGGCAACAGTGGAATTATTGAAATACTGTTTATATTGTTCCTGCCTCTCAAGTGCTGGGATTACAGGTGTGCACCACCACATCTGGCCTAATATTTTTCAGTATTTTCTAAACTTTACACAACTAGTGTATATTTCCTCTATAATATGCATTAAAGACAAAAATCATTTCAAGTAACTTCTCCCCTCCAGGGTAGGGGGGCAGACAAGCGATTGTGTACACAGTGTGGACACAAAGGTGGGGCGGGGTAGGGGCTGTCATAGTCCTGGGGCCATGAGGTTTCTGCTGAGTCACCTAACACCGTTTAGCCTCAGCTGGCCAGTGGAGGCGAGGAATGCCCCCCCCCCTTGCCTAGGTCACTCTTAGTCATCCTTTGGGAGATCAGAGCAGGGGACAGGGGCAGGAAGCTAGTTGGAAGGAGCCTCCTTCTGGCCCCGGAGCCTTCTAGGTCGAAGGAGTCTAAGACCTAGGCCTCCTACCTATGTGGCACTGTCCCCTTGGGGCTGCCAGCCCACTGATGCTGAGTAGAAGGGTTGGGAAAGGATGTGAGAAAATGCCCCTGGCTTTTGGCTGCTCCCATCCTCCCATGGAAGCTGTTGTGAAAATTAATTACCATTTGTCTGGAACTTTGAGATTCCCCAGATGAAAGACCCAGCAGAAGGAGACTCATGATGAATACATGTTTACGGTACTGACTTTCATCCTAAACATCCGACATAACAATCACGTGTCCCTCCCGTAACCTCCCACTGTCCGGACATCCTGCCTCAAAGTGTCAAAGTTCGAGCTTCAGAATTGACTCAGCACCAGAGGGGGGAGGAGGGAGGGAAGGAAGAGAATGGAGGAGGAAGGGAAGGACTTGAGACAGGTGTCAGGCATCCTGTGTTTCAAATAGCTGAATCCAGGTGTTCCATTCTCCCAGGTTAAAGGGGAGGACTTCAGCAAGGCTAGGGAACCGAGGCTTGCAGAGAGGGGTTATGGGATATTCCGAGGTAGTCCTCATTCGTGCCAGCCTAGAACCCTGAACTTTAACTCTCTTTAGAGTTGAGGAATAGGAGGAATTCTAGAATGTTCTGGCTCTGGCCTCGCCAGTGCTGGCAGCTTTCACCCTATATGCTGACATCAGATGGAGTCCACAGCAATGCCTTCCTCCAGCAAACTGAACTGACTCTTTGCTGACGGCTTCTGAGTATTGAGAAGATGGGTCCTGTTACTCCTCCCTGCTGGAGAACTCTGATTTTCTCATAAAGTCTTCTTTTGCCTTTCCATCTTCATTTCATGCAACGTGACAAACAAGCTGTAAAACCTTGTGAAGTTTTTCTAGTCAGGTAGACAGAGTGGATCCCATGTGGGGGAGGTCTTCGGTTTATTTATTACTTTAGACAGGGTCTCATTGTGTAGCTCTTGCCTTTGTACCAGGCTGGCTTTGAACTCACAGAGATGTGCTTCCTCCCCAGGACTGGGATTAAAAGCGTTCAACACCATGCCTGGCTGAATTTAAATTTTGTTTTGATTTTTTAAAACAAAGGCTTGTGAAGCCCCCAGACTATCCTTGAATTTGATAGGTAGCCAAGTGGCCTTGAGTTTCTGACATTGCCTCCACGCTCTGGGATTACAGGTGTGTACCACCATACCAGGTTTTTATATACTTTTTTTTAAAACCGTATTTTAATTAAAATTTCTTTCCTTCTTTTTCAGAGAGGGTCTTGCATTAAAGACCAGGCTGACCTAAACTTTCCGTCCTCTCTCCTCTGTTCGCTGAGTGCTGGAATTATAGGCATCATCACCACACCTAGTAAGAGAGGACCTTGAAGGCTCCAGCCCCTCCCCCAAGAAGACTGACTTAACCACCTAAGGGAACAGTTAGGAAGTCCGGAAGCTGTCCCAGGCTCCAGGTGTGGAGGCCCAAAGGCATGCAGCTGAAGTGAACTTTAGGAAGACAGCCCATCTGGGTTAGAATGGAAGGTTCCCGAGAGGATGGGGGGACTGGCGAACAGGCAGGCACGGCAGGTGTGACTATAGAGGCCGTGAAGTGCCAAGTTAAAGACCTAGGATTTGCCCAGAAGACTCCAGAGACACCCCCCCCATAAAGTCTCTGAACCATAGAGGGATATGATGCTATGATGCAGGCCTGAGGTTGGGGGGAGGCAATGTGCCAGGAGGCCAATCGCGTTGCCTTCCCTCTCCAACCCTCCCGACTTCTATTTTAACTGGTGATACATCAGCGCCGATGTCACCTCCCCCGGTGCCCTCTGACACACTAGCCAGTTTTATTTTCATGGCTCTTAACACCCTCAGTGACTATCATTTATACTTGTGCTTACTTCCTTTGCTCCCGTGTCCCACGGAACACAAACAACATAGGGTAGGTGGGGGATCATTATCTTGTTTTGTTCGCTGTTGCTTCTCCAGCACCTGTGACAAGCTAATGGCAGATGCTGTGAGTGTATTTGTGGAATGAATACACAGATTGATAACTGGAATGATGACATCACTATTTCTGTCCCAGGCCCCAGGCCCCATGGTGATGCTTGACTCATGCTCCTGTGTGGGATCTGGCCATCTCTTTGCTTGGATGTGTGGTTTCTCTTTCCCTCCCAGCCCCTGCACATGCAGCCCCTACCGTCCCCAACAACTGTAAGCGCTTTGGGCATGGTCTTCCCATGGGGTCTTGGAGCCTTGGCCATGACAATTCCCCCTGATCCTATCTCTATGATAAATGAATGAGTGCTGGTGAACAAGACTGACAACGAGGGTGGGGGTGGGGATTGGAGGTCAGCAGGGCAGCTGAGGATGATGTTGGTCTTCATTGACCTCAAAAGACAGAAAAGCTAACTCCCCAGGGATTAGATTGCTTTGTCCATGTGCTATGTGTTCCCTCTGCGGTTGTCTTGCTATTTAAGATTTTAAAAAAGCCCATAGGCAACCTGGGATCAGGGATGAAGCTGAAGCAGAACAAAGATTCTGGATCCAGTGGAAATAGTATTTATTGGTCTATGTGAGCTTCCTATTTCTAAGAAAACAACCAGTTTCCCTGAACAAAAATTAGTATACAAAGGACAAAAAAAATGCATAAATAAATGAATAAACCAAAGTTGGGTATGACGGTATAATTTAATCCCAGCTGCTCAGTAGGCGGAGGTACATGGGTCATTTCAGCTCCAAAGTTCAAACCCAACGTTGGTGGACTGGAGAGATGGCCGAGCAGTTAGGCGCACATTCTAATTCTGTAGAAGACCTGAGTTCCGTTCCCAGAATCCACCCAGGCTTAGCACCATCTGTAATGCTGGATCTGAAGACACCAGCACTCATGTGAACATACCACACAGATATATATACATAATAATAAAATAAAATACAAATTTTAAGTCCAACCTTGGCATGATAATGAAACTATTTCAAACAAACATTGACAAAAGAGCTGTGTCTGGTGCTACAGACCTATAATCCCAGCTCCTTGGCAAAGGCAGAGGCAGAAGCAGAGGGGCAGGGGCAGAGGATCACAAGTTCAAGGCCTTCTTTGGCAACCCGACTTAGTGAATTCAAGGCCAGCCTGAGCAACTTAGTGAGACACTGTTTCAAAAAAGAAACAAAAACAGACTAGGGAACATATCTCAGTGGCAGAGTGCTTATCCAATTTGCATGAGGCCCTGGGATCAATCCCCAGTACCTGGGGTAGGGATAGGGGTGTGGAGGGGAATAAACAGGTATTTCATCATCCAGATAAAGGAACTGGGGTCTAGCTCAGTTGGTAGAGTATTCACCCAGCATGTGCAAAGTTCTGGATCCAGGCCCCAGCATGGCCTAAAGCAAGTGAGACTATGTTTACCTGTAATTCAAGTACTCAGGAGGTGGAGGCAGGAGGATCAAGAGTTCAGGGTTGTCCTTGGCCACCTGGTATGTGTGAGGCCACCCCTCTGGGCTACATGAGGGTGGTGAGGGTGGCTCCAGGGGAGGGACTGCTCTATCCATGTGCTGTGATTTCTTTTTTTTTTTTTTAATTTTTTTCCATGATATTTATTGAGCTCTACATTTTTCTCTGCTCCCCTCCCTGCCTCTCCCCTCCCTCCTCCAACCCTCCCCCAAGGTCCCTATGCTCCCAATTTACTCAGGAGATCTTGTCTTTTTATACTTTCTACTTCCCATGTAGATTAGATCTATGTAAGTCTCTCTTAGTGTCCGCATTGTTGTCTAAGTTCTCTGGGATTGTGGTTTGTAGGCTGGTTTTCTTTGCCTTATGTTTAAAAACCACCTATGAGTGAGTACATGTGATAATTGTCTTTCTTTGTCTGGGTTACCTCACTCAAAATAATGTTTTCTAGTTCCATCCATTTTCCTGCAAAACTCAAGATGTCGTTATTTTTTTCTGCTGTGTAGTACTCCATTGTGTAAATGTACCACATTTTTTTTTTATCCATTCTTCAATCGAGGGGCATTTAGGTTGTTTCCAGTTTCTGGCTATGACACACAAAGCTGCTATGAACATAGTTGAGCACATGTCCTTGTGGCACGATTGAGCATCCTTTGGATATATACCCAAAAGTGGTATTACTGGGTCTTGAGGAAGGTTGTTTCCTAATTTTCTGAGAAATAGCCACACTGACATCCATAGGGGTTGTACCAGCTTGCATTCCCACCAGCAATGCAGAAGTGTTCCCTTTTCCCCACAACCTCTCCAGCATAAGTGGTTTTGATCTTGGCCATTCTTACAGGTGTAAGATGGAATCTCAGAGTTGTTTTGATTTGCATTTCTCTGATAACTAAGGATGTTGAACATTTCCTTAAGTGTCTTTCAGACATTTTAGATTCCTCTGTTGAGAGTTCTCTGTTTAGGTCTGTGCTCCATTTTTTTTATTGGATTACGTGTTCTTTTGGTGTCCAATTTCTTGAGTTCTTTGTATATTTTGGAGATCAGACCTCTGTCTGATGTGGGGTTAGTGAAGATCTTTTCCCATTCTGTAGGCTGTCATTTTGTCTTGTTAACCATGTCCTTTGCTTTACAGAAGCTTTTCAGTTTCAGGAGGTCCCATTTATTAATTGTTTCTCTCAGTGTCTCTGCTGCTGGGGTTCTATTTAGGAAGTGGTTCCCTGTGCCAATGCGTTCAAGCGTACTTCCCACTTTCTCTTCTATAAGGTTCAGTGTGGCTGGCATTATATTGAGGTCTTTGATCCATTTGGATTTGAGTTTTGTACATGGCGATAGATATGGGTCTATTTTCATTTTTCTACATGTTGATATCCAGTTATGCCAGCACTACTTGTTGAATATGCTTTCTTTTTTCCATTTGATATTTTTTGCTTCTTTATCAAATATCAGGTGTTCGAAGATGTGTGGATTGATATCCGGGTCTTCTATTCGGTTTCCATTGGTTCTCCTGTCTGTTCTTATGCCAGTACCAGGCTGTTTTCTGTACTGTAGCTCTGTAGTATAGTTTGAAGTCAGGGATTGTGATGCCTCCAGAAGTTCTTTTGTTGCCCAGGACTGTTTTGGCTATCCTGGGTTTTTTGCTTTTCCAAATGAAGTTGAGTACCGTTCTTTCAAGGTCTTTGAAGAATTTTGTTGGGATTTTGATGGGCATTGTGTTGAATCTGTAGATTGCTTTCGGGAGGATTGCCATTTTTACTATATTAATTCTGCCTTCCCAAGAGCATGGGAGGTCTTTCCATTTTCTGGTGTCTTCTTCAATTTCTTTCTTCAAAGATTTAAAGTTCTTGTCATGCAAGTCTTCCACTTGTTTGGTTAGAGTTACTCCGAGATATTTTATGCCATTTGTGGCTATTGTGAAGGGTGTTGATTCTCTGATTTCTTCCTCAGCCCATTTATCATCTGTGTATAGGAGGGCTACTGATTTTTTTTGAGTTAATCTTGTATCCTGCTGAATGTGTTTATGAGTTGTACAAGTACTTTGGTAGAATTTTTGGGATCACTTATGTAAACTATCATCAGCAAACAGTGAGAGTTTGACTTCTTCTTTTCCAATTTCTATCCACTTGATCTCCCTTTGGTGTCTTATTGCTCTAGCTAGGACCTCAAGAACTATATTGAATAGGTATGGAGAGAGTGAACAACCTTGTCTTGTTCCTGATTTCAGTGGAATCACTGGGAGTGTCTCTCCATTTAGTTTGATGTTGGCTTGCTGTATATTGCCTGAATTATGTTTAGGTATGTTCCTTGTATCCCTGCTCTCTCCAAGACTTTTATCATGAAGGGATGTTGTATTTTGTCAAATGCTTTTTCGGCATCTAATGAGATGATCATGTGGTTTTTATTTTTCAGCTTGTTTATATGGTGGATTACGTTGACAGATTTTTGTATGTTGAACCATCCCTGAATCTGTGGGATGAAGCCAACTTGGTCATGGTGGATGATGGTTCTGATATGTTCTTGGATTCGATTTGCTAGTATTTTATTTAGTATTTTTGCATCAATGTTCATGAGTGAGATTGGTCTGTAATTCTCTTTCTTAGTATTGTCTTTCTGTGGTTTGTGTATCAGGGTAATTGTAGCCTCATAAAAAGAGTTTGGCAATGTTCTCTCTGTTTCTATTGTGTGGAATAATTTGAGGAGTATTGGTATTAGTTCCTCTTTGAAAGTCTTGTAGAATTCTGAGCTGAAACCATCTGGTCCTGGGCTTTTTTTGGTTGGGAGACTTTTGATGACTGTTTCTAGTTCTTCAGCAGTTACAGGTCTGTTTAATTTGCTTATCTGGTCTTGATTTAATTTTGGTAAGTGATATTTATCCAGAAAGTTGTCCATCTCCTTTAAGTTTTCCAATTTTGTGGAGTACAGGTTTTCAAATTATGACCTGATGATCCTCTGTATTTCCTCCGTGTCTGTTGTAATGTCCCCCTTTTCATTTCTAATTTTGTTAATTTGGATATTCTCTCTCTGCCTTTTGGTTAGTTTGGATAAAGGTTTGTCTATTTTGTTGATTTTCTCGAAGAACCAACTCTTTGTCTCATTGATTCTTTGTATTGTTTTCTTTGTTTCTATTTTGTTGATTTCAGCTCTCAGTTTGATTATTTCCTGCCCTCTAGTTCTCTTAGGTGAGTTTGCTTCTTTTTGTTCTAAAGTTTTCAATTGTTCTGTTAATTCACTTGTGTGGGATTTTCCCAGCTTCTTTATGTAGGCGTTTAGTGCTATGAACTTGCCTCTTAACACTGTTTTCAATGTGTCCCATAAATTTGGGTATGTTGTGTGGTCATTTTCATTGACTTTTAGGAAGTCTTTAATTTCCCCTTTTATTTCTTCCTTGACCCATTGATGATTCAGATGAGCACTGTTTAATTTCCATGTGTTTGTGAGTTTTCTGGATTTGGTATTGCTGTTGACTTCTAGTTTTAAAGCATGGTAATCTGATAAGGTACATTGGGTTATTCCAATTTTTTTTGTATTTGTTGAGGTTTGTTTTGTTACCGAGTATGTGGTCAATTTTTGAGAAGGTTCCATGAGGTACTGAGAAGAAGGTATATTCTTTTCTGTTTGGATGGAATATTCTATAGATGTCTGTTAAGTCCATTTGAGTCATAACATGTTAGTTCTCTTATTTTTCTGTTCATTTTTTTGTCTGATTGACCTGTCCAGTGGTGAGAGGGGAGTGTTGAAGTCTCCCACTGTCAGTGTGTGGGGTTTAATATATGATTTAAGCTTTTGAAGTGTTTCTTTGACATACGAAGGTGCGCTTGTATTTGGAGCATAGATGTTCAATATTGAAATTTTCTCTTGATGGATTTTCCCTGTGACCAATATGAAATGTCCTTCTTTGTCTCTTTTGACTGATTTTAGCTTGAAGTCCATTTTGTTAGATATTAGTATAGCTACACCTGCTTGTTTCTTAGGTCCATTTGATTGGTATATTTTTTCCCAACCTTTTACTTTGAGATGATGTCTGTCTTTGAGGTTGAGATGTGTTTCTTGTATGCAGAAGAGGGATGGGTTCTGTTTTCATATCCAGTCTGTTAGCCTGTGCCTTTTTATGGGTGAGTTGAGTCCATTTACATTAAGGGATATTAATGACCAGTGGTTGCTATCTCCTGTTAATTTGGTTTTCATCGTTGGTGATGTTATTTTGTGCGTTTTTTTCTTCTTCAGGATTTGCTGTAATGAGATCATCAATTGTATGTGGTTTTGTTGGTATAGCCATCTTCCTTGGGTTGGAGTTTTCCTTCTAGTATTTTGTGTAGGGCTGGGTTTGTAGCTAGGTATTGGTGAAATCTAGATTTGTCATGGAATATCTTGTTTTGTCCTTCTATGGTGATTGACAGTTTTGCTGGGTATAGTAGTCTGGGCTGGCATCCGTGGTCTGTCAATGTTTGCATAATGCTTGACCATGACCTTCTGGCTTTCATTGTCTCCACTGAGAAGTCAGGTGTAATTCTGATAGGTCTACCTTTATATGTTACTTGGCCTTTTTCCTTTGCAGCTCTTAATATTCTTTCTTTACTCTGTACGTTTAGTGTTTTGATTATTATGTGGCAAGAGGACTTTTTTTTTGATCCAGTCTATTTGGTGTTCTGTAAGCTTCTTGTATCTTCATAGGCATATCTTTCTTTAGGTAGGGAAAGTTTTCTTCTATGATTTTTTTCTTTTTTCTTTTTTTTGGTTTTTGAGACAGGGTCTTTCTGTGGCTTTGGAGCCTGTCCTGGAACTAGCTCTTGTAGACCAGGCCGGCCTTGAACTCACAGAGATCCACCTGCCTCTGCCTCCTGAGTGCTGGGATTAAAGGCGTGCGCCACCATCGCCCGGCTTCTTCTATGATTTTGTTAACTAAATTTTCTGTGCCTTTGAGTTGACTTTCTTCTCCTTCTTCTATACCTATTATTCTAAGATTTGGCCTTTTTATGTTGTCCCATATTTCATGGATATTTTGGGTTAAGCTTTTGTTAGATTTAATGTTATCTTTAACTAATGAGTCTATTTCCTCTATTTTATCTTGAGATTCTCCCTTCCATTTCTTGTATTCTGTTGTTCGTACTTGCATTTGTGGTTCCTGTTCTTTTCCTCATGATTTCTGTTTCTATAATTCCTTCGGCTTGTGTTTTCTTTATTTTTTCTATCTCAGTTTTCAAGTCCTGAATAGTTTCTGTTATATGTTTGAGTCCTTTTTCTTGGTTTTCTTTGTGATTTGGTGATATCTTTCAATTTTTTGTTTGTTTTTTCTTCCATTTCTTTAAAGTAATTTCTCAATTCATCTTTAATAATTTCAGATATTCTCTTGTGGTTAGTTTTTAGATCATTTTCTTCTAGATCATCCATATTTGGTTGTTCAGGTCTTACTTTTGTTTGGTCTTTAGGTTTTACTGGTATTGTGTTGCTCTTTGTGGTGTAGCTTATGATCTTACCTTTTCTACTCATCTTTTCCTCTAATGAGTGTGGTTGGTGCTGTCTGAGATTCTGTTGAATAATCTCCTAGGTGTCAGTAGATCAAAAGCTAAGATGGTTTTCCTAGTGGTACAGTCAGTGTCACAGTTCTAGTTACTCCGTTGGTTATTCCTGTTCCTGGAGGTAGCTCAGTGCTCCTGTGTTTTGGTCTGCTCTCTTGGAGTTTGCTGTCTCAAGCCTACTTTGGTCTAGGCTGCTGGCTTTGATCTGTTTCTGTAAATCTTGGTCTGGATCTCCTCTTGCAGATGTCCCTGGCTTGGAGTTAGACCTGTTCTGGTGGAGATCGCTGACTCTGGATCTGGTCGCTGGGTCAGTCTGGATCCACTAGTGTCCCGGGACCAGGTTTGCTCCTGGCTTCTGCTCCTGGTGGAGCTTGTTTCCCAAGAACGTGTTTTGAAGACAAAGTGTGTGTTCTTTAAAAGACTGTCTCAAAGAGAAAGGAAAAGCTATTTTAATATTAATGTGTAGAATCTCTTGGATCATACAACCATAATCACACATACTTATATTTATAAACTGTAGTCACATGAAAATATTTAACGTATTATACACACACACACACACACACACACACATATATAAAATCTAAATTAAAAATACACAAGCCGGGCGGTGGTGGCGCATGCCTTTAATCCCAGCACTTGGGAGGCAGAGTCAGGCAGAGGTCAGTGAGTTCAAGGCCAGCCTGGTCTACTTCATGAGTTCCAGGATAGCCAGGGATACACAGAGAAACCCTATCTCAAAAAAAAAAACAAACCTACAAATAAATTTATACAAATATACATATATACTATTGTTAGTTTGTGGTGGTTTGGATAAAAATGGCCCCCATAGGCTCATAGGGAGTGGCACTGTTATGAGGTGTGGCTTTGTCGGAGAATTGTGACTCTAAGGGGGCAGGCTTTGCAGGGTCCAGTTCTCTACCGCTGCCTGCAGATTCAGATGTGGACTCCCAACTACCGCTCAGCACCATGTCCGCCTGCACGCCGCCATGTTTCCCACTGTATCGATGATGGACTGAACCTCTGGACTATGAGCCAGCCCCAGTTAAATGTTTCCTTTAGATGAGTGGCCGTGGTCATGGTCTCCTCACGGCCACAGATGCCTTAACTGAGACATAGTTTTATAACCGGCTCTTTGTTCACTTAATCATATGTGAGGAGCACAGAGGTGCTTTTATGAGCCCAAAGGGCGGTTTGAAAAGATAACCTGTGGGATAAACAGGAAGGCGGAGTGATGCATGTGAAGTGAGCTCTGTGGTTTTGATAAATATTATTAAGGTAAATAAATCTTAGCTGTGCTGCCAGGGTCAGGTACTCATTAGCTTCGTGAGCAAGGCCGCAGATGAAGACTCCTGGAGTGGTGAGTAGTTCTTGTCGGACCCACTGAGGTCATCTCGCCCAATCCCCTTACCTTCCTCCTGAGAAGCCACAAGCCCGAGACTATTAAATAATATACCTAAACGTATGCGACAGGAATGGTGGCACAGGCCTACAGCTTGCTGTCCCAGCCACTCAGGAGGCTTGGTAGGAGAGTCACAACTTCAGGGCCTGTCTAGGCTATGGAGTGAGTTTGAGGCCAGCTGGGGCATTTAGTGAAACCTTGACTCAGAAAGAAGTAAAAGGTGGGGCTGGGGTCATAGTATAATGAAAGAGTGTTTGCCTCGCCAGCATGAGGCTCTGGATTCAACCCTCGGTGTTAAAAACAGGAGGAGGAGGAAGAAGGAAAAGGAGGATGTGAAGAAAAAGAAGAAAAGACAAGATAAAAAAGAGAAGAGCCAGGCGGTGGTGGCGCACACCTTTAATCCCAGCACTCGGGAGGCAGAGGCAGGCGGATCTCTGTGAGTTTGAGACCAGCCTGGTCTACAAGAGCTAGTTCCAGGACTGGCTCCAAAGCTGCAGAGAAACCCTGTCTCGAAAAATAAAAAGAGAGAGAGAGAGAGAGAGAGAGAGAGAGAGAGAGAGAGAGAGAGAGAGAGAAGAAGAGATGGGTGCTGGAGAGATGGCACAGAGCACACAATGCTCTTCTAGAGGACCTGAGATCAATTCCCATCATCACCCATGTCAAGAGACTCACAACTGCATGTGACTCCAACTCTTGAGTGATCTGATGTCTCTGGCCTCCACAGGTACCTCACTCGTATACACCTACGTAGCAGACATACACATAATTAAAAAAGAAATACAGGAAGAAAGACAAGAGACTAGGGAGAGTCCCTAGAGAAGCTGGACTGAGAACCCAAGCCCCGACTCCCCGTCTAGTGCTCTGTACTGTACTGCACTAGTTGACAGTGCGTATGCTTTCGTCACACAGGACTTGCATACAGAACAGAGAGAAACGATGGCACGTGCCGTTAGTCCCAGCACTCTGGAGGAAGACAAAGACAAGTGAGTTCTAGGCCAACCTGGTCTACATAGCAAGTTCCAGCACAGCCAGGCCTATAGAGAGAGACCCTGTCTCAAAAACAAACAACCCCCCCCCAAAAAAAACAAAGGAAAATCAAAGGGGCTGGGGAGATGGCTAAGCAATGAAAAAGCATAGCTGCTCTTCAGAGGGCCAGGGTTCAAATCCCAGCACCCACATTGCCTTAGGGATTTTATTGCTGTGAAGAGATATCATGACCATGGCAACTCTTATAAGAGACACATTTAATTGAGAGGGCTTGCTTACAGTTTCAGAGGTTCAGTCCATTATTGCCATGGTGGGGAACATGGCAGCGTGCAGGCAGACACGGTGCTGGAAGAAAAGCTGAGTCCTACCTCTTGCAGGCAATGGGAAGTTGACTGACTCACTGGCAGTACCCTGAGCATAGGAAACCTCAAAGCCCACCCTGACAGTGACACACTCCCTCTAACAAGGTCACAGCTCCTAATAGTGCCACTCTCTATAAGATTATGGGGGCTGATTACATTCAAACTACCACACACACAGAGGCTAACAACTATCTGTAATTCCAATTCCAGGGTATCTGATGCCCTCATTTGGCCTCTGCAGGCACTGAATGCATGTGGTATACATACATACATACAAACAAACAAAACACCTACACACATAAAATGAAAATATCATTAAAAAGAAAAGGGAAAAAAGATAAAATCTAAGTTAATACCATGCCAGGTATGGTAGGACTTGTCTGTAATCTAACTACTCAGGTTGAGACAGGAGAATTATAAGTTTATCCAGCTTGAACAACATAGCAAGATTCTGCCTCCCAACATGTCTGTATTTATACATATACATATATATATAGTATTTGTGTATATGTGTACACCACAAAAACACTAATATAAAGAAGCAAGAATAATACTATTGAGCATGATACATAACATATTAAGAAACATTGCAGGGACATGTCCTAATAATAAAGGGATGAATTCATCCAGTGAACATACTGATTCTAAGCAGAACTTCAGTATTCATGAAGCAAACACCGATAGAACCAAAAGAGAGGTAAAATTTCAATTTAGTTGAGCGCACTCATGTCTCAATGATTGATAGAACAGTGGACAGAAAGCCAGTGTGGATGAAGAAGAGTTAAGCGACATTATCAATCAACTGGACCTAATTGACATTTGCCACTCCAGTCTCAAGCAGCAGATCACACATTTTCCATATGCATACAATGGCCACCGAGACCATATCTTGGGCCACACACACACTCAAACAGTAAAAACAAATTATGCTTATTTTAGTGTATGTGGCAAGCACATATGCAGGTCAGAGAGCAATTTTGCAGGAGTCCATTCTCTCCTTCCACCAAGTGGGGTCTGGGGATCAAACCTAGGCGTCAGGCTTGGGCAGTCGGTACCTTTATCTAACAAGCCATCTCACCAACCTTCCCTGAGAATTTAAGGAGAGAAGCATCATTTCTGATACCAAAGCAAGACAAATGCATCTCTAGAAAAGATTAGAGATTGCTGGCGGTGGTGGCGCACGCCTTTAATCCCAGCACTCGGGAGGCAGAGGCAGGCGGATCTCTGTGAGTTCGAGGCCAGCCTGGTCTACAGAGCTAGTTCCAGGACAGGCTCCAAAGCTTCAGAGAAACCCTGTCTCGAAAAAAACCAAAAAAAAAAAAATTAGAGTTAAATATCCTTTATAACCACAAAATCTTTAACAAAATATTAGCAAATTAAAGGCAGCCATATGCTTACAAAAATATAACACAGTGGAGTTTTCCCCAGAAATAAGATTTGATCAGTATTTAAAAAGCAGTCTGCAGCTAGACTTGATGACACACACCTTTAATCTCAGCATTACCAAGACAGACAGATCTCTGTGAGGTCTACATAGTGAGTGCCAGACTAGTCAGGGATGCACAGCGAGACTGTCTCAAAACAACAACAACAATAATAAATAATAAAACCAACCCATTGGCCGGACATAGTGGCAGACACCTTTAATCCTAGCACTTGGGAGGCAGAGGCAGGCGAGTCTCTGAGTTCGAGGCCAGCCTGGTCTATAGGGCGAGTTCCAGTAACACCCAGGGCTACAACACAGAAAAACCTTGTCTCAAAACAAAAACATCAACAAAAATACCCAAACCAAAAACAAAATCCCTTTTGGACTTAGAGAAATGAAATAGTTAGTCCACCTCCACACAGCTGGGAAGTGACAGAGACAAAACTTAAGTCATTACTGCTATCTCAGTAATCAGAACCCATGACACCACAGCACTCATAGGTCTCTTATCAGCTGCCTTTGAGTCAGGTGTCCACCTTGGGATCAATCAGTTTCCTTCAGTTCCGAGACCTGTCTACTCAGATCCAATGAGCAGGGCCTCCCAATAAGCCAGTTCCTGCTAGAAGCCGTGGGCAGCTTGTCTTCTATGATGTCCATTTAAATGAGACATGCTGGGCTGGAGAGATGGCTCAGAGGTTAAGAGCAGTGACTGTTCTTCCAGAGGTCCTGAGTTCAATTCCCAGCACCCACATGGTGGCTCACAACCATCTGAAAGGAGATCTGGTGGCAAGCATACATGGAGGTTGAACACTGTGTACATAATAAATAAATAATTCTTTAAAAAAAATAAATAAATGAGACATGCTTCCATGTCTCATAAGAAAAGCCAGGAAATGTCCACATGAAATCCACCCTAAACCGGCCCCTGTGTTGGCAAGTTTTGCGTCAGCTCGACAGAAGCTAGAGTTATCTGATGAGGGGCGGACATCAATTGGCGAAACACTTCCATAAGATCCTACTGTAAGGCATTTTCTTAATGAGTGATCGATGGGGGAGGGCCCAGCCCATTGTGGGTGGGGCTGGTGGTCCTGGATTATATAAGAAAGCAGGCTGAGCAAGCCAGCGAGCAGCAGTCCTCCGTGGCCTCTGCATCAGCTCCTGTCTCCAGGTTCCTGCCCTGTTGAGTTCTGTCCTGGCTTCCTTCAGTGATGGGCTGCAATGTGGAAGAGGGAGCTGAAATAAACCCTTTCTTCTCCAATTTGCTTTGAGTCATGGTGTTTCATCCCAGCAACAGAAACCCTAAGACAGCCACAATTAGACTACTCTGCCCTCACCATGTGAACCCATCTAATAAGTGCTTTTTGAATAACATATTTACATCATTTTGATCCACTCTAGAGAAATTGGCCAAGTCACCAAGGACTGACCAAGGCCAGTCCCTTCAGTGAGTTGGCAGACAGAGCATCCCTTATTTCTGTATTCTGAACCACAATCCCTGACAGACCTTACGGGAGGGAAGATTCACCTTGCTTCGCGGCTTTGGTCCATCACAACAGGGAAGCCATAACAGAGGAAGGTGTGGTGCATCAACTCAGGTCTTGGGAGGAAGTAGGGGAGACCAGGAAGTAGAGAATAGACAGGACTCAGAGGCCCATGCAGCCAAAAGTCCACCCTAGGGATCTATTTCAGACAATTAGACCCAATCTCCTAAAGGTTCCACAACTTCCTAAAACACGCCCACTGTCTTGGGAATATGCATTTGAAATATGAGCCTGTTGGGGGGCGGGGAGCATTTCAGGTTCAAATGACAAACAGCAACTCACAGGCCACTCTAGGCACATATTCCCCACCTCATCCCATAAATGGTACATTTAGTCTCTTAAATGGGGTTGAAAGGGGTTGTGGTTACTTTAAGTCTCTGAGAAAATGGAAGTAAAAGAAAAGGAAAATCGCAATTTTAATGTACATGAGGTTGAGTTGATAACAAGAATATATTTTCTACACTAGGCATGATGATGTGCTCCCTGATCTCTGCTCTGGGCATGGTGGTGTGCTCCCCGATCTCCACACTGGGCATGGTGGTGTGCTCCCCGATTTCCACACTCAGAAAATCCAGGCAAGTGGACTGAGTCTGAGGACAGTCTGCGCTACATAGCAGATCCTGTCACAAGACAAAAATATGACTAAACTAAAGCAGAGCTATCGGCTCCTGTAGGTTGAAAGTTTAGTTCTGAACTGTCACATAGCCCGAGCAAAGAGAGAAACAAGCAGTCTTGAGTTTGAGGATGTTCAGAAGATGAATCAGCAAGAGTTCTGAGAGGTACCATTGTTCAGGCTGTTGAAGTTAGGGACATATTTCCTTAGGGTCCTTGCCATGGGTGCACAGAGCTCCTGACACACTCTGGGTAGTCGTGTGACCCCACCCTCCCATTAATCCCAGCTCAGAAATTAGGGTGAACCTGAGACAATTTGTGCATCTGTGTAGCTGGGAAATTAGCTCCTATTCTCTCGGACTCAGATGTATCTTCACATGAGACCATGCTGGAGACCAGAGTGTGCTTTCCCAAACCCTGAAGTTTAACTGACAATAACACTAGCTTGACTCCTCCACCTGGTGCTGGACACCTGCGTGGTTGATCCCAGCAGAAATGGAGGTGAGATTAACAGACTAGCAAATGGAGCGGTAGTCCCAGAGCCTTCCCCAGCTGTGGGGCTTCACTCCTGGCCCCCCTCTGCCCCACCATGACTCACGGGGCTTATGAGCAATCCTCATATGCCTGATTTAGAGGACTTACTCACCCTTTAGAAACAGACTTTAATGCAATAAAGCAAACGCCAGCGAGTGGGATGTAGCTTAGCACAGCAGTCCAGCCTGCAGCTGGCTGCCTATTCCCCAGTTCTCCCTCCAAGGTCCTCTAGCACCTGGACAATCCTGCACAGTAAGTTACCAGGTGATACTCCAGACTGAGCAGAGGCTTAAGGGATATGGGACTGGGAAGTGGTCATGAATCAGGCAAACCAAGCCCCAGGCTGGCTGCAGATTAGCTTCAAAACAGGAGTTAGGGGAAGCTGAGGAATTCTTCATCCCTGTCCATTGCTCTACACAGAGTAAGACTTGGATATGATAAGGGAGTGACTGAAAGTGATTAGATCTTCTTGGTCTGCATGGCCTTCCCATCTGCAGCCCTTCCCAGGGACCCATGGAGCTCGATTTGGGGAAAGGAAAGGAAGATAACAAGGTCCCAAGCAGTCTTAGAGCTAGTTGGCAGCAGCTGTCTTGCAAAGCACACACTGGGGTAGCTGGAGACCTCTTTGGGCCCTTCTGAAGCGAGAAGTTTGGCTGGAAGCATCAGCTGAGTGGGATGGCACAAAAACCAATCATTTTCCTGTTGGCCTGGTTAGGGACCAGGCCCTGAGTCTGGAACTTAGTCTGTACCATCCACACAGTTGATTCTGCTTCTTCCTTCCTCCACTGACGCAGAGGAAATTACTCAGAAGGCAAGTTAAGCTTCACTTGGATTGAAACCCACTCACTAAGGGATTGACCTAGGAACTCCGGAGGGAGTTATCTGAAAGAATTACTTACAAGAGTAAAAAGGGGGGCAGGCCATTAAGGGGAACCTTTATCCCTCAACTATCTGAGCCAGCCTTTCCTGAGTCTACCATATGCCAGACAGGGCATAGGGTGGCTGCCACAAGCCTGGCATCTGGGTTTTCCAGAAAGAAGGGCGTTGTATTTCCAGGAATTTTGCAGAGCATCAAGCTCCCTTTCAGTCCACTTCAGGGATGAAGCGCAAGTTCAACCAGGCTGTTTAAGGAGAGAGCCTAGGCAGGAGATCTGCCCACCTCGAGGATTTTTCTAGCAACATTCTGTGTCCTTGTTAAAAGGAATCCCAAGAGCAAACACACAGCGCTTCACATCCACCATGCCCACCCTGCCATCTCTTTGGAAATAAATGGAGGTGGAGAGATGGCGCAACAGTTGAGAGCACACTGGCTGCTCTTCCAGAGGACCTGGGTTTGGTTTCCAGTACCCACATGGCAGCTCACAACTGTCTCTAACTCCAGTGTCTCTCTGGCCTCTGCATGTGGTGTACAGGCAAAACACCCCCTCATATAAAACAAAAATTTAAAAATAAACACACAGCTGGGCGATGGTGGCGCACACCTTTAATCCCAGGACTCGGGAGGCAGAGGCAGGCGGATCTCTGAGTTCGAGGCCAACCTGGTCTACAAGAGCTAGTTCCAGGACAGGCTCCAAAGCTACAGAGAAACCGTCTCGAAAAACCAAATAAATAAATAAATAAAAATAAACACACAAAACAGTAAGGCAGGCTTGAATCTCCACCTGAAAAGCATTCCCTCCCACCCCAAGTCACCACTAACAGGAACAAGCACTTTTATATTATTTTTATTTTGCACTACGTAAAAAACAACCAGCAACACACTGCTTTTCTTCACATTCACATGGGTTTTTGGGGACTTATTGCCTTTCCCCCGGAGAAATAACCTACCAAAGAACAGAAGTAGTACCACATTGCAAAAGATACAAACCCCCCAGGAGGAGGGAGGGAAACAGTCACAACGGACAACGAATCAGCACACAAAGGATGCTAAACTGAACAAGTCCTGTCACTGACCCAGAACACAGCGTGTGCCCCTTTTCTCCAGGCACTTACTGCCACCTCCTCAAAGGGCGATTTTTGGTCTAGGGTCTGCAAACTCTTTTTGAATGACACCAGAGTGGCTTTAAAGAGAGATTCAATGGGACAGGTTCAAGTATGCACAAGAACTACGCCAGTGTCCAGTCACAGAACCCTTGGTGAGAAAGAAACCCTGACTTTTCATCATCTTCTTCAGCTAACAGCTTTCATGGAACCCAACACAGAATCTCAATAACACTTCTGGGTTCAGACAAGCAGGTACTTCTGTCTTGACAAATCTAGCAGGGTTAACTTTTCTGCCTGGGTGGTGACCTGCTTTATTCCCTGAAGTGACAGAGACAGACAAAGTTTGCCAAAGTTCAAAACACAGAGTGAAAATTGTGCTTCCTTCAAAATGAATGGGCCTCGCCACTGCCTTCTCTCCTGGTCCAGCGGTGTCTCGCTCCCACTTGGCTGTGGGGATTTTATTGCCTTACGCTTGAAATGAAAAGGCGAACGTCTGAGGTGCACGGACTGGGAGGTCCTGAGTGGGCAGGGGCTCTGGGAGCACAGCGGTCAGCAAGCGCTGCGCTGGAGGCATGGCTTGGCCTTCCTACAGTCCCGAGAAGCTACGCTCGGGGTCGGTCTGAAGTGCACCTGCAAGCCTGGTGACCACCACCGTCTCACTGGGGCAGCGGACAGAGAGAGGTCTGCAGTATTGCACAGGTATGAAATGTCCACAAGTTTAAAAAAACAAAAATCACAGTTGCTCTTGGGGATTCACTGGCAGCCAATCCCAGCCTCAGCAGGACGTGGCCGTGGCCACGGGGCTCCTGTGGAGCTCTGCGACTGTGGAGTGGGCGGGCACCGGTGCCAGCACTGAGGTAGGGAATGTGCAGTAGGCACCCTGCATGTCAGGGCTCAGTGTCTGTAAATGGTCTATAAACAAGGAGCTGGCTGCCTCCCCTTGGCAGGAGGGAGGCTGGGGGGTGGGTGTGGAAGGCAGGGTCTCTGACTCATACTGAAGAAGCTGTCCCATGAAGCCGAAGTTGGGAGAGATCACACTCCTCCTCTGCTTGACATAGTCGAAGGCCTCCTTCAGGCGGAACTGCTTGGTCTTCATGAGGTACGCCATGCAGATGGTGGGCGACCGGGAGACCCCAGCCTCACAGTGGACGAGGACCTTTCCTCCTTCTTCCCTGACACAGTCTGGAAGGGAGCGAAGAGAAGGGCAGTCGGTCAGAACTAGGATCTAAAGGGAACACCAAATGCAGGACACACGAGGGACAACCTGTGCGACCTGACGGTCCTCCACAGTGCAAGTTCAAGGGCCATGGTCCTCAAGCTGAGCACGGCATGTATCTATAGTCTATAACCCCAGCATCTGAGGGATGGATGGGAGTACCACAAGTTCAAGGCAAGCTTGAGCTACAAAATGAGACTGTAATGGAGCTTGAAATCCCAACGACGCATGTCCCCAGGTAGGACTTTTATCCCCATGTGAAACTGTTTCCCAGGGCCCTTGCACACAGATCCTTTCACTGGCAGGGCTAGACCTGGAAACATCCTTTCTAGACTTAGCCTCTCAATCTGTGTTCTAGGTTTGGCTCAATGGGGCATGGGAAAATCCTTAAAATCACATGCATGTTTCTTTGTTGGGCGTATGTCATTTCCTGAGTGTCTAAGGCTCAGAGACTGACCTGGAAAAGCGACTTAGCCTCTCCAGTTCTGATTCTAATGGTGACGACATAGGCCCATACTGGAAGAGGTCTTCTGGATTCCCTGAGCGCCCTGTCTTACTGTGACAGGGCGGGATGCTTGGTGAGGTTCCAGGGTTCTCACCAAACATACAACAAACAGTGCCCGGCCACTAATTATAGTCCTGGCTAAGTGACGCTTACTGGATGGGGGATATAAATGGCTTTTGCAAACTCCACCTTGCTCAACAATGGGAGTCACTGCTAGAGTCACCATCAGTTAGCAAGCAGTCTTTTGCACCAAGTGTGCATGTGTGTGTGTGCGCGCATGCATGTGTGAAGGGTCCCTTTGTTCCTGTTCTTCTCTCCCCCACCAAAAAAGAAAAAAAAAAAAAAAACAACTGCTAAAAATAGGGAAGGTGAATATATGTCAAATCAAAATCACACAGAAAGTTTCCCCAATTCCCTCTCTTGATAGTGAGGAAGTAATCACCTCACAGGTCATTAGATGTAGCTATAACTGGTACTCTGGAAGACCACAGTATTCAAAAAAAATGAAGGGGAAAATGTTACTTCTTTTACCACCCTCCACCCATATGCTTAAAGTTCAAGAAGCCTGAAAAATGACTCTGTATCTAAAAAATCAAATTTAAAAAAAAAATTTAAAAAAAAATCAAATTTCTAAGGGATCAGGGAGGAATCTTTGAGATTTCTAATCGGAACAACAAACCTCCAGAGCATGCCCAGAGGAACTCACTGGAGGTACTGCAATGCATCAATACAAAGGGAATAATAAAGCGCCGGCCTCCAACAAGAGTCCCTGAAAATCGGTTCAAAGCCCAGACTCCCAGTCCTTGAGATGATGGTTAAGGGCAATTACAGAGCTGTGCCTTGCTCCTCCGCTGTCTGTGAGCGTTTAGTGGACTACTGCCACAGCCAAGGACCCAAAGGATATGGAGTGCATCGTTTCCGGAATTCTTTCCAAACCTCAGGCTCCTGCTACCCACAGCATCATCCTCCCCTAGATGTCAGTGCTTATTTGAGTACAAGGCTTTTGAAACACTGTGGGACTGTGTCCACAAACATAGACACAACATACACACAGGATGTGGAGGGAGGTTTCTCAGAACTGGACGGGGGCAGGTTGCATGACCTCATTCGGTAGCTATCCAGGTAATTAAGTAACAGGCTGAGAAGGAACCCTCCCAAGGGCATGAAGAAAAGTCAAGAGTTCCCATCTAGAACCCACCATGTTGGCTGCTTCTCAGGCTGCAAGAAGATTCTCAGCCTAGAGACTTGGGCGACAACGGAAGCCTCAGTCTGTGCCTTTGATGAGTTTGTCAAGATTTCTTATGACAGCGTGTGTGGTAAGCAAGCCCTTTCACGTGGCTGAAGGGAGCCTTTAATTGCTACCTGCACTAAGTAATTACCCTTGTGCCTAACACCTGCCTTTAACAAGACATAGGAAAATGGTGTCTCAATCCCAGCAACTATGCATGTTAAAGAGAAAGAAGGAAGAGAAAAGGGGGCAGGATCCTGAGTGTGTTTGTACATCGGAAACAGAAGTCAGGCTAAACACAATGGGGGAAAGAATCTGGAATGTGAGGGCAATCAAGGCAACACCGAGTAACAAAACCCCCGAGAGCCCAAGCTCTGCCCAGCAGAGGGGCTAGAGGCCAAGGCTCCAGCCTCCAGGCTTGCACGATGGGAAGACAATAATTTCTTTGCAGGATACAGGGACACAAAAGGTGCCAAGTTTTCTGTGCACAAGGCACAGGGTTTGAGTCAAGTGCTATCTTTAATCCAGAGCTAGCTGAAAATGCAAAATAAATTGCCTTCAAAGCTGTTTGCCAGAGCTATGCAAAGCTGCTGGGGCCTTCAAGGCTTGGTGCGTACGGAGTGCTCCCTCCATCCTTCTGTTTGCTTTAAAAATAGCCTAACCTACGTAGAAGGAGGCTCTCCCCCTGCCTCCCCCCACTCCGCCCCGCCCCGCAGAACATTACACATGGCTGCACTCTGCTCCCGACCGGCTGAAACAATAACAAGAGCAGCAACGTACTGCCATAAAATGATATTAATTCATTTATCTTGTAAACTAAAACTCCTAACAAGAGTAACTTGGTTCTTCCCCTCGTCTTTTTGATGGCTAAAACGCCTGCTCTTCGCCCCAACTCTTCGGGCTGCATAGACAAGCCCCTTCCTTAAACTGGGCTCGGTGGTGGGTTCCTGATCCCACCGCTTGAGAGCTGGGAGATCAGGGATTCAAAGCCAGTCTTGGTTGCATAGCACATTTGAGGCCACTTAGGGCTACACAAGTTGCTGTTTCCAAAAAACAGACTCCTTTCTTTCCGAGAAGGTAACCATACCATGATATCAAAAGAAAAGAATACATATTCCACTTTCAAGGAGACTCCCAAAACAACGGAGAGGGGGTGGCTGAACCTACCAATAAAATCTATTGCTTCTTGGAAGTGGGAGCTGATGTCAGCTGTGTGGCTGTCCTCCACAGGGATCCATTTGTAGTGCAGGTGGGTGGTGCAGGCCTCGGAGGTCCGGCGGGAAACATTCAGCAGGGCGGTGATGTGCAGGTTGGCGAGGAACTCGCACTTGGATGCATGGTAGGCACTTCCAAGGTAGAGGAAGGGAAGGATTTCAACTGGGCCACCCTGGAAGCAGGGACAGAGGACAACCAGGAGACATTGGATCAGCTCGTTCATTTGGGAGAAGGCAAACAAAAGCCCTGACCTATTTGTTTAAGGTGGGAGGTTCCCTTTCTGGTTCCCAGGTAGAGTTCAGAGCCAGGGCAAGTCAGCCAAGAGTGGGTGGCACCTCCATCTTGGCAAGCCCTCTACCCTTGTGACTCAGTGACAGCAAAATTCTCAGGGACCAGGAGCTTAGAAGTCACACAGCAGCCTTCTGATGCTAACTTCAGGGGTGGGAAGTGGTCGGAACTGAAAGGGCCGTTGTTTAAGTTCATACTCCCCTGAAGCAACCAGGGAAAGGCAGTGGGCCCTGCAAGGCAGCTTCCTAAGCCATAGCGAACATGGAAAATGGTCTGGCCAAGCACCCTTCCTTTACAGCGTTTTACATCGCGCACTGCACAAACCCTGGCACACGGCCGTCTGCATTTTAGGGATGGGAAAGGTGCTCCCTCTCCCGCTGAAAAAAGTATGTTTCTTAGAATTGAAAATAACCCCTACCTACCCAGAATCTAGACTCAGAAAAGCTGTTAGACCACAAGCAAAGGGGCTTCCCCACCCCCGACCTTCACATGGAGTGTAGGAGTTAGACAGGGTGAGGTCATCGCCCACACCGAGGCTTCTTGTTCAGAAGCTCCTACAGAGGCAAAGACCGTCTACCCCCAGGTGAAACAGAGCTCTAGACTAGACAGACTCAGTAATCTGTGCATTTACAGGGTTCTCAGCTGCCAAGCAAAGGCTTGTGACTGTTGGAGAACCCCCCCCCCCATTTCCTGCCCCAGAAACGGGTAGAATGGAAATTCTTAGCCAGACCCATAGTAAGGAAAAAGGTAAAGGACCAAGAGATGGGGGTCAGCAGCAGGCACATCTCAACCCACCCAGCACTTGAGGTATTTAAGCAAAAGCCAATTCAACTACACAGAAGGAAGTAACAGAGAATTTATTAAGGGGTAACACATACACACTTTCTGAGTTGGGGTCTCATGTAACTCAGGCTCATCTCAAACTCTATACATAACTGGGCACAGGGTGTAGTTTGATATTCCTGCCTCTGTCTCCCAAATACTGGCATTATAGGCATGTGCCTCCATGCCCAGTTTATGTGGTATTAGAGACTGAACCCCGGGTCCAGTGTGTGTAAGCAAGCACTCTACCAACTGAGTTACCCACATATCTACACCAGCATTTTTATTCGCACCTGCATTTCGGGGGTTCAGATACCTATAGGTACTAATCCTAAAACATCTGTAAGACAGGTAATAATGCCATTTCGTTTTTTGTTTGTTTGTCTTGTTTTTGTTTTTCGAGACAGGTGTGTGTGTGTGGTGTGTGTGTGTGTGTGTGTGTGTGTGTGTGTGTGTGTGTGTGTGTGTGTGTGTAACAGTCCTAGCTGTTCCGGAAATAACTCTTGTAAACAGGCTGGCCTTGAACTCACAGAGACCCACCTACCTCTGCCTCCCTAGTGTTGGGATTAAAGGCGTGCACAGCCCACAGACCATTTCCTGAGGCTCAGATGGGATTAAATAATGCCAGAGGCAGTAAGAGGTAGAGGGGGGGGGGTCGGAAACCTGACTCTGACTGCTTAGCGTGAGTGGCAGGGTCGTCCAAAGTCTCCGTATGAGAAAACAGGGCTGATCTGTTTTACCCTCCCTAAGACATGGTCTCTGTGCGTGCCAGGCTGGCCTGGATGACGCTCACTGTGTAGCTCAGGCTGTCTTCGAACTCACGGCAATCCTTTCACCTTACCCTGACGACAGAGTGCTGCTATTATGGGTGTGTACCTGGCTTATTTCAGGTAAAAATGAGAAGTATTTTCCTTCTTTCTCGCATTTCTCTAGAGATTCTCTAGGAATAAGTCCACTTGCACCCCTCCCCTCTCCTACACACAGGGCAGCCTTCTAGAGGCAGTGCGGTGCAGAGGTTAGGGACATGGACTCGACATCTGTGAGATGAGCTCGGGGTGGAGGGCTAGCTTCTCGCTGATCAGAGCTCCAGCAGCTTCTCTAACCCCTGAATGAAAACCGGGGACAATTTCTCTCCTCTGAGGATAATTGGTAAGACAGAAAAGGAATAATGGCTGCATTATTAACTTGTATATTATACGACTACCATCTTTAGAATCCTCGAGAAGACACAGGGCAGATCCTGAAACCCAGCAATCCCCACAGCTCTGGTCTTGGCCTGAGAGCAGACTGTCCCCTGCACCCAGCCCAGCCCAAGCACCCCACTGGTTAGAAACTAGAAAAACGGTAGAGATGGTAGACTCTGCTTGGGAAAGAGGCCTGAGACTCAAGTCTAATTCCATTCTACTTTTGATCAGGTATAGACCGACCCCATCCCCATGGCACCAATAGCTACCCCCTCAAAGAAGCAGGCTGGACACTACCTAAAACTCCATTGAGTGCCTAGAAAATGCTGATACACCAGCCTGGGATACCATTCAATGTTCCCTACAGCTTGGCCCATCACACCCCTGAAATTCTATTTCTCTCCTTTTCCGAATCTTCTGTTCAACTCAAGAGGAAGACACCATAGCTGTCAGAAAACCCGGAGGCTATGACAGCTTGTCTGGCCTCTCTCAGTGTATGGGGGTTTCCCAGATGAGGGCTGAGGACACATCAGAGCACCCCACCCTCAGTGGGCCAAAGGTCTACAGCGCTTTCACAACCTGTTGTCAATTCCTACTTCTCTTTCACTTTCTGAGAAAGAGGCAGAACACAACACACACACAGAGACACACACGCACGCACACACATCCAGCTTAGATACATGCTGGGGCATCAGGCTCACCCCACATGCTGATTTTCTTGAAAGAAGACAAACATAACCTATGACTGGCATCTGGCCAGGCTAAGGTTTCCAGTGACCAAGAGTCCCATTAGAAGCAAGGTCACCCATTTGTATTTAGAATTCCAGGGCCTGAGTTTTGCCCAGGGCAGGGAGCGGACATTTTTCAGCCATATCTTTATTAGGCTTTGCTATGTTCTTTGTTTTCAGCAAAGGCTGAAAAATTTCATATGTGTAGGCCAAAGGGCAGATGGAAAACAGGTCTTGAAGGAACCAGAGCAGGGAATTGAAGAGGGGCCGCCTCAGCCTGGGGCTGCTGTGGACCAGTGGCTAGAGTCTGCAAATGTCAGACATTCCATTGCCCCTGTGAGAGGGCAAGGTGGGGTCTGAACTCCAGTTTCTGTCGGCCTGGACTTTCGCCTCCTTTCCCCACCCTCCCCATCATTTTATAGGTACCCAGCCTCTTGTCAGTGACTTGTACAAAGTATACCTTTTTAAAGCAAAAGTAAAAAACCAACAAACAAAACCCCATATGCTTACAGAAACATCTAGCCTTCTAGAATCTCCATTTCCTCTGGCACCAGAATCTATGAAAGTAAGTACCAGAAACCTTCAGGAGTTAGCCAAAGATGGGGGCACAAGCCTACAAACCCAGCCTTTGGGGGGGTCAGGGAGGAGAAAAATCAAGGCTACCCTGGGCTACACATACACAGCAGCAAGCCTATCCCCCTCTATAACTCTAGTTTCTGACCTCTGCTGCATGCACATGGTGCAGATGCATACATGCAAGTAAAACACTCATACACATAAATAAAACAAATCTAAAAAACGAAACGAAACAAAACACAGGAAGCCTCAGAGGCAGCTCTGAATGTCTTCAGGGAAACCTAAACCAGTACTTTCAAGCTTCCCCAAACTGCCCCAGCCAGCTAATAACAACGTTCTCTCTCACTTCCTCTCTTCTTCAGAAGCTGCCCAGCATCCTGTGGCCCAGGGACCCTAGTGAGCTGTGTGTGCTGGAAGACTGCGCACTCACTCTGCGATGTGCACAAGGCACGGGTGCTCCATCAGCACAGCGTCAGTTCCCTCCGTACAAAGCAGCAGCCCAAGTCAGGGTGCCCAGAGGGCGCAAAGACAGAGTCGGGAGTCACATACCTGGTCATAAGCTGGCCTGAGGGTGACACTGAGGATGGGCTTTCCAGACTGGCTGAGGAGGCCCCTCTCACTTTCAGTCTTCTCTTGGGAAACGGGCTTCACATCCACACAGCACTCGGGATATTGTGAGTAGAAGGTCTCGTACCCCCCTTCAAAAACAAACGAACAAACGAAAGTGAGACAGGGAAAATCACTGGGTTTTGGTTTGTTTTTTTTTTGTTGTTTTGTTTTGTTTTTCGAGACAGGGTTTCTCTGTGGCTTTTGAGCCTGTCCTGGAACTAGCTCTTGCAGACCAGGCTGGCCTCGAACTCACAGAGATCCGCCTGCCTCCGCCTCCCGAGTGCTGGGATTAAAGGCATGCGCCCGCCCGGCAGCACTGGGTTCTTGGACTGCCACAAAATATCCATCGCGACTACATGAGAGCTACAAGCACGACAAAGCAACTTCTGAGTACCTAAAACTAGCTCAGTGGGTAGAGCCACCTGCCCCCAAACCTGACGACAGAAGAGAGGGAGAGAATCAATTCCTGCACGTTGTTCTCCGGCCTCCACATGTGTGCTATGACACAAGCATGCTCAATGAAAACGTAAGTAAATAAATGTAATTTTAAGAAAACTGAACAAAACCACCAGTTCTAGAATAAAAAAAATAGACTTTCCTCACTTATACCACCCCTCCCCCACCACATACACACATTCCTAAAAGTCTGTCATTTGGGCCTAGAGGGATGGATAGCAGTTAAGAGCACTTATTGCTCTTGCAGAGAACCTGGGGTTCAGCTTGTAGCACCCACATGACATCTCACAACACCTGTAATTCAAGTTTCAGGAGGAGTCTAACACCTTATTCTTCCCTCCTTGGGTTCCTGTACACACATGGTCCACATATACCCACATATACACACATAAATAAGTCAAGTTTTTAAAGGTCTCTCAAAGAAAGGCAATGATTAACTTTCTGTGTCTAACAGAAGCAGCTTATCTGGCATTTGGTAAATATTAACCATATCCCCTCAGAAAACAAAAGCAATTTTCTTCTCTGTTTATCTAAAACAAAGGCATAATTATGTGAACTTTCATTGATTTCTAAGAAGACTCCTAAGCTGGCTTTTTCCCTAGCCCATTTGCTCTAGGCAAAAATCATAGCTGTACTAGCCTCCACTCACAGAAGCGTGCCCTTTCTCACTCCTAAGGTCACTGGCAACCCCTTCTATAGGTCCAGTTTAGTCACACATCAAGTTAATACACTCTAAACCAAATGGAAAAATGCATACTTCTGGGCATGGAAGGATGCTGGTATTACATTTCAGTTCCTCCAGAAGGCTCACATGAGGTTAAAGGGCATCCTGTAGAGCTGAGCATGGCAACACATGCCTTCAATCTTACCAAGTGGTTAGGAGGGTCATGAGTTGAAGGCCAGCCTGGGCCATATAGCAAGACTCTGCCCCCGCCCCAAAGTATAAAAATGACCAGTAATAGAAGCGTACCCACATCAATAGTCTCAAGACCAGTGGGGAAGAACCAGTAAATCTGGCCTGGAGGCCCAAAGAAAGCCAAGGTATTGTAGGTAGACTGAACATCTTGCTTAGGAGCCTTCTGTTTCACCAACAGCAACCTGAGGTACTTCTGAGAGCCTTCAGAAAACCCACCTATCTTTCACTAGCCTCAAGGGTTCAAGCCACCAGTATCATAAGCATACTGCGACAAGGTCCTTCCCAAGGAGCTCCCTTTGTGCCTCTGGGTGCTAGATGGACAGCCCAAGTAACAGGGTTCACTCCTGCAGTCAGCAAAGGGTTAATGGATTACATGGCAGTCTCCTACACCCTCCTGGGAGCTGCAGCCAGTTCCTAGAATGAGTCATCTTGTCATTCTGGCTTCCTCTCAGCTTCTGCCCCTGCCCCCATTTAGTACCCCCAAATCTCCCTGTGGTCACTCACGAAGAGCCCACTAGCTCCCTGGTCCTCCACAAATGGTCATGTTCTCTGCCATGAAAACAGGGGGCTTGGCTAGAAGGGGAAGGGAGTAGAGGTGAAGGCTTTGGTGGCTTAGCTTTCCTTGCAAGCCCCCTTCCCTTCTAGGAGGCAGAGGGAACGTTACATACTTACACCAACCCACACAGCCTTGGGGGCGGTGGAGGAGGGGGGGCTGCATTTCATAGTCAATAAATCATGGGGGTAGGCCTGGCTTCCACAGTTTGGGTTCCAGGAAACAAAATGATACGTACAATGAATAGCCCAGGCACTCCCAAAGTTGAGGACAAGGCTTCGGGGAAGAGAAGCCTTCAGGCCACCTCATCTCTAGGCCTTAAATAGACCATTTAAGAGCTGATAGGCAGGAAAGTAGAGAGAGGTGTTGGTCAGGGCCCGGAGACTGCTTGCCAGTTAACAAAGAGTAAAACAGTTTCAGCATAGCTGAAGGACAGATAAACAACAGGGCTTGTCTCTTCAAACTGGGGTCAGGAGATTAGGTCTCTGCCCTCCACCCACTCCCACCGGAGGTGTGGAGACAACATTCCTCTGTGCTGTCTCACTCACGCCTCACTCCAATTGCAAGAGTGCTAGCAATTCCTCCTTCAGACATCCCTGCACTGCAGGGAACAGAGAGGGCACACACAGATGCTGCTATGTCTAAATGAGCTCCAACTACCCAACCGGTCCTCATCGCCTCCACACAGCGGGAGAGGGGACTGGAGGAAGTGCGGCAGGCCTAGCACCAACATCTGGGTGCCACCAGGTCAAACCCCGAATGCCCATCTGGACACGAGATATGTAAGAGAATGGCATTTTTCCCTGCAACAGTTTGAACTTTGGCAGTTATAAGGGTAGCAATTTCCACTGAAATCCCAAATGCGCATCACTTTTGATCTTAGCGTTTTTATGGTCTGAATGAAAGACAAGACAGCACAAGCCAGAGCACCTTACAACGACATCTCCCCTCTCCTTCACACAGCCAGGCTGAAAGCAACCCAGCTGGCCAGATCATCCCCGGGCACTATCATCAAACAGCATGGATGTGTCCAGAATCTAGCTGGGTAAAAGAGGCCAACTGGGGAAATAGATGGTTTCAATTGGTTTAAATGCTATCCTCGAGGGAACTTGTTTTGGTGTGAGGAAGCCATGCATCTCTTTATACAGACTTTGTGCTGCTCATGTTCACCTGAATACATGTTACTTCATTTTTAAAAAGTGAGAGACCTCTGCAGAGCCTAGAGAAGGCCACCCTTCCACACCCTGCAGCTGTTATCTCCCAGTGGGATCAACAAGGGACAGCAAGAGGTGTTAGTAGATAAGGAGCTACTCACAAGCCTCTGGAGTCCTCCTGGCCTGCAATGTGTGAAATTTCAGGTTGCACGGCTTTGAAACAGGGTCTTAGCTCGCTGCACCTGAATTCTGAACCACACCAGGCTTCCCGCGCCAGGTATTCAGTCAACAGAGCTGTGGGGCCCTCTCCGTTCCGCTATCACCTCCGCACCCCGGCCAGGGTTCCCACACGTTTGAGGTTAGAAGGCAAGAGCAGTCACAGGAAATGACCCAGAAATCAATGATGTGGGGTTTGAGAATAAATCACCCACCCACAACCGGAAGCCAAAGTTATCTCCCCAGCAGGTGAAATGGTCGGGCCTGGAGGCAGCCCTTGAAGGCCTAAAATCAAAGGCCACAGAATCTCCACCACATCTCACAGCCCCTGCGGCACCTCTCCTAACCGGGCTGGCCCGTTGGCAGTCTCTGAGCCGGTCCCAGGGATAATCCCCTGCCGGGGAGGAGAGGAGAGGATAAATAAAAGGGGTGGGAAAGCTGTCAGCTCCAAATTAAGCTTGAGAAAGGCCTAGGGTGGGAGAAGGAGGCTGGAGGAAAACAATAAAAAGCAATAGAGGGAGAGGAAGGGGAGGGACTCGCCAGGGTCAAAAAGGCAGGAGGCCCACCAAGACACAGCCTAACGTACAGGAATTGTCTAGGCGGGAAGAAAGGGGACACCGCGGCGCCACTCTCCCGGGGGAGGGTCTTGTTTGATCGCGCCAGATCGGTTAAGAAAGATTCCGACCCCCGTGGTCTGCAAACGGCGCCAGAGGCCAGCACGGGCCCTCGGCCCCCGGAACTAAGGAGCACGGCCCGCCGCACCTTCCCAGCCCACCCAGCGCAGAGGACAGACAGGTTGCCAGACGCTTTCGAGGAAAACGGGGGTGGGGAGATGGAAGCCCCGGACGCTGACGTTCGCAAGGACCTCCCTGGCGCACGCGAAACCCCGGGGTGAACATTCCCTCGAGTTGTGACTTTCCCCGGGCCAGAGTTTCCACGCAGCGACGGAACCCCGGGGCCCAGGCCCAGGGTGCAGGGGAAGGAGGGCGGACGGCAAGGGACCCGCTGCTCCCCGGACGAGCTCACCTTTAAGGAAGTAGACCCGCGGGCCGGCGGGCAGGCAGGCCAGCAGCGAGGTGAGCACGACGCGCGCGGCGCTCTCCTTGCGCAGCTTCTGCCAGTGGCGGCTGCCCTGGTCCAGCACGACCACCGCCGCCACGCCGCCGCCGTCCTCCTGCAGCAGCCGGGCGCGCGCCGCCTCGTCGGGCAACACGTAGCGCGCCGACACCGCGCCGCCCCGGGCCCGCCGCAGCACCACCGAGTTGAGGTTGACGTTGAGCGAGCCGCGCACGCTCGACGCGGCGAAAGCCAGGTAGGGCCGGCAGTCGAGCACCACGCAGCGCGCCTCGGCCTCCTGCCGGAGCATCTTGCGCAGCTGGCGCCCGTCGAGCGACGTGACCTTCATGCCGCCGCCACCCAGCGGCCCAAGGCCAGCGTGGACGAGCGGACCACCCCCGCGGGGCTTGTGGCCTGGCAGAGACCGAGCCCGGCCGGCGCGAGGGGCCGCGCGACGTCGGTCTTCACGCCCCGCGAGCTCAGCGCCAGGCGCCGCCACTCGCTGCCCCAGAAAGCCGGGGATTCCGCCGGCAGCGCAGCGTTTTATGTGAATGAGTGCGCGTCCTGTGACGTGACTGCCCATATAAGGCCAAATATGGGTGTTTCCCCGCCCCTCGGCGTTGGCCACGCCTCCCGGGCTGGGCGAGCGGGCACCCGCCTCCACTCCAGGAGCGGGATGGAGGGAGGGTGTCTTAGTCAGAGCGAAAAAGAGGAAGTGGCGGGCGCCTGCTCCCTCTCAGGGGCCCAGCGCGGAGAGACTCACTCACACATCACCCGGCTCTGCCGGTGGGTTGTCAGGAACGCCAGCAGGCCGAGGTGACCCACGCTGTGCGGGAAGAGGAGGAAGCAAATTCGGTTGGAACCCGACGCGGGGCCGCGCTCTGGTACCACTGGGGTCTCCGGTTGGTCCCGAACGGACTCCAGTCGTAAGGGGGTGGCATCTGAGATGAGCCGAGGTGGGGCATGGCTTGATCCTCCTAATGCTGGAGGCTTCTAACATGTTCTCCCCCACTTCTGTTACGTTTTCATTTTCCTTAATAAAAAGTTCCGGAAAGTAAACAAACAAAACAACCCGAAAGGGGAAGTTGTCAGAGTCAAACGGATTCTGTCTCAGAAGGATTGACCGCCCTCTTCTGTCTCTCTCCTTAGATAAGAACAATCTACCATAAGAGCTAATGAGACCCTGTTTCAACAACAGGAACAATGCACCAATTTAGGAGCTGTTCTGGGAAGCCTGTCTTGAACCCAATAGCAGCACTGTCCACAGGGATCCAACAGAGGGGCTCAGTCTAATAAACTTGCCCAGGTGGCTTCTGGATTTGGGGGGGATTATGGTGGATCAGTGTAATCCCAGGCTGTCTACCCCGCCCTTCTCTCTGGAGTTTCATGCTCCCGCCTCCATGGTCGGGGGGGAGGGAGGGGGGAGACTAGGTGTGATTCGCCCCTCCCCTCTGCAAATGTCTATTGAGGACTCTGCTAGCTACCAGGACACATGGGCTGCAAACGCATCTCCAAGCCCTTTGCAAACCATTTTTACTGTTATCTTTTGATGAAAAAACGTCTGTCCATTAGAGAGGGGTTTATTTACAACTGACATAAGGGAACGTGATTTTTAAGAGAAAGCAGAAATCAATTTCCGAGATCAAACCAATCCATCCCAACAACAGTAATAGCTGACATTGTTTCTGGGTCATAGCTGCATTCAACCAAAAGCCCTGTCCTGAATATCCGGTGGCTGGCCTAAGAGCCCAGCATTTAGGGGTGGATGGAGAATAAAAATATCACAAAACCAAGGCCAGTCTAAAGGAAATAGACCCTGTCTAAAAAAAAAAAACCAAAGCAAGCAAACAAAAGATGCTGGCCTAACCCTGGTAGTGGGGTCACACTGATGCCATAGGATGGCTTTTGTCTGGGGTTATCTACTGCAGCTTCCCCCATAACCTGCTCTTCTTCCAGAGGCTTGTCTGTGTACTCAGCAGTCTCCACCCCCAGGCATTTCATTCTAGGGCCTCACAGATAATGTGCAGCAGCCACAGGGGCCAGACTCTGTGAGGTGCTTGATAACACCTGTAGGCAGGACTCACTCCAAGAGCCTCAGAGAGGAGGCCTGGCCTAATCTCAGGTCTCTAGGTGTCTGTATCTGTTCACCCACGGTGGGTGGGCTAGGGTGGAGGCTAGAGAAAGTTTCTCAGAGATGACAGCTAAGACAAACTTCCAAGAATGAATAGGAACCACTTGATGTTAAGGGAACAACAGAACAACCAAACAGACAAAAAAAAAAAAAAAACCAAACCCAAAAAACAAAAAAACAAGCTGGAGTTGCTCGGATGATGGCAGGAATCCTGTTTTTTACTTCTCTTTGATTTATTTCCTTTCCCTGATTTTTGTTTACATTGTTTATGATTTGCTAGTTGTATTTATTATTATTATAAATTGTGTTGTTGAGGCAGGGTCTCATTTATCATTTGATTGGCAGTTCTGTTCCTGTCCTCCCCCCACCCCCACTTCCTGACAGGGAGGAAAGATCAAGCTGTCTCTTTCCAGCTTCCCTGGATTTCAGGATCCTCTGGGCCCCACCCAACACTGACTTCTGTAAATACATGCTTTTGTTTGTATTTTATTCTATTTCTTTACTTGGTTGCTTTGTATGTGTGTCACGGTGCCTGTGTGGAGGTCAGAAGACAACTTACAAGATAACCTTTCTTCCCTTCCACCTAGAGATCAAACTCTGGCTCTAAGCCTTCACCCACCATCTCCTCAGCCCATGAAAACATACTTTAGGTGGCGCTTCTCCTTACAAAGCTCAGGGTGCCCTGGAGATCATGATGAAGGCCAGGCCAGGCTGGACTGGCCCCACAGAGCTGGAGCCCCGAGCCCCTCACTCATTGCTGCTCTGATTTGTACAGCAGAGATTGCTCAAAAGTTAAATTCATGGTGGCTCACACTAAGATCTAGAATTCACACCAGTCAATCTGGACTGCCCTCCTTCAAGCGGCATGAGTTACATACCCCGAAGCTACACTTCCTAATGTAGGAAGGCATTCACAGGCCCCTTGCCATAAGCTTTAGGCGTTGACTTCATTGGCCGTAGTAACCTGAGTGGGTTAGCATTTGGGATTATCAGTGAAGCAGCACTGGAGGATGGAGGGTTTATTTGAGAAGGGAAGTGGGATCCAGACTGAGGTCAGGGAGAGGGACGGGGGTTTCTATAGGTAGTCGATTGAGCTGGTAAGGACTTTCTTGAACTTGGCCATGATCATAGCTGTGAAGAAGCCACAAAGAAGCCGGGTTGTGGTGGCACTTTAATCCCAGCACTTGGGAAGCAGAGTCAGGCAGATCTCTGTGAGTTCAAGACCAGCCTGGTCTGCCGGGCCCATGGTGGCGCACGCCTTTAATCCCAGCACTCGGGAGGCAGAGGCAGGCGGATCTTTTTGAGTTCGAGGCCAGCCTGGTCTACAAGAGCTAGTTCCAGGACAGGTTCTAAAGCTACAGAGAAACCCTGTCTCGAAAAAACAAAAACAAAAAACAACAACAACAACAACAACAACAAAAAAAACCCCAGCCTGGTCTATGAGAGCTAGTTCCAGGACAGGCTCCAAAGCTACAGAGAAACCCTGTCTTGAAAAACAAAAAACAAAAACAAAAAAAAAAAGAAGCCACACAGATGAGAGAAGATTGAAGATTAAAATGTAAATGGCCCAAGGGGATTGATCTTCATCACCTTCATCACAAGGGGTGGGTGACACACATGGGAGGGTGACGTCAGAGTTTAATAAATGACTGGATGGATGGTAGTACCATTAGATAGAGGCCTACAGCACAGATTTAGGGATTGGAAGAAAAGGGGGGGCTGCGGTGCAGACATAGTTACAAGTTAGAGCTTGTCACAGCTACTGTAGGGGTGTCTGGTAAACATTAGGGTGGCCTGGGAAGCAAGCTACAAAGGTCAGCTGCCTTGCTCTATCGTTTCTCCTCCCTGGCCCTGGAACTGCCATGCAGGTCTGTCTTTAGACCTGCCCTTTTCTGTCATGTCACCGGGGCTGGCCTCTCCAGCACAGCTTGTTTCCCATACAGTCTTGTATCTAAAAGCTTGCCCCAGAGTTTTAACCCTATGCTGTCATCCTGAAATGTTTAAGATTTGTACAAGGGACCCCACATTTTTCTTTTGCAGTTGAATCCCATAAATTATGTAGCTGATGCTGCTCAGAGCTGGGCCACTACCGTCCTCCCCCAGCCCCACAGGACTAGCAATCTGTGTCTCACTTTCCAAGCCTTTTGGATGCTTATTCTCTGGCAGGGTTTTAAGAATGAATTTGACCGGGGAGCCCACCTGCTGTGCCTCACAACCTTCGAGGACGATGGCGTGCAGATAAAAATCCAAATCCCACTGGGCAGGGTGGGTACACTTTTGATCCTACTGCTTGGGAGGCAGAGGCAGACAAGTGTCTGTGAGTTTGCAATGAGGCTGGTCTACGTAGCAGCGAGAGCCTGTCTCAAACAACAACTCCAGATGCCATGTAACCTTCTGTCTCCTCCTGTCCCCGTACAAGGATCCTTCCCCTCCACACAGCTGCAGCCACAGCTCAGCTCTCCCCTCCCCCAGCCTGGTAGAGTGTTATCTCTCCTGCCACACTCAGGGCCTGTCTGATGTCTGAGTGTCCCTCACATGGTGCCGGCCAGCCAGTGCTGATGGAATGGAACTCATTGCTTGCTGAGAGAAGTGGAGCAGCTGGCCCTGTGGGAGGCACCCAGAGAGCAAGTTGGCGGCAACAGGAATCAGAGCCCAAGACACTGGGAAGGAAGCAAGGTGGAAGATCCGTAGTCACAGCCACAGGTCTCAGTGGAAGAGGAAGAGGTGTCTCAGTCAGGAGATACTTAACGGCATAATAATCATACCTGTCCCCCCCAATCTGGAATGGGATGAAGGTGGACTAAAGACAAAAGTGGAATTTACTATGACGAAGCCACAAGGCAGGATGTTGTCCCATTTGTTATTTTCTCCCCTCGGCCAGTTGTCTCCAGAGTAAGCTCATATTTTCTGAGGGTTTCCAACTTTTGTTTGAGCCTCATGCTCTTGGAAGGCCATTGTCAACCTTGGGTCTCTCTTTGGAAGACAGCGCACACTGTATTTAGCTAACACTTTCAGAGAGCTCATGGACTATGGTGAGTGTAGGCTCATGGCATCCTCAGCAGGAGCCCCTGGGGCTCTTGCCTATCCCTATGTGGGCCAGGCAGATGGAGGAAGTGGATTAACGAGTGTCCACAGTGCAGAGCTCAGAGCAAACCCTTGACGAGCCCAGGCCCGCTCCCCTGCGATTCACTTGTTTGCTATGCACTGTAAGAGGTGTGTTTGCCAACGATAGCATTCTCAGTGATGAAGTAGAAAAATCCAAAGAAGTAAAAAAATGGGTGGGATTTTGAAAAACTCTTTATTACATTTATGTTTTTACTGGTAGGGATGGACACAAGCATGTCGCAGCATGATGGGAGCTGAGCTCAGGTTGTCAGGGTTGGTGGCAAGCACCTTGACCGGCTGCGCCATCTCTCCAGCCTTTGTTTTGTTTTGTTTTTTAGGGTGCAGCTTCTTCCAACTAATAGATCCAGAGCTGACACTTGCTTTGACCTTAGAGGAAGGAAAGGGAACTGTTAGGAATCAAAGGTCTGGGCTGCTCCCCGCGTCTCATCATTACTCTACTATTTATAGCGTATATGCCTTTCTCTCCCTGTGGCCACTCCCACCTCTCGTTCCCAGGATCTTAGAACCCAACAAAGCTAATGCTCACTCCAGGATAGAGACAGCAGTGTCACCGCTGTGAAACGGTTCATTTTCTTAGAGCCAGAGTGACCTGCTCACCGTCTCCAAAACATTCGACAAGTGTAACCCCGAGAGAACTAACACCAGCGAGTTGAGGGCCTTCTTGCTCCTGTCAGGGAATTGTGCCAAAGGCCCTGTCCTTCACAGTCACAATTAGACTTCACTCTCCCACTGCCCAAGGAGTCAGCTGATAAGTTTCTTTGCCACAGCTCACGTAGTCTATTTTGGCCCTGAGAAGACAGTTTGCCCAAGAAAAGCACTGCCTGAGGACTAAGTCTTCGCACTCTGCTGAGTGGGACTGGTAGACTTCAGTCCTGACCTGGAAGGGTTGGATGGGGAGGATTTGCTCATGCAGAAAGAGGGGAAAGGCTGTAACTGAAGGAGATACTATCCCACAGGGAGTGGGAGGAAGGAAGCAGTCCTGTGTCATTTCCTGGGAGGATGAAACCTCCTCGGTCGGTCGGGGGCAGGGAGGTTTCAGAATGCTGAGAAGGTGGGGGAGGTGGGACAGAAGACATAACACCTGCTGTGTGACACCAAGCATCCCGCGTACCAGGGCTAAAAATGTTTATTCCCTTTTCACCTAGTAATTCCACTTCTGGGAAATAATCTTAAAATCTAAATACGGGGGAGGGAGAAGTATATCCACAAGAGTGTTTATCGGAGAGCTATTTATAAGAATAAAATTGGAAGCAGCCAACACATCTCAAAGAAAGGCAAATAGTATATTCAGAAACCACCTTCAGAAATGGCACAACACTCCCAATCGATTGTGCTAACACGCTAGGGAACTGACAGCTTGTGAAACAGTAGCTGCCCTTTGTTGGCTGCTGTTGTCCTACTGCGCTGACGGGTGCTGTCCACTCACACCCCAGAGAGGGTGGGATCTTTCGTATGTCATGGATTTAGAGACAGAGGCTCACCCAGGTAGGGGGTGCACACGGTAGGATTGAGCCTGAATTTCCAACAGTGTGTTCCCACCCTTACCTTCTATGGTAGGCCCAGAGGCGGCAAAGCCACCACCGCCCTCACTGGGGGAGAAAAGCATCAGCTACAGCAAGGGTTCTTTCTTAGATAAAGGAGGTACAAGAAGTGGTAATTCCCCCACACGCCCAGATTTTCTTCATTTTCTAAATCAGTTTCTTTAAAGCTTTATTTCTTATTATTCGGAGAGGAAGGCAGATGGTGCAGTGTGTGTGTGGAGGTGAATTGGTTCTCCCACCTTTATCTTGGCTCAGGGGAATCGAACTCATGTCCTCAGACTTGTACAACAGCTGCTTTTAACCCCGTAAGCCATCTCGCTGGACCAATTTTCTAAAATTTTCCTAATGAAATTGTGATATCTTTTGTGTCCTTTTCTGATTTTCAGTTGTCCACTGTGCTTGTCGGTCTGCAGTTAGCTTTACTTTCCTGCCTTGTTTCCTAAAGGTCTTGGTGACGTTACCATCTTCCAATGCTTTTGATTGTTTTGTGGGAGGAGTTTAGGGGAAACACAGACTGTTTTGAGTGTGCATTTGGCAGAATTTATTTACCTTGAAGGACATTGAGGTTTCTAACTTTTTTTGGTTTTTGTTTTGTTTTGTTTTGTTTTTTTCGAGACAGGGTTTCTCTGTAGCTTTGGAGCCTGTCCTGGAACTAGCTCTTGTAGACCAGGCTGGTCTCGAACTCACAGAGATCCATCTGCCTCCGCCTCCTGAGTGCTGGGATTAAAGGCGTGTGCCACCACCGCCCGGCGAGGTTTCTAACTTTTTAATTGGTTTATTTTGGGTTTTTGAAACAAGGTCTGAAGTAGTCCGGGCTAGCCTTGAACTCCCTTTGTAGCCAAGGATGGTTTTCAGCTCCTGATCCATCTGTCTCCACTTCCCAAGTGCTGGAGTTACAAAGCACGTGGTACACACCTAGCTTAGAAGGCTTCTAATCTTCCATTGATACAGACAACCCAGCGAGGGGCATGCTCAAACTCCTTTAGAAACAAGGTATTGTTTGCTTTTCAGAGAAAAGATGGGCTTTCACAGATCGAGGGTGCAGAAAGTTAATTGCTGCACCCACATGGAAAACGATGATTACTATTGTTAAAATGGTGGTCTGGGGTGCATCAGTGCTACACGAAGGCCCTGGAGTTACCGCCAGGATCCAACAAAGGTGAGGATGTGGTTAAGGCAGCAGCCTCTCTAGTATATCCCCCCTCCAACCTCATCCCTCACCTTTCCCCTCACAACACCCCTCCAGGTGAACTCACCAGGGCATGTCTAGGGCTTTTCTCCTTGAGGGAAGTTATAGATTGGATACTCCCTTCCCATCTCTGACAGCCATCCCTTGACAGATATTAGCATGTGGTTCTGATGTATGCATGTGCGTGTGTGTGGCATGTGTACACTCGTGAGCATGCATACATGTATGTGTATATACTTGTGGGTATGCATACATGTGTGTGTACACTCATGGGCATGCATTACATGTATGTATATATACTTGTGGATATGTAATGTGTGTGTACATTTGTGAGCATGCATACATGTGTATGTATACACTTGTGGCTATGCATATGTGTGTGTGTACGCTCGTGGACATGCATACATGTATGTGCATACACTTGTGGATAGGCATGCGTGTGTATGTAATGGTAACACCAAGATCAAACAAACTAGGGTATGCTAGATAAACTACCATTGAGCTACACCCCTAGCCCTTTTTTCTCGACAGTCTTGCTGTTCAGCCCTTCAAGGCCTGATGCTCCAAACACAACCCAGGCTGGCTGGAACTCCTGGCAATCCTCCTCGACCTCCCTAGTACTGGGATTAGTGAGGTACCTCCATGCCTGGCTAAGCAGCTTGATTCTGTTTAGCTTTGGGCAAATCCTCTTCAGAAAGACAGTTACTCTGCTGCCCACAGGGCACCAGGATGCAAATGTGATTCCACTTCATTCACTTCCTCTCTTTCCCTGGAGGTGTTTCAAAAGCAAATGTCATTTGAAAACCCAGGAACCTCAGCCAATTCCTTACACCTGCCCTGTGGCCTGCAGCCAGCTTTGTTGGGGGGCATGCGCTGCTATCTCAATTATGTGAAGGAAAGGACTGGAGTTAGGGATCCAACTGGCTGCGTGATCTTGGGCAAGCCAGTTTCTCATCTTTACGCAGGGCTCATGGAAGCTACCTGATAAGGTTGTATGGAGTAAATGCACTGCCATTGGGTGTCCTGTCAACACTCTGTCTACATCGGAGACTAATGATGAGTCATGGGTTCGATCCATGTATCCTAGGAAGGAAGCCTTGTTGCCTTCCTTTATCCCTATGGAGAGCTTTGTCTGAGAACCTCTGGTCCAGGCTGGAAAGCCTTCTCATTTCTCAGTCTATGAGATGGCAGCTTGAAGCCACGTAAGCAAAAAGACAAAATCGACCATAAGCAAACAATTTTTTGAAGGCAGTTCCTAAACAAACGGAAGTCCAAACCTGTCCTGCTTCTGTGCTGGCCAGGACATTGTGTCCCATCTCCTTTTCATTTTTATCTTCATTCAATCTCTTCCGCTTAGCATCAGCAGGCAGAACACCAATCTATCCCTAAGAGGAAAGGCATCAACTCAGTGAACTTCAAAGACTATGTTCAAGATGTGTTATTAGAATCAAAAACTGGGTGTCACGGTGGTGGCACACACCTGTATTCCCTTGGGAGGGTGAGGCAGGAGGATTGCCTGGAGTGTGAGGCCAGCTGAGTTTCATACTGAAAAATTTATCTTAAAGATAAAACAAAAAACAAAAAAACAAAACAAGGGGCTGGAGTGATGATGGTTCATTGGATGAGAGCATTGGCTGCTCTTCCCGAGGACCCAGGTTCAATTCCCACACCTACCTGGCAGTTCACAATTACTTTTAACTCCAGTTCCAGGGAATTTGATGCCTCTGACCTCTGAGGGCCACACACCACCACCCACACACATACACATGATTAAAAAAAAAAAAAGGTAAATCTTTAACAGCAACAAAAAAGAAATTAAAAAAACACACTGCATTCTTGAAAACAGCCAGAAGGTAAACCGCTTGCAGACAGAACTATTGTTTATCCCATGTTGTAAAAGTACTTGTAGCAAGGAAGCAGAGCCAGAAGTTCAGGAAGCGGAGCCATGGAGAGCTAGCCCAACGGGAAGTCCGGTAGACTGCCTCAACTTCCCCAGTCAGCCTGCTGGGGATTATGAGTACCTGATTTGATGATATCATCTCTATCTGTCCCTTTTTGTTCTTGTTCATGGAGACCTCACCAGATGGGACAATTCCCTCTGCCCTGGATCTCTATCGGGAGCTCCAGCTTTCCCCCTCGATTTCTGCTGGATGTTTTGAGCGCCCGATTTGGAGATGTTTTACTATCTGTCCACCCATCCATCCATCCCTTGTCATTTATTCTTTTACTTTGGTTGGCTGTATACTTAATAAACTCACTCATTCACAGCCTAAAGTGTAGCTGTCCTATCATTGCCTGGACTGTACGGAACAAAGGAAGATGACAGCCATGATAAAACTGACCTCGCGAGGTTGCTTGTCAGGCTGAAGAGGAGGCTCTGGAGCTGGACGCCTCGCACAGTGCTTGCCACTTGCTAAACACTCAAAAGTGGACTGAATATGACTTGCATAGCTGGGTTGTATAGCACGGTAGCATATGCCTATAATCCTAGCATGTGGGAGGTGGAGGCAGGAGGATGAATAGTTAGAGGTCAACTTGGACGACACAGTGAGACCAGATTTCAAAAGCCACAGGAGTAGGGGGATGGTTTAGTGAACAATGTGCTTGCCATACAAGCTCAAGGACTGCAGTAAGGATCCCCAGCACCCAGGTAAATGCTGGGTGGGACGAGTACCTGCCTGCAATCCTAGCTCTTGGGAAGCAGAGACAGGAGATTCTGAGGGCAAGCTGCTAGCTAATCAGCTAGCTATGGGTTCAATGAAAAACTCTACCTCAGTACATAAAGTGGAGAGCAATTGGAGAAGACCCCAGGCATCAACATCTGGCACCTGCAAATGTGTGTCCTACATGTGGGTGGTAGTTTCAACGAGAAAACGGCCCCCAAAGGCTGATAGGCTTGAATGCTTGGTCCTCAGATAGTGGAACTGTTGGGGAAGGATTAGGAGGTGTGGTCTTGCTGTGTAGGTATGGCCTTGTTAGAGGAGGTGTGTTACTGGGAGTTGGAGGTTTCAAAAGCCCATACCAGGCCCTCTCTCTCTCTCTCTCTCTCTCTCTCTCTTTCTCTGCCTGCTGCCCAAGGATCAGGATGTAAAACTCTAAGCAACTCCATGCTCCAGCACCATGCCTTTTGGCTTTCTGCAGTGATGATCAGGGACTGACTAGTCCTTGAAAACTGTAAGCGAGCCCCCAATTAAATGTGTGCTTTCTTTTCTTTTCTTTCTTTCTTCCTTTCTTTCTTTCTTTCTTTTTTCTTCCTTTCTTTCACGTATTTTGTTTTACTTATTTACTTATTTTTTAGGTTTATTTATGCATTTTATGCATATGGGTACTTCATCTGCATGTACATCTGCACACCAGAAGACAGCATCAGATGGTTGTGAGCTGCCACATGGGTGCTGAAAATGGAACTCAGGACCTGTGCAAAAGCAGTGAGTGCTCTTGACCACTGAATCATCTCTCCAGCCCAAAACGCTTTCTTTTTTAAGATTTGCCTTGGTCAGGTGTCTCTTCATAGCAAAGAATAGTGACTAAGACATACGCACTCAGTTTATACAAACCAATATTCCCTAGGTTCAATGAGAGAATCTGTCTCAAAAAATAAGGTGAAGAGCAATTGAGGAAGATAGCCTTCATTGACTTCTGACCTTCACATGCACTCGTGTGTGTGTGTGTGCTCTCACCTTCATACATGCACACACAGAAAAATAGACAAGGGGTGTGATGTAGACCAGTGGTGGGGCACTCTTGTCTCGTGTGCACAAGGCGATGGCTTTGCTCCTTAGTGCTCCACTAAAAGGAGGGAAAAAAGAAAGAGTTGGAAAAAAGGGATGCATGGAAGCTGTGAAAACCACTCTACTCTCCAGAAAGACAATTAAGAGAAACACTGCTGTTGGAGGCGATAAAGACCCAGCAGGCAGTCTTGACTCCCAGTGTGGGAGTCTTTAGGAAGACTGAGAAATGGACAGGAGTTTGTTTTCTCTCTTGCATCAGAAGTAGACGGGGTGGGGGTGGGGGGTGGGGGTGGGAGGAGCTGTCACATCCCTCCTCCTATGCAGGGACTGCATATTGGGTGCCTGTCCAGCATCAGCACTGAAATAGCTGGGTGTGCATGCCTGTAATCCCAAGTCTTGGGAGGTCTCCAGAGGCGGAAGGATCAGAAATGCAAGGTCATCCTGGGCTGTATAATAAGTTCCGAGTCATTTTGGACTACATGAGACCTTTGCCTCAAACAAATAAATGAATGAAACTGTTTTGTTGGCAAATTGTCACGCTTATGTGGAACGCCTGGATCTAGTGCTAACATGGCATGTTACACAGCCTTGAGACTTGCAAAGCTGGTGCTCTGGTCACACATTGCAAAGCCCAGGTCCAGGACATTGCAGGGGCTTCATGCACCCAGCCTTGCATGACCCTTCCAAGAGAAAGAAATCCCAGTGCTGAAAGGCAAACCCCAGAAGAAGCTGCCTTGCTAAGCACGACCACATCACACACGTGTGACTCAGGTATGACTGGAGGAGCCTCTTACAGTACTTACGTGTGAATCCCACCACTCCCCTTTGATTCACAGCTTCCTGGAAGGGGGCTGGACTGTGGACTGCACTGGGCCTTCCAAGAGTCCGTGATGGAGTCATCCACCTTCGGCTACACTGCCCCAGCCTCAAGCCCCTAGATTTTCAAAAATACTAGGTGTTCATTCTAGTGTCACATCTATGGATTTTAATCATAATGTCTTTATGCTGGAATGTTCCAGGTTGATAATTTTACCTTTATTGTTTTCCTTAAGTTCTAAAACAAGCTGATGAAGAAATTAAAGTTCCTGTAAGGAAATTAGGCCTGTGGAGTGCGGAGAGACAGGTTCATCTGACCCCAAACCCAAGCTCTCTGGCACTTCCCTGAATTACTTTGATCTTGTTGAACTGCTGCACTTTCTGTTGTTTATCCTAGCCATTATGTCCAAACTACTTTAGGAAAAGTGGGGTTCATGGTTGTATTCTTCAGATCAAAGCTTCTTGAATGGGCTGGGATTGTCTCCCGGAAAGGCAACTGGACTGAGCCCCCAGGTCCTAAGTCCTCTGCCCTGTGGAGTTTCTGTGGAACTTTCTGGAAGGTCCTGGCATGTGAACGCCCAGGTCTCCCTTCCTTTTGACAAGTCCTTCCCTTCCAAGCTGTAAGCTTCTAGACATAATGAGGCCCACTGGCCCAGAGCTGTCTCCTCCAGAACAGCATACTGTAGGCTCACAGCATGCTGACTCCTAAGTACTGAGACTTAGGAGCTGCAGAGAGAGCTCAGTAAGTAAAGCCCTTTCTGTGCAAACATGGGTACTGAGTTCAGATCCCATGGATAAAGTCAGGTGTGGTGACGCATGACTGTGATCCCAGCCCTGAGGAGGCGGAGGCGGGCAGACTCTCAGGGCACACTGGCCAGTCTAGTTAAATTGGTGAGGACAAAAACTAAGGTGGAGAGGAGTTGAGAAAGATATCTGAATTGACCTCTGACCGCCACACATTCATGAGTAGGCCACACTTTTGTAAACACACATAAACCCACCACCCCTCAAAAAGGACTCCAGACTTCTGTGAACATAAAACAAGGACTATATATATATTTTTCTCTGACTCAAATTTATTTGTATTTAATTTATTAAGAACTAAGTGTCAGGGATCCAATAGTAAACAAGGCAACTGAGTTTTCTGATGTCTTGGTGCTTCAGTGTGGTGGGAAAGACAGAGGAACATACTCAGCAAAACCAGCTTCCAGGTCTGGGTCCATGGAGGCGCATTAGAACTGGAGGCCACAGAGACCTTTCTGAGGAGTCAGGCTTCTGAAATGGCCATGTGTAGAAAGAGACTGCTTTTTCCGGCCACCCAGACCCGAATAATAGCACAGAAACTATATTAATTACAACAGTGCTTGGCCAACAGTTTAGGCATATTCCTGGCTAACTCTTATATCTTAAATTAACCTATTTCTAATAATCTGTGTATCGGCACAAGGCTGTGGCTTACTGGTAAGGATCCGACATACGTCTCCTTGACTCTACTTACTTTCTCTCTATATCTCTGTTCGGATTTCCCTCCTGGCTTTGCTCTGCTAAGCCATTGGCTGAAACAGCTTTATTCATTAACCAATGGTAATACAACATGTTCGCAGCATACAGAGGGGAATCCCACATCAGCCATGGATTGACCAAGATGAACTAGCAGGTCCTTAGGTCTGGACCACGCTTAGGATTTATGGATGTTGATATGGCTGCAGCTCAGGAATTAAGGGATGGGGGGGGGATAAACCAGGAGATGCTTGCCAGGCAGGATTGTATGGGTTCTTCCTTGAAGGCCATAGCAAAGAGATCAGACTTCCTGACCAAGTCAGGAAGTTATTAGAGAAGTTTGAAAAGCATAGTCGGGTGGTGGTGGCACACGCCTTTAATCCTAGCACTCGGGAGGCAGAGGCAGGCGGATCTCTGTGAGTTCGAGACCAGCCTGGTCTACAAGAGCTAGTTCCAGGACAGGCTCCAAAGCCACAGAGAAACCCTGTCTCAAAAAACCAAAAAAAAAAAAAAAAAAAAAAGAAAAAGAAAAAGAAAAAGCAGAGCCATGAGCTAGGGAAGCAGTCCGGTTGATAGAATGCCTGCCTAGCATGCCTGAAGGCGGGGGTCAGTCTCAGCATAAGACTGGCACAGGTCTGTAATCCCTGCACTTGGGAAGTAGTTGGGGAAACAAAGCAAAGCAAAGGAAAACAGAAAGAATGATGGCGGGACCTCCCAAGCTGCCTGGGATAGCGACAGGAGAGAGGACGGTGCGGAAGCAGAGACCAGTCGGGAGGCCACTGTCACCGTCTGGATGAGGCCTGATGGTGGCTTGGAAAGAAGAGGAAGAATTTGAGCGAGGCAGCCTTGCAAGCCTTTCAGGCAGCAGTGACAGGCAGGAGCACCAGGGAGGGGAGGATCAGGCAGATCTCCAGGATCAACGGCTTTTTGAGAGTAAACTTTCCTGAGACTGCGAAAATAAGACAAGAGCAGAATGAGGGGGAGAAAGGTCAAGGGTTCCAGTGTGCTCATATTGACAGTGACAGGCTGCGCAAGGGCCCAACGGTGGCTCTCTCGTAGCATGTGACCTTACCTAGAGAAAGGGACTTCACAGATGTGATTAAGTCAAGAATTTTGAGAGCAGGAAATTATCTTGGATTATCTCGGTGAGTCACTGTAAACACAAGGGACTTTAAAAACCAGAGAGGAAGGGACAGAGTCAGGGGTTGGATGAGAGAAGGATTGCACTTGGCTCAGCTTTGTGTTTACTTAAGATAGAGGGAGGAGAGCCAGGTGTGGCGGGGCACAGCTGTAATCTCAGCGTTTGGAGACGGTTTGAGGCCAGCAAGCCTGCTTGATGAGCCCACATCTAAAAACAAGGGAAAGGAAAGGAACCATAGTCAGGGAATGCAGACATCCAAGAGCTGGCAAGAACCCTTTTCTTCCCCGAAACCTGCAGAAAGAGACTCCTTCTGGCCCCTTGCCCTTTAGCCCAGTGCAATCTATTTTGGACTTCCAGAACTGTAAGATACTGAATTGATGTTGTTTTAAGCCAGTAAGTTCACAGGCTTATTACAGTAGATAGGAAACAGGTGCCCACGTGGCGAGTCGTTGGTCTAAGCCCCGTGGACACTGTGAGGCTGGAACTCTAGACTCGTGAGCATACAATGGGAACTGGCTTGAAATGGGCTGCCAATCGCTCGTAGGATTCGGTATTCTCCAGGTGGACTAGAGTCGGGCCTGAGCTGAATGGCCTTCTACAGGACTAAGCCCTGTGGCGAGAGTGAAATCTCAGGTGGACTCCAGTCTTTGGACACAGGAGACCTCGCCACGTCGTCTTAGCTGCCCCATTGGGGAAGGTGAAACCCAGAGAGACAGAAATGTTTACTTACTATCTGCTAAGTGCCAAGGTTCTGATCTGGCAAGTCAGGGCTGGTTAAAAATTGGCATTTTTACAAGCGTCTTAAGGTCCATAGAGAATGTGTTGAAAACCAATGCCCACCAGGCAGAGATGGTCAAACTGGGCTACCACGCTGCCTGTGAAATCAGAAGGTGTTCCTGGAGGTGTCTTAGTTCCTTTCTAGCGCTGTGACAAAACACCATGACCTAGGCAACTTACACCAGAAAGCATTTATTTGGGGGCTCATGGTTCCAGAGGGCAGGAGAGCCCATGCCCATCATGACAGGGAGCATGGCAGAAGGCAGGCGGGCAGGCAGGCAGGCAGGCGGGCGTGTTGAGGCAGCAACCCTGATGCAGAGAGAAAGACAGAGAGCTATCGGTGAATGACACGGTGGGCTTTTGAAACCTCCAAGTCTGCCCCCAGTGATACAGCTCCTCCAACAAGGCTATACCCCCTAATTCTTCTCCAAAAGTTCTATCAGCTAGGGAACCAAGCCTTCAAATATATGAACCAGTGGAGGCCGTTCTTGTTCTGACCACCGTGGGAGGTTAGACGCTGAGACATCAAGCCACTCTGTAAGTACCATGAAGAAGACAGCACCACCAAAGGGGGCGTCCATCCTACAGGCCATGTCTCTGCCAGGCCATACCAGATATTCTCCAACCACACATGCCAAACACCCTCTCTTCATCTTTAGGCCTGGGGTGAACCTGAAAGAGGCTCCCTATAACAAATGTCCTGATATACAGGAGGATTTTTCCAGCCAACCCCTGCAGCTGGCTAGGCTGAACCACACAGAAAGGGTATAAATTGTTCACATGAACCAGAGGACTGGGTAGAATGGGAGTCTAGGAGATGGCTCCCGGCTCTGATTTCTCCATGACTTGACTGGAATAGGGACCTCATAACCAGGAGCCTAGAGAATTCAGATGCAAAGGAGGCCACGGGAAATGTGCGTGCATGTGTGCCTGCATGCGCACGCATGTGTGTGTATGTGTGTTTTGGGGATGTGGGGTGGTGGTTCTACAGCCTGAATAGACTTCCCCTCTGATCCTGGCTTGAAATGCAAGGCCTGCACGTTACAGGCCTTTGCTGTTTACTCAGTAAGTATTTATATATGCCCAGACAGCAAGGAGTTTTAGCTTTGTGGCCATAGAATCACAGTTACTTGAATTTGTGCTGTGTACTAATTAAATTTTATGTAGAGACAAACAAAACGAGTACTTAAGCAACTACCATGGGCCCCGCCAGGCAAGGGTTGCAATGGGAAGTCTGTACTGGGGAGGTCAGACAATAGGCAAAATGCAGAATTAGTTTCAGAGATGATGAAAGAGACAGAACTGAGTAATAGGGCAGGGGCGGAGAGCACCGGGGACCACACCTTTTCCTTTTTCACTTTAAATTTTTTATTATTATCATTCTTTTTTTTTTTTAATTTTCTTGAGACAAGATCTCTCCAAATAGTTCTGGCTGTCCTCAAACTCACTTTGTAGATCAGGCTGGCCTTGAACTCACAGAGATCCACCTGCCTCTGCCCTCCAGTGCTGGGATTAAAGGCGTGCGCCGCCACACCTGGTTTAAGATTTTTTATTCTTAAACAATACTTATTTGAATTTCTTTTACTAATAGTATATATATGGTATGTAAATTCCTTTTCTTTTGAGACAGTGTCTCACAGATCTCAGGCATAGCTGAAGATAATCTCCATCTCTCTGGTCTCCCTGTTTTGCCCCTGGGTACACACCACCACGCTCCAGGATAGTTTTAGCATAATTATTAATATGGAATTATGGGTTTTGTCATATTATCGCACATGTATAAATTGTACTCTGATCATACCACCTATCCCCCCTCTCAGCTCCATCCCAATCCCACTAGGTCCCTTCTCGTCACCCCCAGTAGGGCCTTTTCTACTTTCTTGTTTCTCTTTTTTAATCTCTTTTTTTTTCTTTTCTTTTTTTTTTTTTTAATCTCTTTAAGCTAAGCCTGAGTTTGAGGATCCATCCTCAGAGGTGCTGAAGTAGGAAGATACTCCTAAGCAAGACTAAGCAAGAGGTAATCGTGTCCCTGGGTATCTGTGTGCATTGCCTAAGGGCCTGCAGCTCTAACTCAGAGGCTCTGCAATCATGAAATAGTGCTTGTGAGTGTGGCAAGCTTCAGTGGAACCACACACCAACATGCCAACTCTGTCTCACTTGAGTATCACAGTCTTCTGTTCTCTTTCTTTTTTCTTTAGATGTAGCCTAAGCTAGCCCCAAACTTGCTATAGCTATGTAGCCAAGAATAACCTGAACATAGGAGCCTCCTGCCTGTGCCTACCTCTGCAGTGCGGGTATTGGTGATGTGTACAGTTCTGTGTGGTGCTGGGGACCCAATCCAAGGACCTGTGCATGCTGGTGACGCCAGCTGAGCCACACTCCAGCCCTCCACTCCCTTTCTTCCTTTATTCAGTCTGGAACCCCAGCCACAGGGTTCATAGCTGTTCACACTGAGACCAGTTCTTCCCACCGCAGTTAAGGTTAAATCTCCCTGGAAACACTTTCACAGATGCCCCACAGCTTGCTTCCTCAGAGATTCTAAATCTTGTCAGTAAAGATTAACCCTCACAGAATTTTACTGACTGGGATCGTGCTGACTCTGAGGAATGCAAATTTGAGTTCAGGGCAAACCACCTCCTCCCAATAGTCACTTGATACACGATGGGCTTGGTTTGATAGGACGTTACTGCACGAACTATTGGGTGTGGAGGTCACAGCGTACCCTTAAGCCGTGAGACGCCCGCTAGGCTTTCTGGCTGCTGGTTCCCACCGTGAGCAGCCCCCACTAGCCTGTCTGCGGAGTGTGGACTGCCGAGGGTGGTGAGCCACAGCAGCTCAGCTGGGCAATTTGTGCCAGAAGGAAGAGTTCCTGGCCCATCCTGCCTCCAGTCTGCCCCCTCCACAGCCCCAGACTTCCGCTTGAGTCAGCCCAAGGCCTGCGTGGGGGCGTCCTCTGGTCTTCAGCAACATCCTGTGTTCTGCCTTCTGCATACCTAGTTTCCATTCCCAGGGAATTCCTCCCATCAAGGTTCGTTTTTCTTTTCTTTTCTTTTTCACCCGGGAGCCAAACAGCACACAGAACAATTAAAATGGCTCCCCTGAGGTACCCAGAGCCATCCCTGCATTACACATTCTCCTGCCTCCAGTGTCTGACAAGGACCTCCTTCTTCACTCCCAAAGGCCTCAAGCTCTCCTTCAGCTGCACTCTTAAGATCTTCCACAGTCTGTTCAGACTCCACCGAGCTGTCTGAACTACTAGGGAACACACGCGCCATAATGCTTGTCCAGCACCCCTGCCACCCTCTCTGAAGGCAGCGCTTACTGGCCCTGAGACACTGCTCAGCCTCAACTCCCTGAGATTAGGTGGGGCCACAACGCGTTTTCTTTCAGCCATCGTGATTGGCTCAGAAAGAGACACGTGACTCATACTGGCCAATCAGAACTGGCCTAGGATTTGTATAAAGGACCCTAGGGACAAAAATAGGTCTCTGTCATTCCTTTGGATTTGATAAACTGCAGGATACAGGCTGCTTGTCCTTTCTCCTGCCTTGCCAGGGAGGGACTGCTATCGTCCTAGGAAAAACTGAAGCAAACACAAAAAGAGAAAGAGTGAAAATGTAAGCAACTCATTTTAGAGGGTTTTTTTGTTTTTTGTTTTTGCATCCGTGATGCCATTACTCTTAGTCACTCACTACTTGTTACTGGTACTTGGACTAGTCTTTGGTGCCAGTCACTTGCAGTCACCAGTCCCAACATGCATCTTCATGGGCAGGGCTCTCGTGTGAAGACATACGGAATGCGTTTGAGGCAGCTGCCTTCTCAGTCCCCTTCAGAGCAGGAGTTGTGAAGCAAGTCTTTAAAATCGTCCTATGGTTGTTTTTATTGGTCTGTTTTAAATTTCTTTTGCTGTTTCTGTCTGTTTTGAGACAGGATCTCACTTTGTAGCCCCTCCTGCCTCTACCTCCTAAGCATGGGCATTACAGGTATATGCCACTATGCCCAGAAATTGTGATTTGGGGTATGAAAGAATATAGGTAATTGTCTCGGCGTTTTATTGCTGTGAAGAGACATGACCGTGATAACTTTTTTTAAAATTTTTTAAAGATTTATTTATTATGTATACAACATTCTGCCTCTATGTATGCTGGCACACCAGAAGAGGGAGCCAGATCTCATTACAGATGGTTGTGAGCCACCATGTGGTTGCTGGGAATCGAACTCAGGACCTCTGGAAGAGCAGCCAGTGCTCTTAACCACTGAGCCACTCCAGCCCCCCCATGATAACTCTTATAAAGGACAACGTTTAAGTGGGGCTGGCTTCCTGTGGTGGTTTGAAAGAAAATGGCCCCCAAAGGGAATGGCACTATTAGGAGGTGTGACCTTGTTAGAAGAAGTATGTCCCTGTGGGGGTGGCCTTTGAGGTCTCTTTTGTTTGAACTTCCCTCACTGTGACAGCTAGTCAACTTTCTGTTGCCTTCTGGTCAAGATGCAGCCAGCACCATGCCTACCTGCACACCGCCATGTTCCCATTTATGGTGATAATGAAATGAACCTCTGAAACTGTGAACCACCACCTCAATTGAATGTTTTCTTTACAAGGGTTGCTGTGGTTGTAATGGATTAATAAAAATGCTGCGGGAATCCCGGTGGCAAGAGCAGCCAGTCCTAGGCAGGGACTGCACATGAGACCATGCTGCAGGTCTCCGAAGGTGGCTGGTCTCTGCCGGAGTCCCCTGTGGCAAGCCATGTGGTGGTGGCGGGTGAGAGACAGATGGATAGGCACACCATGCAGAGTGAGGCTGGATATTTATTAAGTGGGTTATGGAGGGGAAGGGAAAAGGGGAGAAGAGAGAAGGGCGGAGAGACAAAGACAGAGAGAGAAAGAGAGAGGAGAGAGAGAGAGAGAGAGAGAGAGAGAGAGAGAGAGAGAGAGAGACAGAAGCTGCCTCTCCAAGAGGGAGCGGGAAAAGAGACTCAAGCTGGAAGCTGAAGATCAGCCTGCCTCCGCAGATGGGGGAGGGAGTGGGCATGGCTTGTCTCTTAAAGAGACAGATCGTTACAGTGGTCATGATGTCTCTTCACAGTAATAAAAAGCCCTAACTAAGACACTTACTGTTCAAAAGTTTAGTCCCTAGTTGTCATGGTAGGCAGCATGGTGCATGCAGGCAGACATGGTGCTGGAGAAGGAATTGAGAGTTCTACATCTGGATTAGCAAACAGCTGGCAGAAACTGTGAGCCACACCACTGGCTTGAGCTTTAAAACTTCAAAGCCCACCCCCAGTGACACACTTCCTCCAACAAGGCCACACCTCCTAATAATGCCACTTCCTATGAGCCTATGGGGACCATTTTATTCAAACCACCACAGTGACTCATAAGAAAAATTCAGTGTGGGGCTGGAGAGATGGCTCAGTGGTTAAGAGCACTGACTGCTCTTCCAGAGGACCCGGGTTCAATTCCCAGCACCCACATGGCAGCTCACAACTGTCTGAAGATCCAGTTGCAGGGGATCTGACACCTTCACACCAATGCACATAAAATAAAAGTTAAATAAACCATAAAAATATTTAAAAAAAGAAAAATTCAGTGTGGTCGCTCACATCTTTCATCTCAGCAGTCGGACAGTTAAAGCAGGAAGATTGCCAAAATTTTGGGCTACAAAGTAAGGCCCTGTCTGAGGGGTTGGAGGTGGGACTTTTAACACACTATGTAGCCTAAGATCTAGATGTACCAGACCATTATCTAAGTGTCTTTTGTACGTTATTTCTTGGTGTAAATAGTTTTAAAACCATTTGTATGATTTTCTTAGAAAATGTCCAGATTAACTGGGCAGTGGTGCATGTCTTTAATCCCAGCATTTAAGAGGCAAGATGCAGGCAGATCTCTGTGAGTTTGAGACCAACCTGGTCTATAAGAGCTAGTTCCAGGACAGACTCCAAAGCTACAGAGAAACCCTGTCTCAAAAAACCAAAAAGAAAAAAGAAAAAGAAAAAAAGAAAGTGTTCGGATTACCTTGTCCCCCTAACCCCAGACAGTCTCCCTGTTTAGTCCAGGTTGTTCCCTAACCCCAGACAGTCTCCCTGTTTAGTCCAGGTTGGTCTCAAACTCTTCATTCTTCAGCCTCAGCCTCCTGGGTGCTATGAGTATTCGCATATGGTACCAAATCTTCCAGTAGCTGTGTTTTAAAGGAGCAGCTCTTAGTAGTGTGGTATGAGTTTCTCACTGTTAACACTCATGCCTTAGACACACACACACACACACACACACACACACACACACACACACACACACACCCCAAAAGAGAGAACATGCATGTTTCCCCACCACCCCTCTCAAGACTCACATTCTTCCCATCCTTTCTCTCCGGCCTGTAAGAATTTTCTGTGTAAGGTCAGCAGCTTTGATTGAGTGTCTTTATTTAGAACATTCTTTTGGCTGATGCCCGTTCCATTACCTTCGAGTATGCGGAAGTGACGCCCCATTAGAAGAATGGGCAGTCAGGAGATTTCCAACCCGATTCAGAGTGCTGCTGAACCTGGTCTCATTTAGCCACTGCAGTTTATTTTATCGAAGGGCCTCTGTCTCTCTCTGTCTCTCTGTCTCTCTCTCTCTCTCTCTCTGTCTCTCTCTCTCTCTCTCTCACACACACACACACACACACACACACACACTGACACCCTGCTTATGGGGAATGGAAACTTGGCTTTCGATGCTAACATCAGCATCCATTTCTGTCTCTGCTCCTGCTCCCCCAGTGTGTGGCCGACTTCCCATGGCCCTCATCTGACTTTTGGACACACACATCCAGACCTCTGGCTGGCCCAGGCAGAAGAATGAACAGACAGCACCTTGTCAGTGGTCCTGGTGTGCTGGTTTCACAGACCTGCCCTGACTCTTGGTTTGTGACTTGTGTACTCTTGGCTCATCTGGACAGCCAGAGTCTGAGAGTCTGAGACAGCCATTCCTTCCTGCATTGCCTGTGTGTTCTGTTCCACCTTGTCCTGTGGTCTTCCAGCTCGTGGCTTCTGTCTTCTCTCCGTCGCTTCACGTCCTGCTGTTTCTGAGTTGCAGTGTTGAGGTGGCGATGCTTGCCGCACTGATGTGCTTACATTAAGATGAGTGGCACAGGTAAAACTTCTATTCAGGGCTCCTACTGACACAGCAAAGGCCTCTGTCAGCGAGCTGGGGCAGGGGAGGGAGAAAACAGACTCCTGGCCCCACAAAAGAGCAATGGATCCACACTTATCAAAGCAGAAAGTACAGTATAATTATCCCGGAGCAAGGAATTCTACTTCTAGGAATTTAGCCAGGAGGGAGAACAAAGGCCCATGTATCTTTGTTGCTACAGTGTTAATGGCATAGCAGAAACTGTTCTGCCCCTTTTGATAGGATGAGCAAATTGCTGTCCCAGTGGTGAGCACAGGTTGTGATCCCTGCACAGCTACTGACTCACACACACCCTGAGATTACTTCTGGAAACAACTGAAAAATAAGCAGAAATCAGAGAATGTTTCCTAGGGAGAGGACACAGGGTGGAAGAGTGTGTTAAACTGTGTGTCCTTGTACACTGAAACTTTTATCATGCAGATATATGCAGTGTAAACAAAATTTTGAAATGAAAAAAGAGGGTAAACAAGCCTGGTATGCTGGTGTATGCCTGTAATCATACACATGTAATCATACCAACACCCAGGAGGTGGAGGAGGCCAGAGAACAGAGAAAGAGAGAGTTCAAGGCCCACCTGGGTTATGTTTTGGAGAATCTGTCTCACAAACAAACCAATTTAAAAAAAAAAAAAGGGAAGGAAAAGCATGTATGTTATTTGTGTTCTGACTCCCCCCGGTTTATTTCTAGAACACTCGTGTGATAGAGATAGCAACTCTGACAGTGACCTATGAAGAATGGAAATTTACCACACACTTCTGGGAACCAAGCAAAGACGTGTACTCACGGATGGTGCCGGTGAGTGTGTCTCCAAAAGAAAGTTTGCCGTGACTTTAAGGCAGGAGAACCAGTCTCTGAAACTCACTGTGGCCACATACAGCCTCCAGCCCCCTCCTCAGGCTCCAACTCTGCTAACTATCTCTTCAGGCCGTGCTGTGTGCTGCGACATTTCATACACTGGCCTCTGGCCTTGCCTTCTTCCTTCCTCACAGCCACCAGAGCGGCCTAACAAATGTTTGTCCCCTCTGTCCATTCTTCACACAGCTGCCAGAGTGAGCTATCTCAATTGGAAGTAGTTAAGGGTCAGTGTTTAATTCCTGACCAAACTGGGCGTAGTAGCACATACTTACAATCCTAGGACTGGGAAGATGGAGGCGGGGGTGGGGGGGGTGGGTGTCTTCAGGTCAAAGGTCATCTGGGCTACAAAGGAAACCCTGTCTCAGAACAAACAAACAAACAAACAAAAAATGGCAATTCAGGTGGGGAATGACTGTAATGCCAGGACTTGCTTGGGAGGTGGAGACGGGAGGACCAAGAGTCTAAAGTCATCTTTGCTCATTTAGTGAATAAGAGGATAGCATGGACTACATGAGCAATTATACAGAAGAAAGGGAAGGAGGAAAGAGGGAAGGAAAGGAAAGAAAGCTGCACCTGTGCTCTTAGACTAAGCACCCTGACAAAGACACCAGGTCTGACCCTGACCCACTTCTTCAGCCCCTGCTCCCTGTCATTTGTCTGCTCTAAGCATCTTTGCCTTGTTCCTGCCCCAGAGGAGCCAAGCCCACTCCCGTCCCCGGAGTCTTTGCATCCCCTGCTCCCAGGAGTTAGATGCCTCTCCACTCTTCTCCTTATAAGTGTACCTCACCATCTGGCTCCCAGGTGAATGTCACCTTTCAGAGAAACCCCCCTGGTGACGCTGGTGACAGGATGCTCCTTCCCTAAATCCAGCTGCCACTCTGTCCCCCAGCCCCAACTACCCAGCCCGGATCACATTTTCTTCATAGTAATTGTCAGAGCCCCTTGACTGGCTTATTGGAATTCTCATCTCTTCCTCTAGAATGTCAATGCTGGAGGCACAGGGGCACTGTTGGCATTAATCTCTCCGGTGTTCCAGGCCCTGACCTATGCCTGGACAGGATGTCACTGGCATGGGGGGTAACCCTGTGGAGCACTCAGCAGGTGCTCCGTGTCGGCAGAATCTCAGCTACTTACTTGTGTGCCTTTGGGGAGAAATCACATGTTCTGAAGCTGGGAAACAGGGCAAGCTGTGGGTAGCAGTAGCCGTTTTGCTACCAACTCTGTTATTCTAAAGCGGTGCAGAAGCGCGTCCTCTGGCTTTCCAGCGGGGGCTGCCTCCTGCCCACCTTCCCGTTCTGGGAAGCCACACTTGTTCTTGGGAACGGTTCTCCCTGGAGAGAGGGTTGGCCAGGAAAATAGCTCAGTGCCTGGGAAGGGGGAAGTGGGAGATGGAGAGGAAGGGAAGGGCTGCTTTTGGGAGAGATGACCTAGAAGAAGGTGAAAGACTGGGCCAGGGAAGACAAACATCAGGGAAGTTGGTACAGGTGGAACCCTCGGCCACATGCTCAAACTCACGGTGTGCACACAGAGGGCATAAATGAGTGGTTGCCATGATCATACCATACAGGGTATAAATAGGATTTGTTCATTTCCAGTGGAACAAGCCAAACTACCTCAGACTGAATTCTCTGCTTTGTTTACCTTTTTTTCCTTTCTGTTGTTGCTGTTGTTGTTTTTCTTTATTTTATTTTATTGAGATCTACATTTTTCTCTGCTCCCCTCCCTGCCTCTCCCCTTCCCCCTTCAGCCCTCCCCCAAGGTCCCCATGCTCCCAATTTACTCAGGAGATCTTGTCTTTTTCTATTTTCTACTTCCCATGTAGATTAGATCTATGTAAGTCTCTCTTAGTGTCTGCACTGTTGTCTAGGTTCTCTGGGATTGTGGTTTATAGACTGGTTTTCTTTGCTTCATGTTTAAAAACCACCTATGAGTGAGTACATGTGATAATTGTCTTTCTGTGTCTGCGTCACCTCACTCAAAATAATGTTTTCTAGCTCCATCCATTTTCCTGCAAAATTCAAGATGTCGTTATTTTTTTCTGCTGCGTAGTACTCCATTGTGTAAATATACCACATTTTTCTTATCCATTCTTCGATCGAGGGGCATTTAGGTTGTTTCCAGTTTCTGGCTATGACACACAAAGCTGCTATGAACATAGTTGAGCACATGTCCTTGTGGCACGATTGAGCATCCTTTGGATATATACCCAAAAGTGGTATTACTGGGTCTTGGGGAAGGTTGTTTCCTAATTTTCTGAGAAATTGCCACACTGACATCCATAAGAGTTATACCAGCTTGCATTCCCACCAGCAATGCAGAAGTGTTCCCTTTT